>JAYRBT010000082.1:57050567-57151924 GCA_036023395.1 Myiotriccus ornatus | reverse complement strand
ACAACTATCTTCAAGGAGGAGATGCAAGGAACCACAGGCCAGTCAGGCTAACCTCATCCCTGGTGTGGTTATAGAAGTCCTCATGGAAGTCATCTCAAAGCATATGAAGCACAAGAAGGTGACTAGAGCAGCCTGCGTGGCTTTACCAAGGGCAAACTGTACCTGACCAACCTGACTGACTTCTGAGATGACACGCTTTAAGGGCAAGAGGAAAGCAGCTGGTGTTGTTTACAGTGCCTTTAACAAGGCTGATGACAAATCTTCTACAGTATCTTTATTAACAAAATATTGATTGGTAAGTGGACAATAAGAAAGGGAGAAAATTGGCTGGATCATCAGGCTCAAAGAATTTTCCCTCTCAAAGGAGAAGCATACAATTTATGACCAGTTTCAAGGCAGCCCACAGTGATCAATATCAAGGCCAACACTCTTCAATATATTAACAACCTGGATGATAATGAATAGCAAATTAGGGAGAGTGTGCAATAAACAACTTCCTCACAAGGGGAAGTGAAGGGGTAGGCACTGATCTCTTCTCTCTGGTGACCAAAGGGGAAGTTTAGGTTGGATATTAGGAAAAGGTTCTCCTCCCAGAGGATGGTTGGGTACTGGAACAGGCTCCCCAGGAAAGTGATCACAGCACCAAGCCTGACAGAGCTCAAGAAGCATTACTCCACGATCTTGTTTGAAGAATAAATCTCACCATTCGGATCTAGACGTGACAATGGCACGTGACCAGCTCAACAAGTAGGCAACCGCAAAAACTTCTCACATCTTTAAAACTGAAGCAGCATCTTTGCTGTATGTATACATGTTCCCTGATCTTCAGGACAAGCAGACAAAGCAATTTATTTTAACATTTAGATGTTTCACTGCTGTTGTTATTAAGGCACCTATTTATTCTGGGTCCCACCACGAAGGAAAAGATTTTTTAAAAATTTCTGTTCATAAACTATTTCTACAGTCACCACCACAGCCCTGAAAGCAAGATCAGACTCCTCTCTCCAGCTGAGTGGCTCAGCAGGCAAGTTTTGGAAACCCCAGAGCACCCTCATGTGGCTAGATGTTGCTAGAAGCTCTCTTTCCTCTACCTAAACTGCATGCAACACAAGCAAAATGCACATTTTATTCACAGTAAATAGGATAAATAAACTCACAAACTCCCCACCATACCACCAACTGGAAGTGGCACTTGTGCCAGAACTATTATTTCTGCTGCCGTCACCGCACAGCTCTTCCAACAGACCTTGCTTCAGTCTCCTTCTCACCAGACTACAGCTGGATGACAGGCTTCACAGGGACTGCTGGAGGGCTGTGCAGGGGCACCAGCAGCCAGAGTAAAAGCCCTGGGCAGCTCAGTCCAAAAACACAGCTCTGAACCTCCTGTGATACCTCTAGGTATTACTGCTCACTCCCAGCTGGAGAGCAACCTTCACCACCTCTCTCTTTTCTCCCCACATTAAAGGACAGATTTCTCTCCCTTTAAAGCAACAAACACTGAAATTTCCTGGTAGAAGGTAACGATTTTTTTCTTTCCCCTGCTCACCTTTTTGTTTTTTTTAAATAAACACAGGCTGGGAGAGCAACATTTGCACTCTTCCTTTCCAGCTGTCCCAGCCACTGCAGTGTGCTCTTCATGCTGCACCGCAAAGGAAAGGCCCCTCCACTGCACGAGCCTCCCTCACTCCATCTAATCTGTGCCCTGCCTGTCCATTCCCTTTCTCCTTGTAGACAAAGGCCCTTCACATGCAACACTGAACCTGGCAGACCTTCTTAAACTATAAACACGAGCACTATAAACTGCATTAGAAGTAACTTAAAAGAACAGCCTGCTTCCAACGTAAATAAAAAGAACAGCCAGCTTCCAATTTCACATTAAAGCCATTCAAGAGCAGTAGCAAGCTTGGTCTAAGAAAAGGGGTCAAAAGGCTCAAGTCTGAGCATACTGCTCTACCACAAAAAAAAAAATCTTACTGAAATCATTCTGACTCTGAAGAGATTTTACGAGTATGTAGTTGGCTGTTTTCCCTACCGCCTGTAAGCTCAAAACTTAAAGGGAGCTACATAATACTTTCAAAATGTGGTAGCAGCAAAAACAGAACACCATCCTCCAGGTTCTCTGCTCTGATCACAAGTAAACACATGTAACATCTTCTTCTCAACTCCCTGTTTTAGGGATAGAGAAGATGTAAATTGTTTACCACCAATGACCAGAGCCAAATGAATTAACATGTGATACAAAACATTATAATGCTCACACGGCTGACAAAAAAAATTACAAATATTTTATTTAAAATCCCACAGTAATTTGGATCAGAAGAGCCTTCTTCAGGACATCTAGTCCTGTCAGTTCAAAGGTAACCTGTTAAAAATCTAAAAACAGAGGACATTTCACTTTACAAAGTACTACTTTTAACCTTTCAGATTAGGAATGGGTAAATTTTTAAGTTATGATGAAGAACCAGTTTGACTACAAGTTACTGTGTGCGCTACAATAAAATATAAGCAAAATGTTATTGTCCACATTGCACATGAGATCAGAATAACCCCTTAAGGCTTTGGAGTTTTCAGTTTAAGAACCAAAAGAAATTGTGGGTAGCAGCTCCAATTTCTCAAGTCTTTTGAAAGAATACTTTCTACAATACAGCCCTCAAAGCACAAAGATGCTATCTGTACTTCTCACTGAATGTAAAATATTTCATTTAGTGTATCAACTGGGCTGGTGAAAAATGTGTGTGTATGGAACAACCACTAGTCACCAACTCCCACCTGCAAACTTACAGAAGAAACATTACCGGCCAGATAAGGGTTTTGTTGTCAAAGATGCCATCTCTAAGTGAAACCTCAAAGAAGAACTTTTTTTGTCAAGTTGTCAAACAAGAAGTCTGGAAAGTAAAATTCATTCAGTAGTTATCAAAAATTATAGACACTGTGGAACTGATGGCTTCATTGCATGCTAAAAATATAACCTGAAATGCAACTCACCCATCCACATTCCACAATGGGTGTTAATTCCATTCTCAGCCCCACAGGGGACAATGACCTGACAGGTGGCAATGATTCTTCTCACTTAACTGGTCTGGTAAACAAGTTAAACTTGGAGAAAACATAGCTGCCAAACCGAACAGAGCTTGAAGCTCACTGCTTCTATTTCAGACCTGCACAATGCACAGCTGAAAACACTTTTTCCCCAAGTTGTCTGTTAAAGGCCATTACCTCTCTGTCTACCAATTCTAGTTTCAACCTAAATGAAGGTAAAATATATTAAGTTCCAATCCAAAGCCTGAAATCAGCAGGAACCTGTTCAAACATCACTGTGCTAACTAAAATCCTAGGAAAAGGATTATGTGTTACCACTCAAACCACCCTTCTCCTCTCTGAGTTACACTACCTACACAAAGAAAACATCAGTCAAAAAAGCTATTTACCCAGCAGATACAGATCACTCCACTTTCAGAGGGGTCAGACCCACTAAGAATTCAGCAGGAAGCATGCTAAGAACATAAGACTGCAATTTGAAAAGAAGGACCTATACACTAGCATGAAGTAACAGGCACTCCACAGATCTCACATACTAATAAACCAGCAAGTAGAATTAAGACATGAACCCTTGGTATATCTTGGATTCTGAAAAAACACTGCCTTTTTTTTTGGATATAAACCACATTTCATCACCTTACCTTTCCCCAAGAGGAAACTCAAACATTTGTGTTTAGATAACGTAGGTCTTTGGTATGAGACACACTATCAAACATGCCTGAGACTCCTGCCCTGCTCTGGAGTAGATCAAAACACAGTAGATCCTGTCTGTGCTGGCTCACACATTCATCAAGTGGTCACAGAAAGTGTAAGCAGCAGGCTCAAGAGGAGGAAGGGGGGATGCCTGGAATTACACAGTTTGTCTAGCCATGAAGAGGCTCTACTTTCCTGGAAATCTCTGAACATTTGCCTGCGATGGGAAGTAGGGAATTAAATCCTTATTTTGATTTGCCTACAAGCAAAGGTTCTGCTTTACCTGTGAAAGTGTCTGTATCTCAACCCAGGAATTTTCTGACTTTTACCCTTGTGATTCTCCCCTCCAACCCATTGCAAGGGAGTGAGTGAGCAGCTGTGTTGTGCTGAGCTGCCTACTGGAGTAAGCCCACACACACAGGGACAGAAGTGTCATTTCCTGTGGCTTTACTACAACTACTGATGTTATGTCTGCAGTTCATAAATGGAACAATGTATCTGAAATCAGTTTAAGACTTGGAAGCTATTGCCTCATACTGTATGTACCACTCGTGCAGGTAATGTCAGTCTCTTCCACTTCTATTGCCAAGTTCATCCATGTTTCCAATGAACAAAAAACACCTTTAGCCTTTCTGAAGAAAAGTGGCCACCTTTATTCTCATACAAGTCACCACTTTTCTCTCCGGTATAAATCTCCTACACGCCATGCATTCCCAGAGTGACCTGCCCACCTGGATCCCTTACCACAGTATCTCTAAGTCTGTGGACAGATTTACTGCAAGTCTCCCTCCCTCCTCCTTGCTCCTCCCTCCATAGCCATGTGGTTCAGCTGCCTCCAGCACACAGAAATGGGAGAATAAGAGCAAATCCATTCCTTGACCACCGTGGTCAGGAATGTGCTTTCACACAGAGCTCTACGTTCCACCGGGTAATATGCACACAGGCATGCACAGGAAACAGACTGGCCTTATGCCACCACCTCGCTGAGGGGTGTGTGTTTCTGGGTCTCTCACCTTAAGGAAACTGCAAAATGCCAGAGGCAGGGATCATAGCTGCTCCGAGGCCTCAGCAATCATCAAACATTCTTTGGGTTTCTCCCTTTCCAGCTGTCTTTTCTGAAAGGAAAGTGTCTCACTGGAATACAGAATTTAATTAGATAAACATACAATCCTGGGGAGAAGGGATCTAAACCCTTCCATGATCACTTCCATGTTCAATTGTGACAGAGGTGGCGACAGCTGCAGCCGAGCAACAACTATGCTTTTTGTTACATATTTAAATGTCCACTGTACAGGGAATTCAGCTACTGGGCAGCATGGTATCAAAGTCACATGCTTTCAATGAAACCAAAGTGCTGTCCACAACCAGCCAAGGAAAACTGTGTCTCTGCTCTATCCTCAGCTCTGCTCAGGTTGTTGGGGCCTGGAGAGAGAAGCACATTGTGCATGTTACTTACAGAGCACCCCCGGAATATCAAAGCCCACACCTCCAAACCCAGTGCCCCTGCTGAACCCAAACACACCAAACACTCTGAACAGGAGCCAGAGAGCTGATTAAATAAAGTTTACGTCCTCCATGGCACATGTACTATATTAGTGCTGTTCTAGAATATGTCAACACTTAATTTATCACATGCCAACTGATGCCCTGAGTTAACTAAAGAGTGTGGACAAAAGGAGAGGTGAAAGCATGAGTTATTCCCCAGGCTGTCACACTGCCAGTGGAAACCAAGCAGCAGATGCCTGCATATGCTAAATTCACAGTACTTTTTCCTCCTCATTATTATGTAGATACTAAGTCTGTGAAGTCAACTACACGGGCACTTTATATTTTTCCACCCCTAAAAAAAGTAGTTGGAAGTATTTTGCAACAGATATTTGGTGAATCTATTTTTTTTTTCATTTTATTACTACTCTTTTAAAATTTAATGTTACTTGATGAGGTTTTGTTTGGGTTAAAAGGTTCAGGGTTCAGTAATATGTAAAGTTTTAAAACCACCTTCAGAGAAGGAAGGAGAACCCTTTAGGAATGTCTTCCAAAATGCTTAACCACCTACCGGCAGGGGCGGGGGGAGGGGGGGGTAGGAATCAAACAAATCACATCCATTTTGTGTCTCACCTGCCACACCTAGGAGACCACTCTGAACAATAGCCTGTTTAGAGCAATGTTTAGTGTTTTGTTACTTGTTTAATGTTTCTGTAACTCCAACAATCTCCAATACTCACAGGGCTCAATTATCCACAGTTAAGACACTTAATCGAGTAAATAAAAAAAATCAAACATCACTCAACTGCACCTTTGCTCAGCCTCACCAGTTGCCTTGCTAACAGGCACCAGGTAGAACTAGATACCTTCACCAGAAAACATAGGGAATAAAGCATTATTCCTTCAGAACCAGAGCTACAAGTTTCTTCTTAAACCTTCCTTTGTCGAGGAAAAAAAGGGGAAGAATTTTATTTCTGTATGAAATCAGGAAACCCTACACTCTGGGGCTGTCCTTGTAAACTTTATTTATTTTACTTACATCACTCAAACTGCATCAACCTTCTCCCACACCCTTAACTCTCCTCAGTACTGACTGCTAGAAAGTCACTTTTCAGAGTCATGTGCCAGAGATAAAGGCTTTTTCAGATAAGGTGGAAAAACAGTGACATTAAGTGATTTGTTGGATTACTGACAATAAAACTAACCTAAAAGCAATCCCGGGGAGGCAGCAGGAGTTCAGTTGCTATTCAAAGGGAGGCATCAAACAAACCCCTCGGCACTTATCTAACAAGTTCACCTGAAATTCACTGGTAGACCAGTACATTTTCAGATTAATCATTCAACAGCTCTGTAACAAAAATAGTCTTCATGGATAATCTTCAATTACAAACACAATATACAGAGTGTTTACTACATAACCAGAAAAAGAAAGTAATATAATCATTTCTGAAGCCTAAAAATATACTGAAGAATATTTTTTACACCACTGAAATAAACAGGGGAAATTAAAAAACCCCCACAAATCTGTTTTTCTTGAACAAAAACTTTAATTAAAACTGACTAAAGGACACAGTGAGAATGCACTAGCATATGAAAGTATGGCAAATATTCCCCTTACCTAACCTCTAAGTGAGCTTCCCTAGAGCTGTAGCAAAACACAGCACTTCAGGACATAGCTCAGTTAAGCCATCTGTAAATTGAAGTATGATATAAAGCGCCATGCATCCCACTCTTTAAACCACCAGCACATATTTTTGTATGTACATTATACACAAACACCTCAAAACATTTCTAATTTGTTTACACCAGTAAGAATTATCACATTTCAGTCTTGCCCACCCCACTCTTTGGACTTCTAAGAGCAGCAGTGTAAGACTGTTTTGTTTCTTAGTGGTAATTCCATTCATCCCATTTTGCTAAGCAATTTCAAAATGAACTTCAAGTAACACCTATTAACCAAATGTTTCAGACTTAAATCAGATGGATTAGGAGGTATGGTGCATTACTCTACAACCCTCATCTTTTTAAGCTATCAAACCACCAACAAATAATTTTTTAACCCAAAAGACAAGGAAAAAATAATCTGAAACAAGTAAATGGTCATATTAAGTTACTTATTTCTGTTTAATTTTAACTACTTGAAGCAGACAGCTGTTTCTAGCACTGACACTGTAAATAAAGCACTGCTGAATACTAGTAAAAGACAAAAGGAATGCAGGCACAAGGAATACAGGACTGCTTAAACATTACATTCCATTGGTTAGTGTTGCAAGCCAGTGAGAAGGACTACAAACTAGAATTACAGACAAACACAAAAACCAAATAGCTTGATACCAAATCCAGAAAAAAATGCTTTGAAAACACAAAAGGAAAAGGTGCTTTGCAAAATACTGGTATCAGACCAAAAAAAAAAAGCATACATTTTGCCCCTAAATCTCAAAAGGATGATCCAAAAGATGAATCATTAAAAGAGTCTATTTAACCTTAACAAGAAAGCTTTCAGTTAATATCACTCCTCAGTAGTGTTTCTCAGAACTAACTCCAGTTTAATTAACTGTGTGTTGAGAAATATAGAAGTAGAGGTTCTCCTTTTGCTGCAGTAATGTTCTTCTTTGCCCTGTATATTTTCAGTTGACTACTTAAAGAATTCCAACAGAGCACAACTAGTACCAGTGTGAGATTCTGAATCAACTGAATTAAAAGCAGTCTAAAAGTTGACTCTGGGGAACTTCTGTGTCTCTAGTCAGTATAACTTCTTCGATGCAATACCCCAACTAATTTAAAACAAAATTACCATGACTTGACTAAAACTACTAAGAGTTGAAAAATACTGCAAAGCTGGTTTGCACCTAATATTTCCTCTTCCTTAGGGAAATCAAACAACATAGATTCCAACTCTGAAATCGAAGCTCTCATCTTAAGTGTTACCAGTTCCCAAATAACAATTTTGAGTCTGCTCTAATGAAAGAGAGGAACAGGCAAATTTCACAAGGATTCAGGCATTTTGCTTGAACAGAAGTGTTGTGTGAAATTTCTTATCTAGCGTTCTGAACAATGCTGAAAGATACTTCTGTATTTTTCATAATTTCCTCCAGAGTTAGAGCTCGAAGAAGACAACTGAGTCTGAAGAGGTGGATCTCTGTCTCATGTAATATTTTGTTTGCCCAGCTTGGGGAAGGAGTAAGGAAGACACCACTGAGACACACAATGTGGTCAAATTCAACTGTCCTGAAAGACTTGGTTTCTGAAAAAGACCTGAAAGCATCTTTTCCTCTATGAATATTAAAAGTGGACAAGGGAAAATTTAAAAAAAAAAAAAAAAAGAGACACCAGGTTTTAGTATGCCAAAAAAAGGTAACGCAAACATTCTCTAAAGAAATGATCATGCAATTATTTCCAAAACTGATCACAAAAAGTAGCAAATCATGAAATATGTAGTTAAGAGGACAACTTCATGCAGAATGGGTTTGTACAGTACATACCCAGATAGGATCTCTTGGGAAGTGCTTTGATTTCTTCATCCTTACTATCTGCAGCTACATAAAAATAATTGAGGGGGGGGAAAAGAAAGGAAAGACAAACAGACTTTTATGATTAAATGCAACAGTGGTTATTTTAGTTATAGTTTAGTCAGTTAGCACACTTTACTTATTAAAAAATAATAGTCAAACCAAACCATGTTAGAAATTTTAGTCCCCATGCTTTCTAGAAGGCTTCCACCCCAGGATGTTAAAAGATAGGGTTAAGCAGTAGGAAACCCCAGAACAGCCTCAATGCACAACCCAACAACAATGTACCTAGGAGGGGAAAATAAAGACCTAAAAAACAATGAAACAGACAGTTTGATTCTTACTTGATACAATATAAACTCTTATTTTTCATGATCAGAGAAAACTGTTAGCAACATTGAATTTGCAGGTATGTATACACAAACAGCTGAGACAATTCAGTTGCCCTGCCTCCAATGGAAAATGCTGTTCTAAAATACTTTCACAAAGCCCATCGTCAGGAATAGAACAGACCTCATCTGCACCCGTGCTGCATGCTAAACTTTCACTCTAACCCTCCTCTGCCAGTTGAAAACCATGTATTACACAAGAGCGTTTTCCAGTGCCAAAAACAGAGCTCTTCAAGGGATCAGAGTGCTATAATAAGATACAAGTTATAAAGCAGATTAAGACAACTAGCAGTTGGAAGGAAGACAAAACTGGATGAATAATCAGAGGAAATCATCTTCATGTAAAAACACAAGAGCCCATGTTCTGCTTACAGAGCCTGGGCTGCAGTACAGTAAGGAGAGACACACAAGAGTCTGTTTTCAAGAAATGCTGTCCACTAGTTCTCAGTATAGTTCATAAATTCAGGGGGCTCATCTGTCACAATATCTCGGTATGACTGAAATCTTTGCAGAAGAGACATGAAAAGAGAGAAAAGGCTCTTCATAGAATGTCTGTCCTTCCATGAATACAGAGAGACTGCTCTGCCTGCCAACATTCTCAAAACTGACCAGATGTTTGCAGCTGTCTATATCTGTGACCACCTTGCTTCAGCCACCTCTTGATTCTCAAGCCAAAACATAGCACGTGCACATCTTGCTTTTCAATATTCAGCTCTTCAGCATGCCTGCACCACCATGCCCCAGAAAGAGAACACTTCGAATAAAAACAACAACAAAAAATTGCCACTGAACCCTGAATCTTTCTGCACTGAACAAAAAACGCAGCATACACACAGATGCACAGACACCAATTTAAAGGTTGGAAACAAAAAAGGAAAGCTGTTGTTACCACAACAATGGTACCAGAAGATCTCCATTAAAGCAGTTAAAATGCAATTAAAGTGATGTTAAATACAGGACAAAAGATGAGGTATTGTTCATGCCTGCTGATTTTGTCTGAAGACTCCTTCTTGTAGCTTTCAAAAACATTCATATGCAGGAGAGAGAACTATCCTCTCACTCGAAGTTTTAAAATCAAGTTGGAGGTATTTGTTGTTCTCGTATTTTGCTTGTTTGGGGTGTTGTTTTTTTCCCAATGTGAATTGCTAAAAAGAGGCTGCACGGTCCCAGTTTAAAAAAAATAATAAAACAGTAGGATATATAAAGAGGACTTACTCTGTTTTGGATCAGTACTTGTACTAGAAGGATAAACTTTATGTATCCAAAACAAAAAAATCAGAGAAGGCAGCAGCAGCACAAGACGGGCTCCACCACTTACTTTTAGTTTGCAATACTAGAAGTGCAGGGGGGAAATCCCATAATTAAGAAGTAACTGAGAGAAGGAAAAAAATTAAGAAAACTTGGATAATCTTTTTAAGTTCCCTATATAGAGTCTACAAAAAATAATCAAATATTACTAGAAAGAGTCTAGGAAGGCTGCATTTTTCATGCTCTGATAGTTACCTTACAAATGAAACCACAAAAATTTCGACAGAATGGCTTTATGCCTATATTTGAATTGCTATGGATATGTATTTTAACCCAGTAACACCACAAAACAGCTTAGACAATACAGAACAAGCTTGTCAGGATTCGAAGAGACTGCTTCTGAATGCTGAAAGATAGGAAGTAGATTCTTTCTGAACTAGTTATTACTTAAGGGACCTTACTTGTGAGAATAATAAAAACAAAAGAAAAGGCAACTCCCAGATCATTCAAAACATACTGGTAAACATATACTTCTGCGACTTGGAGGAGGTATCACATTTAACAGTAATTTAAGAAAACAACTAACTCCCACTGAAATATTCCTCCTAAATATTTTGGATTATTTTGCAGAAACATTAAAGGGCAGATAGAAGTTAAAAAAGAAAAATGTTTGAAATTAAGGCCAGCCATGTGAGAAATAATACATTACATTATCATACAGAAATTGTGTACCTTCCCCTCAGAATTCTGCAAGGTCAATCAAAAACACTGACTTCAAACATAGCTTTTCACTGCTCCAATAAGCTACGAGGAAAGAAAGTAAGTATACAAATTTATCAGCGTGCCTAATCACCATAAAACTTAAGAGATAAGATTAGGTGTAGGACTAGAAGCACAGATCTCACTCCTACTCATACTGTGCTTGAAACACCATTCTGTCTAGCTTGAAAGGAGCTTTGTACACATCTATATTTTTATAGTGACCCATAGTTGTCCTTACTAAAAATCAATCCCTGGTAAGAAAAATAATTTAACTGTTGTCAAAGTTTGTGGGACAATGCAAGCCTTTTGATGAAAACAAATAATTAAGGTCAACAAATAGGTAAAATCTGTCTCTCTAGCAAATTCCACATGACACACTGAGTTTCTGCAAAAAGGATCAAATGACACAATGCAACCTTAAGGAGTTTCTATCATCTGACGAGGGAAAGACTGATTATCCTTTAGGAGACTGTATGCTCTATGTCTTTCAGGAAGAGTTGTTTAAAGAGTGCTATAAACGAAACTGAAAAGCCTCCCTTTTTGTCCAAAGGTTACCGAAGCAGCCTGCTACAGTGTGTGTGTGTACATGTGCACAAGGATAATTTCCTCTCAGAAAGGGCAAACAGAGAAACCTCTTTGTCACTCCACTAGCACATAAACCAAAGGAGAAAGAAAGCATACATGTCCCTCCCTAATGTTTCCTGGATTTTAACTGCTGCTAAATCTGGCTGAAAGTAGGTTTTAAGTAATTCATCCTGCCAGACTGACAACCCCTGTGAACACAGCAGCTTGTGTTTGGAAGCTGGAGTACAGCTCCTCTTCCACATGAATTCACTTACCTGAATAGTTTCACACTACACTCCACAATGAGCAGGAATGGAAGTAGCTTCCTTAGCTATTAGATAAATTACCCTACTGCACAGCCAGTAGCTGCTGCCTTCTAATGATGGCTGTGGATATCTGGAATTGGATCAGACCCTCAATTATTAGGGAGTGTGGAAGAGAACAGATGGAGAGCATAAATTATACATCCATAATGGCAAAACAACTGACAAAAAGCTGACAGTGTTAATTCTGTTCTTGTTGGTAATAAGCTGTTACATAAAATGTTGTAAGTCAAAGTCAACACAGAGAAACAAAAACCTACCCCTCTCACATTTCTTATCTGAGACTTAAAAAACAGGTACGTTTCATAATGCCTGAACACTTTATTAAATAAAGAATAATACTCTGGTCTGACTGAAATTATCAATGCCTAAAAATTAACAAATAAACAAAAAAGAAAAAAAGTGAAAATTCCCATAAATCCCAACTAATCCCACACTAAAACCCCAGGGTACAAAAAACGAGACAGTTTTGCAACTATGATATGTCAGCAACTCCTCTTTTGACAGTCAATAACTCAAGTAAGTAGAAAATTAGTTTCATACAAAAGCAAATGTTTGCAATAAATTGCAATAAAATTTCAGATGATAACGTATAATCAAAACTATGAACTTGGTACAAATTACAGCTAAAGAAAATAACTTCTTATTCCAGCCAAGATCTTAAAAAATAATCCAGGCTAGCACAATGGCATAACAACCAGTTCTATATTCAGAGCATGATGTGAAATACTAAGGAAATTTCTAGACTGAACCGAGACCCATCTGTACACACGTTTACCTGGAAAAAAAGATGTTTCAGAATAGGAGTTTAGAAAGCCCAGCACCAAATTATCTGGAAAAGAGACTGGATTGCAATTCAGACAGAACTTTTGTACAAAATGCAGCGCACTGTACTTTCAAAAGCAGTTATACTGCAAAAGCCAGCTCCCGTCACTGACCTGCAAAAGAGCGGCGCTTTATGTTTAGCTCATTGGACACTCGGACTTCAGTGCACAGCTTCAGCATCAGTAACATTGTAATGATCATGATAATGCTTTGCCACAAAAGAGGGGATTCAAAACGCCTTCCAAACCTAAAAAAAAAAAAAAAAAGAAAAGAAAATACATAAAACATTTAAGCATGTGGAAAGGGAAATGGTACCAGCAACAGGTATGAAAGGCTGAGGAAATTAAAGTCACCAGCCAAACCTGGATGCACATCCAGTAGCTCAGAGCAGGAGTATCTGAGAACCTTATTTCAAGTGATCCTAGAGATTCTGAAGCCAGAACCTTAAGTCTTTGTTTCCAAAGCCAGCAGCAAACCTATTATTTTGAAAGGAGAACCACATTCATGAAGCGGTCAAGTCAGTACAGAGGGACCAGAGGGTTATGCCACATTAAAACCAATTATGTGTGCTCTCCACATACACACTCAGTAGATTCCACATGGACTTCTGTGCAAAACTTATCTTTCTCAATTTTTCAATTTTTAATGTGAAGGCCTAAAGACAGTAGCACTCTCCCTATAAAGAAATAAATACCTACAGCCCTGTCTGCCTCTAGACATCTGAGTGGAAAGACCAGGTCTGCAGAACACACCAATTATTTCATCAATATTTGTCTTATTTGGACCAAGATTGCGGAAGTAAGGAAGTACAAATGATGTTTGATGGGGGTTTCTAAGCACTTCCTGTACAAAACAGAGAGGTAACTTGTACTGTGGCCAGTCTTGACTGAAGAGCTTACTTTTATGTGATTGCACAAAATCCTGCCACGGGAAAACGAGAACCCTTCACTGAAGATCAGTGATGCTTCAAGCTCCTCTTGCTACATTACTTGATGAAAGCTCAGCAATCCCCACCACATACTCAATAAGTGCATTACTACAGTCACTCCCTGACCACATCACGCTGAGTCCTAAGCCTCACAGGCATGGGAACTATTGCCCTCTTCTTCACAGATCAACAAAACATACACAGAAGAAATACATCTTCCCAAACACCAATCCCCAAAACGAGTCTTGCAGGCAACACAACCCTTTAAACTAGGTCACATATACAGGAAAACAAACAGTTGCCAGCTGCAGAGCAAACACCACATGGCCTACACCACGCTACCTGGGTAACAAGACTAGAGGGAATACCACTGTCAAGGACCACTGTTAGGTTCTTGAAGCTGTAAAAGTAAAGCCAGAACACTCATTTTGCCCTGGGTCATGGACACAAACACCACTCCAAGCTGCTTACCCTACTTTGCATTGATATTAGGGCCTGCCGAAGCAATACTAATCCAGTTTAAGACTCCTCAGGTCAGCCTGAGTCAGGAGCACTGTGAGATGTAAGCCCTGCAGGGAGAGCGTGCTATTCCATGTTCTGCTTAGTTTCTGCCTTGCAGACATTATTCCTGTCTCTGCCTAAGCAGGACCTGGGAGAGGAGGAACATCAAAGTAATTAAAGTATGTTACCAGAGAGAGATAAAAGCCTTAGGATACTAGAACAGGCTTGCAGAAATGAACAGCTTTGAAGTCCTGGGGTGAGGGAGTCACTACTATTATCCTGCATTTTCACCCCATAACTACAATGTTGTGTCACAAAGTGAACAGTGACACTTGGAGTATACAGGGAACTCAGACTTCATATGTCAGACTACACTGTTTACTTTGTTTGTAAAAACAAAAGAACTCTTTCTTTCCTGTACTAGTCAAATGCACAAATAAAGGGAGGGAGGAGTTTACATTTTATCAGTACTTCCACAGCCTTAAAACAACTAATGCATGTTCAGGGCGGTGAAGACAAGAGAAGTGAACATTCAAGCCAGAGCAGAGACTAACTAGTCATTGAGAAAGCTACTTAATTCCATTGGTACGATTCAATCCTGTTGCAATAATCCTGCTATTCCAGTCCTAGGCCTACTCAAAATAGCAAATCCCAATTGTGCAAAAGAAGCCTAAACAAGACCAAACACAAAAGATTTGCTTTTATTTTTTCCTAAGACATCTCTGAAAAGAAACTGACTGTTGTTGGTGCAAACAGATCACCATCACCCTTCTTCCTCCTACACTCCTGGATGCTGCTTCAGCTTCCACCCGCTGGATGCTATAGACTTTTCCTGCTCTTTGGGAAGTTACAGATTCTAGGTAACATGAAAAGCATACAGGATATTCCACACATCAACACAGCCATGACACACAGCTCACAGTAGCAGCACGGCAGCTGTCCTGAAAGACGTCCCACGGAATTACAGAATTTAATCAGCAGGAAGAACAAGAAACAAACTAGTTTTGCAACAGGACCTTTTCGTATGAGTTTCTTTTTGATACGTAAACTTCCAAGACCTTATGGTAAACATCCCAAATCAAGTTCTTCACTTGGGCATACAAAATTCCACTTTACTTTCTGCACAGAAGAGGAATGCATTTTATCCCTGCTCTCCATCACTTATAAAATAAGGAGGAGGAATTGAGTAACGCTTTTGCTCTCAATATCTAAGCAAGATTCCACCAGCAGGCCATATGTACGGCAATCTTTCAAAGTTCTAGTCACTGTCAGTTTGATTTATAGCATCATCCCACACTCCCCACATGGTAAAAGCTGGCAAGATCCATTTTAGTAACAGAAGCCTTAAAAGCAGTTTCTCTTTTTCACAGAAAGTCCTACAAACAGACAGCACTGGTCCACTTTCTGAAGCCAAAGCAACACTGGACAGCAGAAACCTGATTCACTAGCGGCACTGTAGGTGTTACAGCAACTCCATAGTTCTCATCTTTTCCCTGACTGTCAGAACTTCTTTCCACAGTTTGTCTTAAAGCAACTATTTTGTGAGAACAACTGCAAAATTGGACGGTTTTATTTTCTGTTGTTTGGGTTTCTGTGGCATTGCTGTATGAGGGTTAGGACAGTGGCCTGAAGAATTGCATCTTGAAACCTCTAGAAAGAATATTGTCTTCTTGGAAAATATACAAACCATATTATACTATGACATCCATTTTATGAAATGCAAAACCGAAAAAAAAGTCAAAAAACTTCTGGGAATAGCAGGGAGCATAAGTACTTTTGGCTGCACTCAAGATACAAATAAAAATGCCTACTGCAATTCCCTTTCCTCTAGCTATTTATTCTGATTTTAATATTAAAAGAAATCATAATTTATCTCATCATAAGCTCCATTTTAAAAAAGAAAGGGCAAAGAGAGGGGGAAGAGACAGAGAACTCACAAGTAAGTTTTTCTGCATCCTCCACCCCCAACTGATTATACAACTCTCACCCGCCTTCTTGTTCCTGTTCTTGATCATACCAACGCAAAGCTACTCAGCTGGCAGACTGCAGGCCACATGAACCCAGAAGGTGTGTCCATCTTGGTCACAACTGAGTTCATGTGCCACAAGGGCACTCTGAAGCCATCCCACAACTTCGAAAACTGCCTAGGACAGCTTAAACAGATAATTAATCACTTCAAAGCTCAAGCATCAGGTTATCCCTCGAGCAAGAAAACAGAGCTAATTCAGAAAGTACAGCAAGACATACGCTAACAAAAATGTTAATGAGGAGTTTAATTAAAAATGCAGAGGGAAAAAAACTATCAGATTTTTTTGGAGCAGGCCATACACCTTCACACGTACCAGAATTACGAAGGCACTGAGTTTTGCACTGCCTCTCACTCTCCGTCCAGAGCACAGACCTTCTCCAGACTGACCATTCCAGAGAAACAGTGACTATGGGGCTGGAGAAGACAGACAGAAGGAGCAGTACTGACAGTGGCGGAAGGACTAGAACAAAGGAACAGCTGATGCAACAATAAATCATGTCCAGCAGCTATACTGGCACCCCAAAATAAACATTGCTTTGATGTGTTATATAAAATCGTAACAACAGATTACCACTAAAAATAAAGTTAACTTGGTATCAAGTTTAGTACAGCACAAAATCTACTTTCACACCGGTAAGCAGACCCTGCTGTGTGATGCTCTAAGAACAAACTGTCTACTTATCAATTTTTATTTTTTTTTTAATTTTGTTTTTTTAAGAATCCTCTTTAAAAGGGCCCAAGACTTCATCAGGGTCAAACTTCTAGTTTCTTTTTCCTAAACAAAAGCCACGTACGCATAAACAAAATGAAGTAGAATCAAGCCCATTGCTATACATACACAGTTTTTATTCTTGCAGACCAGCCCTTTCCCAATGTTGTTACACAAAGTTCTGGCATGTAACTCGTTACTGGAACACAGTAAGGCCAAACAAACATAACTGAAAGCCAAAATGTCTCTTTTAAAATGACATTTCGAGACATCATGTAAAAGAAAAGCATGAAAAATTACTTAATGGGTAATGTGTTACTGTCATCACTGGCAAGCTAATGTTCTTTGAGCACACCCCAAAACTAAGGGATTAGATGGAAGGAAGACAAGGAGGAGAGGCACTGCACTTAGACTTATTGACTTGAAAAGATGGCTTACCATTGGAGACAGTCTAATTGGAGGAACCAAATTTGTGAAAACAGGTAACTCAAAACAGGATTATTATCATTGATCTCAATAGTACTTTGTTCATTGACTATTGTCACAGTGCAATACACCAGCTGCAACTCTATTGACACATAAAATAAGCTAGAAGATTAGGAATTAAATACACTATTTGGAGGGGATATGAAAGGTCAGACTTGACCAACTGCAAAACCAGATGTTAAAACAAAAAAAAAAAACCCTCTGAGTTAAACAAGTACAGCTATAGGAACATGTGGAATATGTCATTTCACAAACTGAAAACGAGGGAATTGCCCCCATAGCTGAGGTGAACAAGTAGAGACACAGGTGAAGGGGGGGACTGGATCTGTTCCAAGTGACAAAAACACAGATAGCACTACTCAAGAGTGAAAATACAGATGCAACCTGGTATAAAAGGCAGGAACTGTCTGTTCTGTAAGCCTCAAATTCAATATACAAAATTCAGGGAAAATCTTAAAGTAACAACAGAACTGAATTATAAAAGTGTCTTTGAAGTTAAAACTAAAACAAACAAAAACCACAAACACCAGCTATCCTAAGAAATAATTAAGCCCTGAAAAGCAACTCTATTAAAACTTAAAATGTGTAAGGCCTACCACTTTAAGTATTTATTTTTGGATCACAGTGGAGGGGAAGTCAGGAAGCATGACTCTGGCTCAAATCATGTGCTTACTAACCAGGGGTAATGAAGAGAAACTAAACCCAGTTGAAAACAGCAGATATATGGCAGTAAAGTTTTCGGAAGTGAGACATGGATTAAGACTTGGTTTGCTGAAGGGAAGGAAAAGCCAACTGGTAAAAAAATTATACACAGAACAGAGTTGCTTATAGGAACAGTTCTGTTCTAGCACCAGAATGGATTTAAATGACTTTATAAATTTAAAACAAAATAAACAAAAACCTTTTAATTCCTTCCAATTAATATTACATACACAACTAAGATAATTCTGCTGTTTTGTCATATTATAGAGAGATTGTGTACCGAGTAATGCATCAGCCACAGGTGACATTAACCAATTAACGCAAAAATTGAATTCTCAAGTTGCTCTATGGATGCATTTTAACCATGTTCACAGAAATCAGAGGCTCTTGCTCTATTATCTTTCTTTAATCATCCATATGCCCAAGGATAACATCCAACCTCAACGCTGCTTTCCTGACTTACTGGTGTTTCTAATTAACTACCAGGGATGCCCAATTTTTTTAACTGGACAAGCAAAATATTCTCTCTCAGGGAACATTTAATTATCATTATGCAAATACTCTTTTGTCTTTTAGTTTCTTCAAGTACAGGCAGCAAGGTTTCTGCAGGCTCATGCCTACATTTCCCCACAGAGTGGCATGTGCTGGGTGAAACTATTCCCTGCAAAGCTCCAAGATGACCCAGAGCCTACACAGCACTTGTATGTGTCAGGGAGTGATACCATTATGTGGCTTAAATACTCACAGTAAAAAAATCACATACTCCTATCAATATAACTGCATTCTCTCTCTTTTGAAGTGCTGACAAATCTTTTAACATTGACCTAAATTACAACTTTTCATTACTCGCAGTGTTTATTCTTCTACACATCTCCTAACCAGGTGTACTTAAAATCAATTCGTATTAGAGATCTTTCATAGTCTTCCATAGTCCACCTCAGTTAAGAAATGCAGTTACCTGCATTACCTAGAAACTGCCAGCATCTCCATTCAGATGTAAGTACTTCGCATATTTTGATTACCTCTGATGGAACAAAAAATTAGACAATTTCTATTTCTCAAACTGTTAACTCAGGCTTTTAAGTTCTCCTCCCCCTGACAGTTCCTCTACTTCCCTTCTGCTCTCTGCTTTCTCCAAGAGCTGCTTTTCTGCCCAGGAAAACACAGGTCTAATGCAACAAGTAGCTCTGATCTAGCGATGACTTCTCTGTTTGATTGCCAGCTTGTGGTGCCAAGAAAGGGTCCCTTGTTTTCCCACTCCAGCACAGCACTTACAGTCACATTTTGCTGTAGAAGAACCCAAGAAGCCATTATACAGAATGAGAGGAGCTTTAGAAAGAAACTGGAAACCAAAAAGAAGGTGCAGCCTGTCACCTATCAGTTCTTCATGGATTACAAAGCAGTATTTTGTAGTCAAAATAGAATCAGAGAATAACTGTTCTTAATTGCAGTAACTTCCCAGACCATTTCATCTTTGGTTTCCCATGTACATTGCCACTGTTGTAGCATCTCTATTATTAGAAGTAATGAGGAAGATGTTAATAGAATGAATTCATGGAAATCATATCCTAATAACATTTTCTTTGTCCAGTAGCACAAGAGCTAAATATGGACACAAACTTGCTTTTAAATACTGAAACTGTTGTTGAAAACAAAAGGAATTTGCTTTGAAAGGCAGCCCACCTTTTGCCTGTTTATCCAAGAATTAATATTTTCATCTGTAGTTGTGCATGACAGCTCTACAAGTGAACCCCCTCTGAAGCCAGCTGGCATCCCGGGAAAACGCAAGAACATATGGCAAATGTTCCAGTGACGTTAATGCCAACTAGACACTAGAATAAGCATGCAGGGACGGAGGCTTTCACTCTGAGAATGGAGGTAGAGGGGCAAGGGAAATGTACAATACAGTCAGCAAGAAAAAAGACCTGACTTAGCATAAACCTCTTTACCAACAAGTTAAAAAGTTACATCCTGGAAACCAGTGCACTGATAATCAGATTTGGCAAGGGTAACAGACCACGCTTCCGAGCCCAATTCATTCTACTTAAAACAGACTCACAAACTGATGGAAAGACAAAGGGGGGAAGTATCTAAAACACATTATTTCCCAAATATTCCAGTCAAAGCTTTACACCTAGCAAGCAAGCAAGAGTCTTTAGAACTGTGCAGACACACCACCAGCCTACCAAAAAAGTATCCGCAGAATGTTGGCGACCAGCAGCACCAGGCAGACGTAGGTGGAGAAGCCCTCGGCGTTCTGTGTCCGGCGGATGTCCCGGTACTGGGGGATGTAGGGCACCACGCCGCCGAACACCATGGCCCCCGCGGCGCCCCACGACACCAGCTGCTGCATGGGCACCAGCAGCCACTCCAGGCCGCCCGGCTCCATGCCGGGGGGGCGCGGGGAGGCGCTCAGGCTGAGGGATGCCCCGCCGCAGCTCTCCGGCCGGGGCCGGCTCTAGCCGCGGGCGGGCTCCTGGCCGGGATGCGGCACCATGGCTGCGCCCGCTCCCGCGGCGCCCGGACCTGGGGAAAGGAACGGGGCGTCAGCCTGCCTCTGCCAGGGGCCGCTCCGGCCGCTGCCGGCCGGGCGCTGCCGAGCCGGGACCACCGCCCTGCCGCGGGCGGGTCGGGGCCGCCCCCGCCCGGCGCTGCGCGGGGGAAACCCGGCTCTGCCACGGCAGCCAGCGCCGAGGAGACCCGCCAGCGGCCGGGGCGGGCACGGACACACGGCTCCGCCGCCACCCCCGCCCAGCCGCCCGGTCGGTTCTCCGAGGGGGCTCCCCCGCCTCCATCACCCACCCGCGCGCTCCCCGCCCCGTGCATCCCGAGCCGCGCGAACACGCGCGTCCGTCCGTCCGTCCTTCCACCCATCCACCCACCCCGTCCGCCCGCCCCGCACCTGCTGCCCCTGCCCCGTCCGCCGCCTCCATGCCCCCGGCGCTCCGCGGGCGGGCAGCGCCGGCCCCGGGCGGCCCGTGACGCCACCGCGACCGGCCGCGCCGCCGCCAATGAGCGCCGGGGCCGCCCCTTCCTCCCACGGGGAGCGGCGGCGATCGCGGCCCTGCAGCCGCGCTCTCCTTCCTCCCTTTCCTCCCCGCCTGCCGCCGCTCCCTGGGGCACCGCTGCCTGGCCCCCGCACCGGGGCGGCCCCCGGACACGCACCGGGACAGGGCGGGGGTGCCGGGCTCCCCCGGCCGCACCTGGGCGCCCTCCCATCCGCGGGCCCCGCTGAGCCGCCGCCCCGGATCCTGCTCCCTGTCTCCGGCTTCTCTCTTCTACCCAGGAACTACGGAAAACTCCGTCACGCCTCATGGACAAAGGGGCAATGGCTTTAAACTGAAAGAGGGCAGATTTAGATTAGGTATTATCAAGAAATTCTTTACTGTGAGGATGGTATAAGGCACTGGAACAGGTTGCTGAGAGAAGCTCTGGATGACCCACCCCTTAAGTATTCAAGGCCAGGTTGGATAGGGCTCTGTGCTACCTGCTCTACTGCACGGTGTCCTTCCCCATGGCGGGGGCGGGGGGTGTGGAACTAGATGACCTTTAAGGTCCCTTCCACCCCAAACCATTCTGTGATTCCATTACGATTCTGTGATTTCCATGGCTCTCAGAACCGTAGTCACTACTTACCTACACACAATTCAACTAACCAGCACGTCTTCTGTACCAGAGAGGGGGTTCTCCCACAGTGATATGGATAAAGGGGGGGGGAGGGAAAACGTTGCATCTTCTACCCAAAGTGACCAGTGAATCTGTACTGCTGGTTGCCATGGGCCAGCTGCACACAGATG
Organism: Myiotriccus ornatus; assembly: GCA_036023395.1. Classification (NCBI taxonomy): domain Eukaryota; kingdom Metazoa; phylum Chordata; class Aves; order Passeriformes; family Tyrannidae; genus Myiotriccus; species Myiotriccus ornatus. Next base: position 57,129,935 of record JAYRBT010000082.1, on the reverse strand, counting down.
TTGCAAGGAGATTGACTGCATGGACACTGCATCACTGAGGTGATGGCAAACTTCAGCCACACTAAAAAGCATGGATCATCCACTGTGCATCCAAGTGGCTGCAGAGCTGTCCTCAAAGCTTGTTCTCTGGGTTCCCCATCATACTTTCAGAGACTCCTACCTTTTAAGTACCCCTGCTTCTCATCCAGTAGGTGGGAAATGAGATGGGGTTTCCCACAAATGTGTGACGTATTATTTTGTGTCCTGTAGCACCAACTGCAAATGTTTGTTGTGAGGCTTGAAGGGAAAAAGGAGACGAATTAAAAATAGAAGTGTCTGTTTCAGGGCTCTTGGAAGGCTTTTGTTTACTTCCTGCATAGCAGCACCTTGCTCAACTGCAACCATTTGTGCCACCAGGCAAGTTCTTGCAGCACACATGCAGCACATGAACCTGCACATTACTGCAGAGTGTATTTGTCAAAGACCATTCTTGGGGTACCATCACACAAACATCCAAAACACCCTCCTACATAGATGAGGTAACCAGTGATAACATTAGGACTCGCCTTTCCTACAGGGAATCAGTAGCTCTGCTACTCAAACAAAGCTGTTAAGCCTACTCGATAACAAATTGCATACAATATTAAGATTCTAAAGTATCAACTGGGAACAGACAACCACTTTAACTTAAGTTGTTCACCCTTACTTGAAACAGTAAGGGTAAAAACTCTGAATTACAGCATGTTGCTGTGTAAACATAATTCAGTTTTGGTCACTAAAAAATTGTCCTGGTTGTTTAGTAGTCAATCCATGGATGTAAGGTAAACTGATCAATGAGTGACACCAGACGCTGGGTAGGGGGAGGAATGACAAGTAGGGTCAAACTCCTCAAGATGAGCAGCTGCACAAAATCTTGCACCAGGATCAGGGAGGGCCCCTTCAGGTCTCAGGATATTGCAAGCAGCCAGGGGCAATTTTCTTTGGCAGTGGTGCCATCCCGAGGTGCTTGCTGATTCCGGTATAGCATCCTACCCAGCACACAGAACATCCAACCACAGCAGACCCAGCAAGCCTCCAGTAGGAGAGTGCCCTGGAGGAGCTTTATCTAAAGCTTGGGTGATAACAGGTGTTTGAAGAGAGTCTTGCTTCATCAAGGAAAAGTTTAGCAACATGCAGGTCACATGAGAATGATCAGCCTTGTGAGGCTTCATATCAAACTAGATTTCTTCATCTGGTAGATAGTGACTGAGAGGGAGCTAAGAAGGACCGCTTTGTTGGTATAAAAGCAGAGCGTATTGTAGAAAGAGTACTACTTCACTGCCAGACAGCAATCCTGTTTCCAAATGAGAAGAAAAAGAACAGGTGTGTTTATTTTTCCACACTGACCGGCAAAATTCCACCATAAAAAAAAAAAAAACCACTCTATTTGCTAAAACTACATTACCCATTCAGACAACAGAAGCAGACAAAGTTTCATACCAGGTCTTTGAAGACTACTATTAATCTATTTAGCACAACTGCTGTAGGAGAATTGAAATTGAGTATGTGAGCAGCTCTAGTCACCTAGTTATGAAATAGCTTATATCAGTTAACATTTCGGTGACAACATAATCCCCAAACCTCCAAACATAACAAGAACTTACATTTATTCCAGAATAAGAAATCTGATAAAAAATGTTCCTATACAATCTTTGGATACAGTTTAAGCAAGCTGAAAGTGGTGAACAGACAGCATGTTTACAAAGGGATTTTAACATTGGTAGAGGTGGTAAAAATTATTATATAAGGTTTAGTTTTGCAAATAGGTCCACTGACTTAAAAGAGTAAGCAAAGCACCATTTCTGCATTGACTCCAGGTGGCCATATTCCTAGCAGGACAAAAGGCAAACAGGATTCAGGAATCTACCACCCAAGTTGGACCAGTTTCAGAACAAGATTTAGCTACCTCTGCAGTTTTTTTACAGGAGGAGGAGGATGGCTGTTGGTGCTTCACTTGTAGTTACTGCAACAGCAAAAATAGCAGATTGCTGCAATTCTCCTAATCAGTCTGTTGCTTTGTCAATTGATTTTGAAAGATGAGTATTAAAATTATTTTATAGTCTGCATCACAGGAATGCTGTTGCACTGAAGCAAGCATAGCAGGTCCCTACAAGATGTCAGCTCAAATGCAGATAAGCTGTCACTACTTGAACACCTTGCGCAATAAGTGTTTTCATAAGGATTATGTGAATTCCTACAGTAGCCAAAATTCCTTCAATTATCACATTATATCTCATTCTACAACTACAGCCATGGGGAGAAATATTCACTGCACTGTTCATAGAACAAGTAAATGGGTCATAAGTGCCTTGAAACTGGCCATTCCTACCATGATGCATTATCACTAAATCAACTGTCCTATCTCTCCATTTTTTGATTTTCTACACCAATGCTAATGCAACTGCTGGCAGAAGCTACCTCCTGACCCCTTCTAACACTGATAAGCCTCTGTTTTGGTAACTGATAGACAGAATCAAGCTAACATTAATAAGAGATACTGTTTTATTGCACATCTTAACTTTTTATTTCTCCTTCTGTGCTGGTCTTTGTAAACAGAGCAGTGAATATAAGCATGATGTGGAACACCCACCAGCATGCAAAGGAACAACCTCTCCACTTCCAAGGAGGACCTCTGACAAATATGCCCAGCCTACAAGCTCATCTCTGGGCAGTAGTGACACACTTTGCACTGGGGAGCAGTAACCATGGCTGTACAGGCTAAGATTGTTAGAGTCCTCTCTGTACTTGGACTGCTCCCATCCACAGACAAATGGAGAAAAAGCCCTAAAGCAAACATGCCAGAGCAGAAATCAAACTGACAGCTGGCAGAACATACATGAACCCCTCTTCAAACCATTACAGCTTTGAAACAATGGGCAAAGTTCAGGTGAGTGGAGAAATAAACAAACAGCAGTCCCAGTTCAATATCTTACCTGTGTAATATGTATTACTGCTTAACCCACAGACTGCTCTTCTGTCAAACAGGTCCAGCTGATGACAACCATTTCTACCCCACCTGCTCTTCGTATTCCTTTGCATGTCCCATGCCTCAGGGTCACCTCAGCAGCTGGTTGCAGCAGAGGAGCCTACAGGCAGCTCCTGCTCAGCACCAGCCATGAAATCAACCTGCGTGTCCTTTCCCTGCGGTGAAGCCAGAAGTACTCACCTCAACATCCTTTAGAAGTGGAGTTATTTTCTCTTAAAAAAAAATGTAATAGCTCAAAGGGAAAATGGGAAAATACCATGTAGGCTCCATTCATTGCTGAACTAATGCATCGTGCTCAGCATCAGAAGGGACATAAGGTCTATTCATGATCTAGATTCCTCGTTTTATTCTATCTTATTAAAATGCCTACTTTATTAAGCCATTTCTTGTTGGAACTTACTTGATGCAATACAGAAAGAGCCCTGCAGCATCTCCCTCTCTCTCTCTCTCAAAATATTTATAATTACAGGATCACTGTGTTCAGCAAGAAGTGGCTGATACTGGAGAGTGAGATGGGAAAGAGGGAGTGTGGTGGGATGACCCTACCAGTAAAGCCCCCTCCATCACCACTTGCTCACTCGCTCTTCCCAGCAGGATGGAGGTGGTAATCAGGAGGGTGAAACCAGCAGAAAAACACTCATGGATTGACATAAAAGTCTATTAGGGAATAGAAAGAATAAAAGTAAGTGATGCAAAGAAAATCACTCATCAACTCCCACTAACAGACCGATGCCCAGCCAGTCTCCGAGCAACAGCTACTTTGGAAGAAACTTCCTGCCCTCACCCTGGTTTTATTGCTGAGTGTGATGCTATGTGGTCCAACATGTCCCTTTGGTCAGCTGGGGTCAGCTGTCCTGGCTGTTTCCCCTCTCAGCCACCCCCAGCCCATTTGCTAGGGTGGGGGCAAAGTGAGAAACAGAGATAGCCCTGACGCTGTGCAAGTACTGTTCAATGACAGCTAAACCACTGGTGTGCTGCCAACATTGTTTTGGTCACAAATCAAATACAGCACCATGAAGGCTGCTATGGAGAAAGTTAACTTCATCCCAGTCAGAGCCAGCACAGGGTGTGAAATGCAATTTGGGAAATGCTTAAACTGGCTGTATCTCTGAAGAACAAGTGAGGGTGCAAATGCAGTGTCTAAAGTTTCACAAGAACTATCCCTAGCCTGCTCTGACTCATTTTCTCTTCCTCTTGATGAAGCTGTGGAGTAGCTTGGACACAGAGAGAGAGAAGAAAAATGATGGAGAAACTATTGTTTCATCATGATTCAAAATACCAACACAGGACCTGGAGTCAGTACACAAGCTATTTTTTCTTTCTGTGTTCTAGGACAAGGACAAAGTGCTTCTGATGGCATTTACACACTGTAACACAGTCATGGTTTGTTTCTGTTGCGATAAGCTCAACATCTCTGGTACACAGCAGAACATCTTTGCATGAGTAACACTTGAGTCCAAGACCATAATCTAGATGAGACTCTGTCCTCATAACTTCAGACGCCTTTTGCCAGGCATGCTTGAAATATGCACCCACGAAGTCTCCTGCTGGCAAACAGCCCTGTGGAGCACTAAATAGAGCAGGGGTGGGAGGGCCTCCTATAGCACCCAAGCTGCATAAAATACCTGTCATACTATTAGCAGCCCCCCTCTGCCACAAATGTCTCGCAGAAGAAGCAGGCAGGCCACTGTCAGTCAAGGTTTCAATCCTAAGACCATATTTGCAACAGTTCTTTGTTTCAGATGAGAAAGGGGAAGTTTTTCTCACAACAACAACAACAAAAAGCCACATAATCAGATTTCTATACCCTTTGGTTCTTTTATTACCCAAACCTTGCTGTTAGAGCACGTGTCCTACACTTGATGTTCCCCAGTGTTATTCTCCATATTCTTCCAAGTCCACCCATGTTTTTTGCAACCATATGAAGTCCTTTCCAACAATTTGAGGCAAATTTAAACTGCCTGTACTAGTTATCTTCTCTGGGAAAAATTATCTCTGAAGCTGTAAGGAAATATGACCATAGCTGCAGTTTGCTTACGGGGAACTTTACCCATGGTACTTTACAGCTTCTGGAAAAGCAAAATGTGCATCTTCAAATGAACCATTCCCTCCTTTGCCCAGCTTCCAGCCTCTTCAACACAGGCTCTTTTTACAAAATATTGTTGAAAACTACTCTTTCCATCACATACCCCACCACGTGCCATGTTTAATCTCCATAAACAAGCACTCATTCTGCACCTGGAAGAGAGCCACACCAGGCTGTGGGATCTGAACACCTGAGGTCAGCTCACTGTCTTTGTGTTGCAGAGGATGCCTCGTTTTGCCCTCACAGAGGAGCCCTGCCTGTTACACACTGCATTTTCTTCAAGAAAGCTCCTGTGTGCACATGTAAGGAGCAAGGCCACACGGTGATTTGAACACAGGCTCCAGATGCAGCATTCAGAATGCCAGCAGTGGGCCACCAGGACAGAGAAACAGACCCCCACTCCCTTTTCCACCAGGGACAAACACCCCCAGCTCCCTCCTGCAGCCTTTCAGGAGGTGAACTGCTTGGTGAATGCTGCTCCACCCTCACTGTCCAAAGACAATGGAACAAGGCTGGAGCAGAAAGCAGCATAAGAAGCGTCATCTCTTCCCAGCCATGTCTGGGAAACATAGCTAGAGATTTCTGGATCACCATGCAATAATTCAGTCAACAACAGCAGCAGCTAGGCAAGTGATTTCACACAGTCAAGAATTACACAAAACCAGCCTCTGTAGTCACCTTTCTGCTGCTCCTACATTTATTCCCTCTCCTCTCCTCACTTAATAGGGAAAACTATACCCTGTTTTCTGTTAGAGCTACATGATGCCCATAGTACACACTGAACTTCTGACAAAGATTATCCTTAACCTTGACAGTTTTCTTTCGGGAGAAACTTGCAGAAAAATGTCTCAGTAAGGGGATTTGTGAGCGGCAGTCCAAAAAACGAACACTTTTGTTAAAAGCAGAACACCTTCATCAGCGATCAGGTTTCTCAACTGCTGGAATTGCCCTTTTCTCTTCAATGATACAGAACCTGAAATTTGAACCCCAAGCGAACATACAAGCTTTTAATATTCACCCCAAATGACTTGTCTTTCAAAGGAGCATCAGAGTTGTCTGACACCACTGACTCGAATGCCTTTCTGTCTGCCTGAGGCATTTGCACTTCACTCACCACATCTTTCCACACTTTTAAATAACAACAAATTGTTACTTCTACCGATGTTACCATATGAAAGAAAAGTGATGTCTTCACCAGGAAGTATTCCAGTGGAACAAGCTCCCAGTGAAGTGCATCATACTGAATCAAGAGATCAGGTAAATGTTAGTAGTTTGCTGCAAGAACCATCAGCACCATGTAGGATTTCAGAATATAAAAGCCGATGACCTAGCGAAGCCAGACGTTTTTTGCTGCACATTGTGTCCTTCTGAATCACAACTGTGAAGTGACACAAGAGAAGCTACCTGAGAGTGATGACTCAAAGACCCAGCCCTACAATTTGTTAGCAGAAACACCATGAGTGTGGTGCAAGAACTAGCTTGTACTTTTCTCTGCAGAGGAAACTTTTACAACTGACCACGCCTCTGCCAGGAATCAAAAAAAAAAAAAAAAAAAAAAGCAAACTTCAAAAATTTGCAGTGCAATTTGCATCCCGCCTTCTGATCTACAGCCAAATAAGCTGCTATCATGGTTCAGAAACACTTCCCTTCTTGTCTCCTGCCAGGATTAAATTTCCTGTTTTCTTTCTTAATACACACGTAATATTAGACTTCTCTTTGAGGCATCCTTTCTCTATCCTCACCTCCGTTTCAAAGCAACCCTGAGCCAGACATGCTTGGAGTATGTGACCAGAGGATGCCCGACCCCAGTGTATAAAACCTAATTTGTCAGCAAAGAGGAGGGGGAGGGATTTTATGTAACTTCCAAACAACAAGAGTAATGTATTTCTACAAAACAATTCTTTTATTGCTCCACACCACGGTTTTTTACAGCTTGCATCATCTAGTAAGTGGCATTGAACTTGGAGCTTAGGAATATAAATGTTTAAACATGCTTTTATTTCCTGTCCGGCTACCCTGACTTCTCATTCCAGCAGTGGAGGGACTGGAATTTCCCTAGGAAAGAGAAAAAGAAACATACTTTGGATACCATTTCAGAACACACTGTAAAGACTTCACAGCACAGGCCTGCAATTCTGAAATAGGATGGAAGCAGATGGCACCCCAGCCTCTAGGTCACCCTATTTTTTATTTTTACTTCATATGCTTCATACCAAGAAGACATATTTAAACTGAAAGTGACTAAAGTCTAAGGTTTTTACTGAAAGCAAGTAGTACAGAGCATATTTTGGCATGGAAAAAGAATTTCTGTTGTCAAATCTGTTTTGCTCCTTTCTCAAACCCCCTCAATACCTGCTTTTGTATTCATTGGCAAAATGAACTTCTTGTTATCCTTTTAGTAAGTCAGGTATTCTTTACTTATTGCAGTACATACTCCTATGAGCACTGGTAGTGCTGCTGGCTGACTGGTTCTCAGCTAGCCCTTTGCTTTTGAAACAAAACAAAAAAGTTTTTGCTCAGCTTCCCTTAGTCCGTGGGTGCATGTCTGACACAGATTACTGCTTTTAAAATATGGCTCATCATACATTTCCAGATTTCAGACCCTGGAAATGTATGCAACAGCCCAACTCTGAACTACTGAGCCCGCTGAGGAGGAAGAGGCTAGAGTACAGCAGAGCAAAACCAAGCACACTAGCTATGTTGTAAGTAAATTAATTGTTAAGCAGCCTGTTTGGCCCTGCCATTTGTCTCCTCTGTTCTTAGGTTTTTTGAACTTCAGAACTTTTCCAAAGCCATATTTAGCTTTACAGACACTTCCATTTTTATTTCATAAACCCAGCTGTGCACTATTGGTCTAATTCAGCTCAAAATCTGAAGTAGGAGAGATATTCAAATCAGCCACCGAGCCCACGAAATAAAAGAACCAGACCTTTGGAGAAGGAAACGCATGTTGAAATATTTCCTTCAGTCTCTTTAACACTTTTAATTGCCCGTCCTCCATTGCTATGCCACCTGGATACTATAATTTTGTTCTGACCCCACGGACCTGCCTCACAAAAACAAGGAGCTGGTTACAGAAAGCCTTTATAAAATCATGCTTGTTTTCAGTTGAACTATAACCTGGCCATTGCTAAAATGTGGCTCTACAAGGATTTAGTGCAATTCCTGCAAATTGGTTGGATGTGTAACGCTTGCTCCTTTGCATTTCCAGCTGGTTCTTTATCCCTGCAAGCTCTTCACTGCAAATGGGACTCTACGGCTTTGTTCAAGATAACTAAACATAAGCAGACAGAGCCACTTCGACTGCCTCGGGGGGAACATACTGCTGCCTAAGAGGGAAGCTTTTGTAGCTGTTCTGGAAAGAGGGAAAACCAGGAAGACTATGGCTGTTGTCAGAAGTAGAAATGAAAAAAACAGTACAGCTACTGCCTAGCCCTTAGGGAAAGAAGATTTATTAGCAACGAATAAACAGGTAAGAAGCAACAACTGTTTCTTATTACTTATGTAACAGAACAAAAAAGCTATGTGGTTGCAGCTAATGGCTACGTGCAAAAGCAAAGCATATCTATATGGATAATATTGTTCAAATTGTTTTATCTAGAAGCTTTCTAGAGCAGTAATGCTGCTAGAGCACTCAAGGTCTGCAAAACTTGCTTGATTTTTCTTTCTACAACAAGAAAGGCAAAGAGGAGAACCTGCAAGAGTGGTGAGGTAAGGATGTAGAGAGGAGAAGGCACAATTATGGGAAGCACACAGCAATGCGGAGGTTGGCTTTGATGCCAGAATTTCACCTCAGAGATTTAACACACCCTCTCAAATGAGGTGGGGAAGTTCAAGAAGGAAGACAATTAAGTTTATTAAGAAAGATTCTAAGTGGTAGGCTTACAAGAGATAATCTTTCCAGCAAGTGAGGTCACTCCTAACTCAGAAGATTTCTGTGGATGAAGGCACATGTTTGGCATATCTATAAAGTAATCGACTAAGAAAATCTATTGCCCAACAGTGGTATCTCCTAACCACACAGGCACAGTAAATGGAAAACCTCTTCATTTACATCAGGCACTCAGGTCATCTGCATAAACAACACACCTCTGCAACAGATGCACCAGGGGATTCTTGTGCTGTGCAGCCCAAAAGTGCAGGGATGACCTACATGCTGTACGAGGTGATTCTCGCCGATGCCTTCGGTGTCGTCTCGATCGACATTCGAGGAACTTCAAAGAACTTCAACCGCCACGGTATTTTTACCGTATTTACTCCGTATTACAAGACTAGTTACACGGGGAAAAGGAAACAAACCTTATTAAAAAACAACAAAAAAAAAAAACACCAAAACAAAAGAAATAAAACCCCACCAGACCTATGAAATCGTAAGGCCTCTGTAGATCAGACCTCGGCGTCCTCACTCTGCCGTGCGGAATTCCGGTCTCTCCGGCAAATACGGGAAGGTTATTTTAGGATTCCCCAGCTCCCCCTGGGAGCGCCGCGGGGCTTCCTCCCCCGCTGCGCCTCCCCCTGCCCGCTGAGGCGGCGCCGGGCGGGGCCGAGCGCTCACTGCCCGCCCCGCCTCGTCCCGTCCCCTCCCGTCCCGCCGCCGCGCCCGGGGAGGCGGGCCGAGGGTCGCGGCTCGGAGCCGGGGCTGGGTCCGGAGGCGATGGCGGCGGAGGCCGCCGGCCCGCCGGGAGCCGGGGACCTGCCGCAGCTGGTGAGCGGGGCCGGCTGTGGCGGGGAGCGGGGCTGCCCGGGCTGGGGGTCGCGGCCTGGCCGTGCGTCTGCTGGCTCGGCCGGGCGGGAGGGGCGGGCAGCCGGCCGGCCCCCGCCCTTCTGCCTTCGCTGTCTTTATTTCCGTACGCCCACCCCTCTGCAGGCGGAAAACTTGCTGTGTCGGCTGCAGGAGGATTTTCAAGATCTGACGGAAAAGTTAACGCTGAGAAATATCCTCTTTGGAACGCGGGGTGACCTGCACCGCCGGAAAGACCGCGGCTCCTGCGGCTGGGGTCCCTTATGGGGGGAGCTTTGCTTTTAACACCGGGATGGCCTTCTTTCCTAAACATCAGAGTAACGTGTGATTATTGACACTGCTAAACACCTATGATGTAAAAACAGCGGAATTGCCCCCCCCCCAAGCCCATTTATTTATTCATCCCTTTTCTAAAGAAAGGAATCCCCAAAAAGGTTTTACTACAAGTCGTTAGGTAGTCTCTGTTCGGCAATTCTTTCAAGTAAGCATCAAATTATGTGTAAAGATTCTGAAGGTACATTTAAAAAAAAAAATCTTCAAAAATGCAACTCAAATCAGCCAGTGGTGTTGGTTTATGAACAGCTGCTGGCCTCCTGAGCGGGGCAAGGTGAGCCCTCGGAAAGAGAAATTAAGACCTGAAGGGGCTCTGAGCTTTCTCAGTTGATATACTTACAGAAACTACCTCTGCTTTCTGAAACTGCACGTTAATTACGTTTTTCCTGAAACTCTACATTTCAGGAAGCGGCTGCTATAGTGTAAGGGAAGAGTAATGTTTTAGCAGCACTTGTATTCTGATTGTGTAGGTTGATGGTATGTTATCACCTACAAGTTCCTCAGAAAGAAAACAGTCTTTTAGACAGAAAATACTCCAGTTCACTCGTGGATATACACAAAGGCTTTTGGTATTAACTTCAGTGCTTACCTGTTGCAAGAAAGTGGGATTGTCTTGTAAAAATATAACCTTGGGCAGACCTCACTGAGCATTAAACGTGGATAAGATGCTGAGACATCTGAAAAAAAGCTGTTTGTTTTTCTTACCAAAAAGAAAACCCCTGTAAAATTATAAAAGTCTTATTTATAAATAAGTTATCTTTAACTTTTTACTGGAAGAAATGGGCGAGCGCATCACTGACCTTGAGAAGCGTGTTGCTGACCTGATGACAGAGGCTGGGATAGAAGAGAACACTGATGAAGACTTGAGAGTAAAGAAACTTAATTTTTTCTGTATTTTATATATTTCCACATAGTATTGAATGATGGGCAAGAATTAGCATGAAAATGTTTACATATTTATGATACCTGCATTTACGTAAATTTGAAAGTGTGCTTTTTAAAAACATATTTAGAATTATCTTGGATTTCTTTTTGCCAAGAGCCAAAGAATGCTACTAGTTTTACAAAAGAACTGCATCTTGCTGTGTCTGTTTCAGCTGAGTGCCACGTAGAGGGGGTTAGTACAAACTAATCCCAAGGATGTAAATTGAGGCTGTACATTTGTAATGAAATGTGTGTGCCCACCATTCCTGTCCCTCAGGTATGCTAACCTAGCTAACCGAGGATTCTCACCGGTACAAATTTATGTACATCTGCTTTTAAACCTGCCTCAGCTTCCCAGCATGGCTCAGAGCACACCTCTTACATGCACTCTTAGTATTTATGAGACAGCCTTGCTTCCATGTTCTGTGGATGCAGGTGATGTTGTCTTCCTGTTGTTGCACTTTCCTGATTCAGATTGAGACACATCAATTATTCTTGTCATTGAGACTGGTTACCCAGTGAAAGATAGAAACGCCTGTAAATATTCTGAAGTAATTTTGGCCTCTACTCATTGTGATGCCTTTTTCGTGATAAGCTATGAAATAATTTTCAGAAACACAGAAAGACAATCTACAAAGTTGTATTTAACTGTACAGAGATCTCCATATTTTCATGCTGAATCACATTCATGAATAATTAAATAACCTACTTACTGTTTTTTTGCAGCATTGAAAGGAGGATGTGTTCAAGAAACACAAAGGCAGAACAGCACTGCATTGACTCCAGGAGTTTACAATCAGTGTCACATTGACAAAAAATGTCAAGGGAAAACAAACATGTTTGCATCACGTCATGATAGAATCTCAAAAAATTTTTTTAAACTATTTCCCCAGGAAAAAAAGTAGAATGATGTGTTTACTTCTCTAAATGTGGCATTGTATTTCCTGGAGCTGAAGAAGAACTGTTAGTTTCAGAGAAGGCAAACCCACTATTTTGGATAGAGAACTAAATCCTATATAGTGAACTTACCCAATCACAAATTTTTTCAATCTATGAAAATGTATTTAATTTATTTTAATAATATTAAAATAATAAGACTTCTTTATTGCCTTTTTACCTTTAATGTTCTCAGAATAACAAGATCCTTCTAAGACAAACACTTTTATTTGCATGTGCCATCTTCTTGCTTCTTTAAATGTTTTACATCACAAGATGCATCTTATTTGACGTTACTACAAAGATGCCTTTGCAAAACCTTTTGCTAAAAGAGGTCAAATGAATATTAACCATTCTGCACTAAAAGAAATGGCAGTATTTGCACAGAGTACAGATGCTCAGTTGTTACTCTTTTCACAAGCCCACCCAAAACCACATAACAGTGCAGATAACATCACCCAGGTATGCAGATTGTGCCAATTTCAGTGTTTTAATGAGTTTATTTTATAGATTTTCAGGTAATGAGGAAATCTAGTTCCTGGATAATTCCTGAACAAGATGTGGTAGAGTCAGAGAAAATAGGACATCTGCACTAACTTTAAGGTTGTTGTACACCAAAACATTGGCACTCTGCAGGAAAGATTTAGCTTGAAATGTAATGGGAACCTTTTACCATAAATGCAGAAACTGAAGCATTGCCAGGTGAATACCTAATGAGGAATTAAATGCACCTATTAGAGTCTTCATTAAAATCAAGAAATCATTCCAATCAATTCTTTAGACTTGCAAGCACTGTCACGCTGGGGGGAAAAGCTGTTGTGGTGAAGGACAGGCTGGAGAAATGAGCCATTAGGAACCTCATGAAGTTCAAAGGCAAGGGCCAAGCTGGGCTCTGGGACACAGTTGTGAGGGGCTGGCTGGCACACTGCTTTGCAGGAAAGGAGTGGGGTCTGGGGGAAGGGTGACTGTGAGTCAGCGGGGTGCCCTGGCAGCGAAGGCTGCAGCCACTTGCTGGTCAGCATTAGCACAAGCAGAGCCAGCAGGTCTTTTCCCTCTTTCAGCTGCTGTGAGACCACACCTAGAATATTGTGTCAATTTGGGGGCTCACCAGATCAAGGAATCTATTGTGAGGGAGTCATAAAAGAGCCACCAAGATGTGGTGGAGTACAAGCATACAGGGGTGTGAGAGAATTCTGGAATTCTGTTAGCTGAGCCTTCAGAAAAACCTATGGTTTCCTGCTGCCAACAACTACCCCCTAATAGAGCATGGGGAAAACTTAGAGGACTCTTGGAGGTATTTTACACCAGAGTTATTTCGGACAAGCTGGAACACAGAAAATTCCAGCTAGGTACAAGGAACCTTCTTCTATTAGGAAGGTGCATTGGCAGCAGAATAGGCCTTCCAGAAAGGCTGAAGAATCTCCATCCTTAAAAAATCACAGAGGCATCAGGGTTGGAAGAGACCTTCAAGACCATCTAGTCCAAACAAGATACTTAACACTGGATAGAGTCCTGGGCAACCTGACCAAGTGGACCCTACTTTGACTTGAGTTTGGTGGTCCCTTCCAACATAAATGATTGCAGAATTTCCACTGTTGTATTTGGTCTAGGTGAGATAGAGTTCATTTCCCCACAGCAGCCCTCACAGTGCTGTGCTTTGCACTGGTAGCTAGAAAGGTGTTGGTAACACACCAGTGGGTGTTTAAAGCATCAGCGCTGTAACATTCCTTCCCCAATCGACAGCAAGATACTGGGAGGGGACACAAGTAGGCCAGCCGACCCACACTAACCAAAGGGATATTCCATACCACATGACATCAGCTCAGATACAAAGGCTAAGGAAAAGAAGTAGAGGGGGCATTCATTATTTTACAAAGTTCGCCTTCCAGAGCAACTGCTCCGCATGCTGAAGCCCTGCTTCCCAAAAAGCGGCTGAATTCTTGCTAATGGGAAGTAGAGAATACTTTTTTTTTTCCCCCTCTTGGCTTGTGTGCACATAAACTTTCACTTTTGCTTTACTAAACTGCCTTATCTCAACTTATGAGTTGTTTTCCATCTTGTTTTCTCTCCTCCGGTCTAGCTGAGAAGGGGAGCGATAGAGTGGCTCAGTGGGCACGAGCCAAGGGGAACCCACCACAACTGTAAACCAGATTAACTCCAGCAGGAATTGGGACCCTTGTGTTTTACTTCCGTGCTTCATTCTAAATCCTCTAAAATACATTTGACGGTAAAAAAGCATATTCTGCTTTGTCTTGTGACAAACTGGACCAAAAAGTACAGGTATCTCATTTCTGCGAAGGTTGGTTTGTTTTTTAATTAATCCTGTAAATATGCATGTATCATTTTAAAAAACAAACACACACCCACAGAACACCAACTCTAGAAGTTGTCAGAAATGCAAACAGAAATCTCCAGAGTCATGCCACAATGGAATCCAGTCCAAGTCTCCTGAGTATGTATGCATTTTAGTATACCACCAGACAAACTGGAGATCAAGTGACAGAAAGCATGGCTCGTGGTTTCTTCAACTGCTGGCTGTGCAGTCAGCTCCAGAACTGCAATTATGCTTTGGCTCTGCAGAATCTACTGCGTACTTTAGACTGCCTCCTGTGTGCACAACTACCGTGTAAAAGGAGTCATCACCACAAGTCAGTTAAGCTGATGGGGGGGGATACGCAAAGTCATGAAAGATGTTTTCTCTGAGTTTCGTCAAATAATAATTACCTGATTTTTGCTAAATATTAATGCACCTTAGAGTTTTATTCCCATTTTTAGTGGATACATAAGGCTAATATGCTATGCAAGGAAATCCTGAGAAAAGTAGTAAGCCTTCATCTTCCAACATTATGGATTTGCATCCAATTACATCTGTTTTCATTCAAAAATTTAATTAGCTGAAAAAAAATTTAAAGTGAATATGTGGAACTCTCACTTTATTCTTTTAAAAAAGCTGTCGTTTTCCTGGACATTTGTGTAACAAAAGCAGACAAAAATAGTCAAAATGTTTTTCCCCAAACAGGCTTTCTGTGTACAAAAGTACATAATACCAAAAGGACAACAAAGAGTAAAGTTTTTAAAAAATAAACCCCCAAAATTCAGCTACAATATTACTGCAGTCAAGACAGTTACAGGCTTTGAGTCTTCTACTTTTCGAACGGAATTTAAACCTTTTAAATAATTCAAATTATGCTCAAAGTTCAAGGATTTGTGGGTTTTTTTCTCTTTTAATATACATATATGTACACACATACACAATAATAAATTTAAGTGGATGTAGAACTGAGAGAAAAGGCAGCCCAAAGAAATGTCAGTATCTGTATTTAGTGGAATAATCTTTTGGCGATACCACCAAACCTCGACCTTTGCGGGCTCCTCTGTAAACAGTTTCTATAATGTCAATCATCTCTTGCTTATCTTCCATTGCCCAGTTGATCTTGTTGTTATTACCTGTACCTAAATCAATCATGATGTGTTTGTTCCTTTAAAGAAAAAGAAAAAAACCTCAAAGTTAATATGGCAGTATATTTCAGAAGTAAACTTTATATGCCCCTTAAAATGCTTTCTAGGATTCAAAAGAAGCTTTTGTAACATAAACAGGCTTTCAAAATAAGCATCCAAGAAAGACTATCCACTCCTGTCAGTCAAGCTTACATTTTACTGCCAATTTCTAAAGCACGAATAAGGACGGCAAACATGCTGGCAAGAATGGCTACTCAAAACAATTATCCTTCAGCATATTCCCTATTGTTTGTATTTCTTTCCCACTACTGTCTATCTCCAGAGAGACCCCTACGCTTGTCTGCAGGAGATTTTATCTCATCCATGTAGATGCCTTAGCTCAAAAAAAACTTTAGTCCTTTGGATTTATCTTTAAAGCAAGACAAGCTTGACTGCTGTACTACTACAGTATTCTGTACATACTCTGTTTGAGATTTAAAACTAAAAACAATGGATAATAAAACCAGCTTTCACTAATTTGTACTCTTATCAAACACTAAGCTAATTGGAAAACAAGCTGTTTTCCTATTTAATCAGTTTACTCTTTTGTAAAGCAATGGAAATATAAGCATCAGTATGCTAATGTGCATTTAGAAATTGTTTACTGAGACACTGTATTTGACAAACAAAAATTTTAAATGAGTTACATTCTAGAACCATCACGTACCTGAAGAAAAACATGACAGTACAGGGATCGTACAACTCATACATCTTGTTGAAGTCTGGTACTTCAGTGATATCCACAAGATAAATAACAGCAAAGTTTTTAACCTAAACAGAAGAAAAAAACATAAAACAATATATATATTACCCAAACTTTCATTATTTGTATTACCAATTTAAACAAATAAGTTTTTGTTATTGTAACATTTATTTTCTAAATTATTAAGTCACATAATCACAATAAACAGCCTTGCTTTTATTTTTAACCACTACAACCAATTAACATGGGAAACATTTTTAAATATAGAGAAGATGCTCACTTCACATCCACTATCAAGTGGAAAGATACTATGCTAAATCAACATCCAGAGAAAACAAATGCCCTTTATATAGAACTGAGACCTCACAGTGACATGCACAGCTGTAAACAAGTAGAATAACTGCTTTGTGCAAGCCAAGCTGACACATTTTGCCTCTGTCATCAGCTGCTTATAGACTTCAGAAAATTAATGAGCTACAAAGCCCTGGTGCCTGTCTCCAAGCATTTTCCCCCCTCTATAACATCAAGACTCATTAAATTAAAATAAATCTGATAATTTAATAAAAAACCTGGTAGCTTTTTTTGAGAGGTACAAAGCTAAAACAGGAGCTTATGTTACTGTAGCAATTATGTAATTGCTAATGAAAAAAAGACCTTGATGAGAAGCTATTCTCTGGGCAATTCTGGCAAAACCAGCTTTCATTTTGCAGAGTTACTCAGTTAAACGCACAAGAATCCCTCCCCTTTACTGTCATAGTTAATGCCTTCATTGCTGCAAGAAAACCACATCACATTTTTGTTTCCTAGGTGTAGCATATTTAACCTTAAGTGGAAGTAGGTGAAGTTTTGCTTTCTAAGCTTAGCTCCTATGTGTACAGTAGAAATTAACACACTCATATGCATTAAGTTATAAGTCAGCAGTCACCTAAATTACACAAACCTTGAACTGTAAGGTACATTATAAATGCTCATGCATTATACCATGACTGCACAACTGTGCCTCCCCATCCTTAATTATGTGCTAACACAATTTTGGTCCTTCCCATTTGACTACACAGAATTACCAACCTGGGGTTAAACACAGGAAGTACTGTTTGTGACAGTACTTCCCACTTGTTCATTTTCCTATCAAAAGTCTGGAAATGCAGTGATGAGTATAATACCTGTTTGATATAACAGTGTTTTATTTTAGTTCACAAAACAGGATTAGATTGTACAAGAACAATATGGTATATTGTGTACCCTGTACTTAGACATCATAGCAGGCACTTTACCTGAGAAAGTATGGGGATGTTTGCAAAAAATACAGAAGCCCACAGTATATACATTTTTATGGACTTCCACTTCAAGAGGGTTTCAAAATTATTAACAATAATCACACTTCAAAGATGTAAGTAAGTATTGCCAACAAAGACAGTAAAATCTCTTCTGGAGTGAAACAGCATTTAAATAGTTTTTACTGTGCCTTTATGGAGCCAGTTATAGTCCTAGATTCAGTCCGTAATCTAATGAAAGCATCCCATTTAAGCCACATTCTAAATCAGGCAAGAGGTAAAGCCTTATATACTCAAGTTAGTCATAATATCAAAGCTTCTGAAGGGATCCTTCAAGCCCATTTCAATTTTACATTAAAGGTTCTAAGAAGCTTAATGGGATGTTCAGAGAAGTGACTAAAGTTACTGCCCGGTTTGCCTTAGCAGGCAAAAGGCAGTTGTGGGGGTTTTGGTACTTCTTTAAAAAAATAAAACACCTGAAGAGCTGTTTTCATTTTATCCTATCATTTTTTCTTCCACACTTCTGATTTTTAGCATCAGCAGCACATCTTTGCCACGTGGGGAAATTTCTACAACATATTCAGCAATTTTGACAAAGCAGTCAATCTTTGAACAATTACTTAATTTGGAAATAAGAAAATAATTTTTAGGTAAACCTAGCGTTAACAAAACATTCTTAAGGCCTGTTTTGTTCACTGAAAGATTAGTCCAAGGAGATTTACATGTTGCACCAGAATACCACTACAAAAGCACTGCTAAACCAAAATTTTGCTTCCAAGAACTGTGTACGCCAGATAGTACTGGAACAAAGAACCTTTAAAGTTAATTTTATATTATACACATTTAATTTAGTTGAGCTGTTGGAGAACCAGAAATGCTTGTCTATGGCAGTGATCATCAAGAGAAACAGACTAAGTCTTAAATAAGTTATATTAATCTTACTGAAAAGGACTAGATCACTCAAATCACCTTTGCACAGCTTATGTGCAAGTTATCACCATAATCCAAATATGCAAGACATTAACTGAATCTTCCTTCTCTCCTATCTGCTTCTATAGAAGTGGAACTGATGACAGTCGCCTGCCGAAAAGCTTGTATGAAGTCTAATAAAGCAGACCTTAAAGCTGGACTCTCAACTCCAAAACTTAAGAAGTGGCTCCGTTCTTTACCCCTCACTTTCTTTATTTTAAATCTGACAAGACCACCACTCCAAAATGACTTAACTTGCAAGTCCATTGAATAAGGGTGTGTTCTGTTGAGTTCGGACACACGAGGTTGCCCCTGACATGGGCCTTGCACTCCAGTGCATGTCGCAGCAGGAGGCTGAGATTCAGGCCTAAGAAGGAATTAGATAAAAACATGGGCAAGAGGCTAAATATGGAGAGGGTGATGCAGAAGCACTGCAGCGGCTGCATCTACCATTTGGAGGCCATGCCAGGTTGGGCAAGCTTGTCACCATTTATTTCAACAGGAGACAAGCCCTGCAGAATTACTCCGATGTCTCTCTCTGCACAGTTTTGACCAGTTGTACAGCCTGAAGAAGCACTTCCTGTCTCTGACACAACATTGGAGCCAAGACAGGAGCAGTACACAGCAGCATCTGAACTGGCTTCACACGCAGCCAGCTCTAGTTCACAAAGCTTTAGCTTAGGCTTCAATTTAAGCAAAAGCAATTGAAGTATTTATGGATTCAGGCTGATATGGATGCAGGAATTGATCTGTACTTGATCTACTAAATGTGTGGAGACAAATAAGGTTAACCACTCCCTGTTGGGACTTGAATCCATTGCTCAGTTGTCAGTTCAAAAACTACACTCCTATATAGAACAAGCTTTGCTGTCCTGTCAAGGCAGTGGTTGCTAATGAGTTTTCTTTCTGACTTACGTTGTGGCTGAGGATATGGTATGGAGACCTCAGAACAGGAATTAAATACAACCCTGTGCAAGCAAACCACAATAAATAAAAGCAGTTGAAGTTGTAACAATTAAGACTACACTGAGGTTGTTAATGTAAACCAGAATTTTACTGTACAGACAATACGCAAAAAACCTTGTGGTATTTTAGAAGTTGAACATATAATAACACAAGTTTATTCTGAAAGTACTTAACCTCATAACATATATTAAATACAGTAATTTTTTTGCAGTAAGTCTGCTAGTTTCTGAAAAAAACAAAGCTGAAACTCTAGTGAGAGACCTCCTTTTGGACACCACCACCACCTGATGATAAAAGCATTTTCAGCAGTAAAAAAGAGACAGGTACTGTTTCTGACACTCTGACTTCCTTTATGTTTTTCAATTCAAAACTTTGTCTTACCAGGCCATTGTAGCTGCTGTTCATGGGGACAGGATAGAGTAGGAAACTCAGTCAGAGTGGGAAACTAAGCCAAACAGCAATATAGATTCAAAATTTTATTACTTGCTTTCAAGGGTTGGGGTTCAATTTTACTGGTTGGGGTTTTTTCCGTCCCCTAGTTACAGCAGCTTCATCTATCAGTCTACATTACTCAACACACATATAGAAAAACCAAAAGTACATTATTGCCTAGACACAGTTACAGGCTATTTTAATACTTCACAGAACTGTATCTGCTTGGGGACTACTATTACATATTTAAACTGAATGGCTCAAGACTATACAGCAGAGGACCTTTAACATCAAGTACAGATTCTGTATCCTGTCTTGGTGAAGACCACACACTTTGCTGGTACACAGGAAACACAGATGTTGGAAAAATCATATGCCAGGTAAAACAAGTATCATCTGTCCTCTGAAGTTCTCCCTCCTGACTTTCTTCAATAATTAATCATTCTAAAAAAAAAAAATTTAAGCATTCCTACAACATGAGATTGACATAGAAATGATTAATGACTGGGATGAATGGCAAAAATCATGAAGTTTTCTGAAATTTCTGTCAGAGGCAAGTAATACTCCTTTTTTTTTTTTTTGTTAAGATTTAAGCTGCCCCTGCAAAGGAGACCTTACATCACAAACTGCATACAGCAAATATCTCAGAAAAACTGAAACAAGATCCTATCTTCTCATCTTTCTAACCAGTTTCTAGACGATGTTTTTTTTCCGTTTACATGTTTTATGGACAAGAAACAGAAAAGAAACACAGGAACTGAGACTAGCTTTTGCAACAAATCATTCAAGTTGAAGGCAACTAGGAGACTAGCATGACTGAACTCAACAGAGTAAGTACAAACTTTAAAGTCTGTACTGAATTTTTTTTCTTGCTAATTATGCTGTAAGTTTAGGTGATAAATTGCTAGGGGAAAAGAGAAAGACATATCACCAAGAGCAACGCTTACAGCTAATAATTTTGAAAACTACAGACACCAGTAACTTGCTCAACTTTAATTACAAAGTCACCAGTAACTACAATACCAATACGCTTTCTTTTATAGCTCCCTCTTTCCCTGACCCACATTGTTTTCCTCTCTCACTTTCCTTGTAACCTTAGCAGAAATGCAGAGGCACAATTAATGTCTGAGGAAAAGCCACAGCTTCTCACACTTCTGATTATGGTTAAATAAATGCTCAACATTTTAACAATCCTCCCTAAACCCACACTGACCCAATAAAACAGTTACCTGATTTACAGTATTCAGTCATAGATAAATCATGGTTTATCACTTAAACAAGGGGTATTAATTTAGCGAACAAAGCCCTGTATTTCAGGGAATGGGTTTTTATAATTGCGAGTTTCCTTTAAAGAAAAAAAAAAGTATATTTTGAAAAAAGCTGTTCAAGAGGAAACTTGTGGAACTCAATTCTTATATATTTGGTTGAAACCCTGACAAAGCAAAAAATCTAACATCTTACAATTACTGTTTGTCCTCACATTCAGTGAAACCTTGCTTCTTTTTCATGTGACACGGGGAGGGGGGGAACACTTAACTGCAAGTGGAGTACATTTCAGTGAATATAATCTACTTTTATTTTCATACAGCATTCGAGTTTCCTCCTCCCCCAAAGGATTCCCGTTTTCTTATCATAAAGTACAGATAAATATTACTGCAACCCAAAAATATGCTGCACTCTAAAAGAATACTGCACCATGGTAACAAGTGTAAAATATGGCTACATTGTCTTTGAGCGTAGACTGCAACTACAGCACGTTAACATTCTGTATTATTCTCCAGTATAAACACCTGTACAATTGGAACTTTTACTCACTCTTTAAAACAGCAGAGATCCAAACATGGCTTGTAAGCAAGAGGATGAGGAAGGATCTCCCCCTTTAATTTGCCATTTCTGCAGAGGGAGATTTTTAAATAAGAAGTTACATTGTTCTTTCTTCCCCCAGTCACCCCTAACTGCCAGCATGTCTGCCAAATTGCCAAGCATCCTGCCACAAGTCCACACTAACAGTATCTGAGCATAAGACACTCCCACCACACTGAACACAAAACAACTAAAGCAAAACATGTCACAACTCCTTACTGTATTCTGTTATGTCTTAACACTTGGCTGGAGGTATAGATCTTTCATTGTGGGTATTTTCAAGACACAGTTTCTCTAAAAATAACATTAGAGGACAAAGGAGTACACCACCAAAAGAACACTATATCACGCTATGCAGCATGCCCAGAATTTTATATGAAGGCAGCAAAGTTGTGGATGCCCCATGCCTAGAAGTGTTCAAGGCCAATGGATGGAGGCCTGAGCAATCTGGTCTAGTGGAAGGTATCCCTGCCCAGGGCAGGGAGGTTGGAACAAGATCTTTAAGGTCCCTTCCAACACAAACCATTCCATGATTTCTATGATAGATGACATCTTTTTGTACCCAACCTACCATTTATGGCTCAGATAATTTTGCCGCTTTTTTTATTGTGGTTCAGTTATAGAGTTATCAATTTTCTACATCTATCACTATGCAAAACCTTTTGCAAACAGATGAAAAGGTAACTGATTGCTGATTGTATATTTTAACAGTCTAATTTTTCTTCAATATCTTTCTTAAGTGAGCAACCAGCTGTCAGCAACCATTCAGTTTCCATCTGAAAACAGCTTTAGAGTTTGGCTCCTAAAATTTAATTCACTCCATGCAACTCAGTGGAATGCTATCTGTCTACACAAATAGTATCACTGACAGATTAATCAGAATAGTATCACTGACAAATTAATCAACACTATCCTGCACAGTTTAGCACTTCACCATTTTCAAGAGCCAAAATGAAAGTAACTTTCCCAGTTATTCAAATGGAAACCCGAAGCTGCTATACATTTGCATTGTAAGTGAGAGTGCTGCCTTACCTAGAGCCACAGCCCTACCATCGAGCACTTGTTCTTGCTTGAATGCTGACGTTTATTCAATGATGGATTATTAAAAGGCAGCGATCTTGATTTCAGAACTCTTGTCACCCCATTAAATACTGCAAACATCAGGGCAGTCAGTGACTTTAGGAGACACTCACGAAAGCAAAACAAACAGCTTTCCCTCTGCCTCCTAAAGCTGGAATACCTTTCCAGAACCAGAGTTTCATATAATCTGCCCCGGGCTTCGAGCAAGCCGTGCGGAACAATGAGCGCAGAAGGCGCAGAAAGCTCCGGTTTACCTTCTCGGCGATGCTGTACAGGACCTCGTCCATCTTCATGCACGTCGGGTCCCAGTCGTGCCCGAAGCGGATGACCACGACGCGGTCCTCCTCCGACAGGATGGCCTGGTCCACCTGCCACCCGTTGTGCAAGTGCGGCAGCATGTACGACATCCTGGCGGGCGGATGGCGGGCCTGCGGCACGACAGGAACGCCCCGGGTGCTGACAGCCCGTCCCGGTTCCCGCGGCACCCACAGCCCCCCAGGCCGACCCCCCACCATCCCCCAGTCCCCCCAAGGCGCCACCTCGCCGGGCCCTGCGGCAGCACCGAGTCCCCCTACCCCGCCCCATCCATCGCCCCATCCATCCCGCCGCGCCCCGTCCCGTCCCCAGCGCACCCCGCGGGCGTCCTTTCCTGGGAGAGAGAGTGGCGGGAAGCGCCGTGACGGGCCGGGCCGTGCCGGGAAGCGGAAATGAGGGAATGGGCACGGCGCAGGCACACTCGTGCTTCCGCGCCGCCCGAGGGCGGGACTTCCGTCCTCCCCAGCCGGACCGTGTCCCGGCTGCCCGGGGATCCCGGCGCGTCCCGGCGGCTGGGCTCGCGGTGCTGCCTGTCTGCTGGGCAGGGCCTCGGGCGTCGCCCCTCGCAGGTGCGAGGTGGAGGAGTCGCGCCGTGGGGATCGGGGCGGCTGGCCCGAGCAGTGCCGCTGGGCGGCACGGGGAGGATGGAATGGGGATCATCAGAGCCCAGACCTCCGAGTCTCTGCTGCTGGCCCCTCTAAGATGTTAATAAGCTCCCCGTGTCTCCGTGGGATTTGATCGAGGAGATTTGCCCAGAGAAGCTGTGGATGCCCCAGCCCTGGAAGCGTTCAAGGTCAAGTTAGATGGGGCTCCGAGCAACCCGGTCTAGTGGCAGGTGTCCCTGCCCATGGCAGGGACAGATGATCTTTAAGGTCCCTTCCTTCCAACCCAAACCATGCTGTGATTCTATGATACTGCAACAGAGAGAGCAGCTGGATGCATCTCCTGGTTATCGAAGACTACTGTAGTGGTTAACCCACAGCAATGACAATTTTCGTGCACTCACCTCTGATGCACACACACTACACCCAGAACCGCCCCCAGTCTTGGCAGCTGCACTGCCCAGCCCCTGGCAGATTCACACTTGGGGACCTTTATTGCTCTCCCATCTCTCTTGCAATCAGTATGCCAGTACGTGAGCACACTGGATAAGTGTTCGAGTGGAAGTGATCAGCTGTGAAACAAGCTCATTTCAGCATTAGCTTTCAGAATCGAGCTGGTCATTGGGATAGGGCATCCCAGGCCGATCTGTTTGCTTCCTGAGAGGCGTTAAATATTATTCTACACTGCACACTCCTTTAAAAGCAGCAGACAGGGTGAAAACCACTGTTTCCGCTGCACAAAATCAATACAAGCTTGAGCTTGGGCTGCGGGGAACACTGTGAATTTGTACCAAATAACTTTGCCCCAGAATTGCAGTGCTCTCAAAAAACTATCAGACTCCCCCTTTTGCTTTATCCCGTTTCCAGGAAGCCCAGCGCCGTGGGCGGGAGGGGAGGCGAAGGGCAGCCTGGTCTGCCCGCAGACGAGCAGAGGCACGGCCGGGCGGTGCTCCCCGTGCCGGAACTGCCTCGGAAGCCGCCGGTGCCCAGGCGGGGCTGGGGTAAGCGAGCGAGGCCGGGCAGGAGCGGGTGTGCCCGGCCGGGAGCAGGAGCTGGGAGCTCTCCGCTTTCCCAGCTACCGCAGGATCGAGCTGCGAAAGGCACGTCCTCAGGAAG
Source organism: Myiotriccus ornatus (assembly GCA_036023395.1). NCBI lineage: Eukaryota > Metazoa > Chordata > Aves > Passeriformes > Tyrannidae > Myiotriccus > Myiotriccus ornatus. The sequence continues at coordinate 57,105,093 of JAYRBT010000082.1, read as the reverse complement.
GAACCATCCCTGGTTAGTGCACTGGTTGTTGTTCAGGTGATTAGTCACCTTCTTTACAGAGAAGTTAGCGGGAGGAATTTGTCCTGGATGACGGATGCTGTTAACTTTAATTGAAAACAGAGCTAGGAAAAATTACGTAGGTTTGTTTTGCGGTGATCTGGCGAAGTCCAAGGTCGTACAGCACTGCCAGCCAAGAAATCTGCAAGTAAGAAGTGACTGAAGCTCCACAGATGAAATAAGGCCAGCTTCAGTTAGCACTGAAATGAGTACTTAAATGCAGTATTTTTTATTTGCCCGGTTGTCTCAAACTAAGTAATATTTTCAAAGTTTCCTCTGCAATGCCAGGTCTAGAACTTAGTTCATTTACATTATATCACTGTGTTACATATGATTAAGATTGTTTACGCACGTAGAAGCATAAAATCTTACGTAAATACAAAATATGAGGAGAGACAGCTTAAAAAAAAAAAAAAGGGCATTAGTGGTACTGCAAATGATACTAGTCCAAAACCAAAATTGTCATATCCTTGACAGGTGTTATATTTTACACACTGGACAAGACATCTGATAACTGAATAATTATGTTCATGAGCAAAGCATTCAATCTGTTGAAACCCATTCCATTGATGTCTGGCCAGTCAAATTTGGCTTATAAATTTATTCATCAACTTGTTGCTTCTCATGGACATCGCTGTCACAGAAGTCTGATTTACAAAGAGAGGTACAGGACATACCCATGTAATGCTGGAAGACGAACAATAAGTGCTGAAACCAAGGTTGGTATCTGGAGAGCCCCCTTTCTTCTGCAAGGTTCCTTTGAGTGTTTTTAGTTTACTGCTATCTGTATAATTTTTTAAGATTGTACCCAGTACTAGCAGAACATCAGTCCTTGAACCAGTGCTGCAGCCTATTAATCGTGCACATCAAACACAGATGAAATGGTGGCAAACTCAGCATGCCCACAGTAATGAAAAGATTCATTACATGCAGCCGGCCTGTTTCTAGTGCACCAACTCTTTGTTTAAAGCTAGTGGCTTCCTTGTGGATCAACTTTCTGCTTGTGAAGTATAGGAAGCTCTTCTAAAATGAATGCAGTTCTGACTCTGCCCTGAATGGAGGAGGAAGTGGTGATGAAAGCAAATGGTGTAGTACAGTGCCGTCTTACTGGCATCTGCCAGTCAGTTGATGATATCTAGTGCCCAGTTTTCCACCACTTAACAGCATAGAGTTTAATTGCCATCTGGTCTGAGTAAATTACTGCGGGAGCATCAGGTTTTGATCAAATAGCCAGACAATGCTGTCACAATATGACATCAACTCTTGTCTTTTATTCTGTGTGTCATTCATTCTGGAGGATGAATCTAGTTTATCCTTCTAAGGTCGTGTTGTGTGATACTCTCAGAAATATAGACTATGTCTGGGAAAATTTGAATTTTCACAACCGCATGGGGCTAACAACCTAAGTTTGCAAAAAATAGATGAGATATATTTAAGAACGTGGTTTGCCTTTGCAATTTGGTTGCACTGTTCCTTTTGTTGCCTTGTTTGCTGCTGTTCAGAACCAGGTAGTATTATCAGAGACACTATTTATGATGAATTGCAGACCTCTCCTAACATGGAGACGCGTTAAAGCCCATGTACAGTAGCAGACTGGAACTGAGGAAGAAATGCAAGTCAAGGCTAGGATAAAGCAGCATTACTGGTGTTGAGATTGTAAGCATTTAATAGACGTGGTTGAGATAAGTCTGAGTTTGCTCAGGACAAGGGTAAATATGGTTGACAAAAACTTCCAATCTACATTGTCACCTTTTTGTCACAGGTTTGAATTTTGGTTAGTTGCAGAAGGTTTTTGCGAGAGGACTGAAGCAGCAGGACATCTCTGTCCAGCACTATGTGCCTGGAATAAATCAGCATCCTGCTGGGGAAAATTGTTCTGATTCAGTTAGCACAACATCAGGTTTCCTGCACCCAAGCATAGGACATAGCATGGGATGGAGACTGAACATCAGTGGAGCACATCAAACAGAATTGTAGGAAATTAGGCACAACTGTTGTTAAGATATGCAGCAAATCTTCAACTACCATTTTTATCAATAAGGGCTGCCTCTAATTAGACGTTTGGTTGTCTGTGGAGCTGCTATCATCTTATTGCAGAATACAGTACATTTGCAGGAGTGTGGTAGAGAGGACTGGGGTCAGAAATGTCTGGGCAGGAGAAAGTTCTAGTATGAAGGACTGTGTTGTTGGTGGGAATTACATTATCACCTCTAGTGCTCTTCCCCACAGGTTCAGCATATAGGTATGGGTGTGCTAAATTTTGCACAAGTTCAGGTACAGATCTGGATGTTTAAAACACCAAAGGCAAGCAGTTTAGCAGCTGTCTAAGTATGGCCCTTCATCATGCAGATTTGTTAGACCTGAACAATTCCTGACAGTTGTTTGTCAGATCCATCTGGGGCTCAGTGTCACCCTACACTACCTGCAGCTTCACCAACCATAACCAATAGGCAAGAAACTGTGAGCAGCCTCTGTTTCATACCACTGCTTATAGAAGTGCATTGGTAAATAAGGTTGAGAAGCTGCCAGGTTTGTATGAAATCAGTATTGATTCAGGACTAAAATGAAACTATTTGCAAATAACATTTTGTGGGACTGGATTTTGATCTAAGAGTGTGGGTATTCCTTGGTGTTATAGTCTAAATCAGCATTTGGGAAAAGTACTGGGAAATTGTCTAATGCACCACATTAGTACCAAGTGACTGTGGATTAAAAGCAGTATTCAGTTCCATCAGTTCCCATTTTACAGATGTGAATTTAAATGATCGCTACCTCATTGCTCCTTTAAGGGTGTTTTCCTGAACAAAGGAGTATCTCTTCTATTTTTCTGTTGCAGGTCATGGCAAAAGAAGAGTTGCCAGGCGTTTTGATTCTGGATATAGGAGGAACTCAAGGTGTGCTAGAAAACCTTGCAGCGCTTTTGAGGAAACACTTTCACCTTATCACCATGAAGGAATTTCTTGAAAACAAAGAAGAAATGAGCAAAAAAATCCAATCTGTTTTTGTGTTTGAGTGCAGGCCAACTATTGACCGTAAGCTTCTAGAAAGCCTGCCTAATTTAAAGGTAATTGGAAATTCTGGGGTTGGAGTTGATCACTTAGACTTGAAAATGATCTCTAGCTTTGGCGTAAAAGTGACCAACACCCCACATGCAGTGGCGGACCCAACAGCAGACATAGGAATGGCCTTGATGCTGGCCTCTGCCAGAAGACTTGTGGAAGGTAATGTTTTAAATTTTCCTGGATCTAACTACTTCTTTGGCATATCTCACTCCTACTATGATTCACATGATCTGTCTAAATCCATCTTTTATGGGGATAAATTTTTGGAGGCCTCAGTTTTCAGAGGCATCTGCTTTTCATGTGTCCATCTTCTTTGTAAGGCAATTGTGACTAGAGTAAGGCTTTTGTCTAAATTATGCACTTTAAAGTCGCTTGTGATATCCTGTTTGGAATAATGCCTGGGGCTTAATTCTCCTCTGGCCGTTCACTGGGTGGGTTGTTTATAGCTGTAAAAAATTAATACAGAGTGCATCCAAATGGAATGTCACCACTTCCATTTCCCCTTGAAAGAAGTGTTAGGAACTATAGTAAGGTACAAAACATAAATGGCCATATCCCCATCTCTAGACCAGTGATTAGTGTAACTCCTTTTTTTTTTCTTGCTTCTGTGATGAGTTTATCTAAACCAATGGGTTGCATTTCCTGAAGAGCATCAGTGTTATGATTGAAATAGCTGATAATCCTTTTGACAAAGTTATTTCACACTGAGCCACCAACATTACTCTCCTTCCCTCACAAGGGTTCTTTCTGCAAATGTCCTTGCTACACAATGCCTTTTTGAGGAAGGAAGGTGTTAGTAGAGACTATCACAAGGAGCTGCTTCTGTCTTCAGGGACTCAGTCTTATTGTCACTACTGCTCCACCCCGAGAATGAAATAACATCTTTCCTGGTGATATTTCCTCCCTATTGTATCTTGTTGAACCTCAGGTTCTTTGTACAAAAGCTCACAGAGATCCCTGGCTGAGCTGGAATTTGCAGCCTTCACCCTCACTCAAGCAGTGAGTCTGCTTTGGGTTGTGATCCAGGAGAGAAATGCTGAGTTTTATACCAAATTAAAAAAAAAGTGAAATCAATGCTTGCAGGGTGGTAAGTGTTCAAGAAGCTATTTTTGGACTTCCAAGAAAATGCACCAGTCATGGAAGAGGAACTTCCCTGAGGAGTCATTCCTCCCAGCACAATACCCAGTCAGGACCCTGCTGTGTTGCTGACTCCAGCCCTGGCTGTGGAGATTGGCACCATCCAGGCCCTTCTATGAACTGGTCAAAATTAGCAAGGTTATTTTTTAGGGGTGCTCCAGAGCCTTGCTGCTGTGACAGTGATAAAATTTTTCTGTCCTCCAGACCTGCTTTTATTGCTGATTTGTACCCATTCAGCATGTACTTGCATTCAGGCTGCCAGATTGCGGTTTCTCCAGACACGAAACATTTTGCTGTTGACTGGCTGGGAGTGGAAGTAACCAGAGGAACACTTGGGATCATCGGGATGGGCAGCATTGGATACAAAGTAGCTCAGAGAGCCAGAGCTTTCAACATGAGGATCCTGTACCATAACCGAAACAGGAGGTAAAAACATCTGGTTTCTGCATGTAATTATTCAGGGGGCAATGACGGAAGCCACAGCTCTCCTTGTGTCCCTGGTCTTCCTGTGCATTTGTGACAGCTGTAAGCAGCATGAGGAGCACCAGCATGCTGCCACTTTCTCACTTTTGTTCCTTGCTGCTCCCCTGAGGAAGTGTGGTTTCTGCCATGCCTCCTACACTCGCTCTGCCCTGGTTAAGACACTAGCAGTTTGGAACAAGGGCCAGATAGCCTTTCTGAAGATGTTGTCCAAGTAAACCAGGCCTTGTGCCCTTGTGGTTACCCCTGTCCTTTCAGACTCTTCTTCAGGCTCTGGCCCTGTTCCACCTAGCCAAACAGTCTCCTCAGCCTAGCCTGATCACTCATCACACTGGCACCAATGACAAAGGTCTTAATTTCTCATAGATTTGTAGGTTCCTTTCTTTCACACTTCACTTCCTCTTCATTTCTTTTCAACCGCAAGTCCTAACTCATGTCGGGCAAGGAAAGACTCCACAGGGATTGGCATGGACACAGAAGAGAAGAGTGGGATCTGACCACATCCCCAACCTCCTGTACCTAATATCACCTATGCGCTTTGCATGCATCACTCCTTCAGTGTCCCACCACTTGTCTAGCCTCTTGTTTCCTCTAGTCCACATCCTTTCTGCCTCCCTTCCACTATCTGCACCTATCAGTGTCTTTTCCTTTAAACTTGTCCTTAAATCTCTCAGTCTCTGTGCTGTTCTGGATCTCTCCTGGGGTTATTGATTGTTGAAGCCAGTTGTGTCAGTTTGGAGGTGTGTGCATTTTTCCTTCAGAAGAAAAGAAGAGGAAGAGGCTGTTGGTGCCCACTACTGTGAGAAGATGGAAGACTTGCTGCAGCAGTCTGACTTTGTTATGTTGGTTGTGAACCTGACTCCTGAGACTCGCAAACTGATTGGGAAAAAGGAGCTGGGTCTGATGAAACCCACAGCTACTCTTATAAACATCAGCCGAGGTAGGATGATCTGAAGTAACAACTTAAGGTTGTGTTTTGTTAGATTATATTGACATTCCCCTCTCCAACCTCATTCTGTGATATCCGTCTGTCTAGGTCATGAAGTAGCTGGCAGTCTACAAATGAGTGACTTACTGTGGACCATGTGCTATGTGTTCAAAGGTCCTGTGGAAATCAGGGATGCTCAGCAGATGTTTGGTTCTCTTTAGCCTTATGCTGAAGAAAGGGTTTTTAGTGGAAATAACTGAAAGGTTTATCATCAGCGAGGATGAACAGGGTACAAGGGAAAACATTAAGTAACATTTGGAACAGCTTGTAGAAAGGAAGCCTCAAATGGGATGACAGATCTATTGGCACTGAACAAGCATATGAGAAAGATTATAGTTTCAGTAAACAAAGCAGAGATAAAAGACTGGAAAGCCTGAAGAGATTAAATGATTTGTCTGTAATAATACAGGAAGTTTCAAAATGAGGAAAAGACTGAAAATGGTCTCATCCCCGGAAACACCTCATGCAGTGGACCATAATCATTCTACTATTAAAGATTAATAAATAAAATCGCTGGTTTGTTTGGTTAATAGTTGTTGGAAAGGCATTCTGCTTTTGAACAAGATAAAGATCCTCTAATTTTTCTCATTAGACCCTTGAGACCTTTCCTCACTCCCACAGAAAAAATGTGTTCATTAACTCGTCATGTTATCAAGATTTCATTTCAATGCAGGTGCAGTTATTGATCAAGATGCACTGGTAGAAGCTCTCCAGAATAAGGTTATTAGGGCTGCAGCTCTGGATGTGACATACCCTGAGCCTCTGCCAAGGTAAAGAAACCTGTTTGCTGTTCCTTTAATCTGAAATGTTTTAAACTGTGTGCAAAGCACACTCATAATCTTGATCTCCACGGGGAGCCTCTCTCACTGTGTAAGGGCAAAACCTCAGCCTATCTCACACAATCATAAATAAATGACAAAGTATTTGCCTTTCCCACATCTGTCAGTTCTTTGCCAGCCTAACTGACAGGCAAGGCAACAAGACCAATAGAGCGAAAAAAGAAATGGGTAAGCAAGCTTTTCACAGCTTTCTTCTGGTTCTGTGCTTGTGGCCCTTTTATCTCAATATGCCACTGCTGTCTCCTGAGGTTCCCTTTCTCACAGCTAGGATAGGATAGCAGCAGAGTAAGTTCTCTGTGTAACACATTCTATTCTTTCTGTTTCTTACAGAGATCATCCTCTATTAAAATTAAATAATGTCATCATAACCCCTCACATTGGAACTGCAACAGTCCAGGCTGTCCATATGATGGCAGAAGAAGCAATAGCAAATATGCTGGCTGTTCTCAATGGCCAACCCATTCCAAGTGAAGTGTTTCCCAAATGATGTGTGCCAGATGATACCACTAAATCTCATGTGTATGGGCAGGCACTATTTCTTACACTACCACATTTAAACTAAAAAAAAAACAGCAACCTGTTCCTGCACTGCTTGTCACAATACTGCAAAACTGTCATCTCACTAGACTTGATCTGTATTGTTATTTCCAATTCTGAAAAATAAAGTAGAACCAATAAAAGAGATTTGTTTGAAGATTTTAACCGAGCAGCTATGCACCTTGATATCTTCAGTCTGTTGGTGAATACCTTGTGACGTGCTGGATTCAAATCTCACTGGATTATATAACATTCTTATGTGAGTCGGAGGCAACTCGCTGTGTGGGAAGGGGGTGGGGAAGGGCTGGGCGTTGGGGGACAAGGTCAGGCCTGCCTTCAGAAAGTCCTTGGCAGCGCCTGACGCCTGCACTGGGCAGCTGTCCACCAAAAAGGACACATGGGTAGCCCACGCCACGCCCCCTGCAGCCTGTGATTGCCTGGTGCACACCTCACTCTGGCCGGGGGGCTACCGAGTGGTCGATGACCTGCATGTCCCGCCTGCGAGTCCTGGCCATGCTGGCCGAACCTTATAAATGCAGGAGCACAGGGGCTCACCCTGTGGGGGTGTTTCTCTTCTGGCTGGCACTGTGTGAGCCATCGGATCCTCGGCTGTAACTATTTTTCTCTTGTTCTCTTTCTTCTCTTTCTCTACTCTTATTAATCTCTATTCTTCCTTTACTTTTTCCCTTACTCTTCTTTAACTCTTTCCTTTACCCTGATTTTCCTTGAGTAACTTAAAATCAATGACTCATGTTTACTAAGCTGGTGTACTGATTACTTTGTGGGGGTGCTTTAGTGGACTGGATCTTTGTGCTGGGTGTTTGGTGGAATACCTCTGCCTTGGTTATACGCTATTCCTGTAAAACCTTTTGCCCAAATGTTTATTTTCTCGCTAAGTTGAAAGAAATTCCCTTAGAGAAAGTGTGGCACCGTTTCCTCTGCACATGAATTCGAGGTAATAACAAACTAAAGGCTTTTTAAAAGTTTGGTTCTTTTGAAGCCTTAAATAGAAGCAATATTCCCAGTTGAGCCTGGGGCTTCGAAACTGGAGTGTTGCATACCCTTGTTCTTTTCCCAGTACTTGCTGCTACAGAATGATGAGCAAGTACATCAAGCAGTTTGTGTAACACTCTCAAATCTATTAAAGATGAATGAGCTTTTAATTCCCTGCAGAAATTTGACTGTATCCTGACACATTTTTCAGCCAATATTGCAATATTCTATTTTTATACCAAAACACTGAATAAATGTCCTTTGAAGTAATTGTAGGCCTAAGTTTTTTGTAATTTAAGAATTCTGCTTTATCTACATGTTAAAGCAATGCCAATTGCCAGTGGTTGAAAAAGTGTTTTCCTGAGGGGATCCTTTGAAAGATAAAGTAAATCCCAAGAGATTTAGTTCTTCCATGCAGACAAAAAATGATGCTTTTATCTTGACTGGCCATGAAACAATGGTAGAACTACCATTGAAATCACATGGGTGAGAGCATAACCTAGAGTGAAATAAGTGGTCAGTCCTAATTTGCAGCCCAGGGTCAAGCTTTTTCTTACATTCTCTTTCCTATGAGCAAGCAACAAAGTCAGAAAATTCAGTAAAGTGTTTGTCACCCCCCCTAAAGTCAGGAAGCCTTTCTGTTATTTTGCAGTCTGGTCAGGCTGCTTGAAGGAATGGTAAAATGAAGTTTTAGCACAGGAACTGTAGACAGGTCAAGAGTTCGACATTCAGATGCAAATAGTGAAATACTGCTAACAAGGCAACAGAAAGTATTGCCATAGGGGTTTCCAAGATCTTCAGCCCTTGAACACTCTACCTACCACTCTTTCCAAAACTGCTGTAGAAAATCAAAGGCAGCTATAAAAAGTCTATTAAAAAAAAAAAAGGGAAAAAAAACCACACAAAAAAAACCCAAATAAACAAAACCAAAACAAAACAAAAACAAAGAATCTGTCAATTCACAGACCTTCTGGGAACCAAAACCAGATGGTCAGTGATTCCTGAAAAAAGAAAAATACCAACTAATTTTGAGTGCATAAGTCCTTCTTGAAAAACACTTGCCTAAGCATCTTTTATTTTGTTAACTTATAGTAGGCCCAGGAGAAAGCACTGCAGTCACTGGGGTCTCTCCAGGACAGCGGACTGCAAAAATCTCTGCAATGAAGCATTTAAAAATTAACCTGGTAACTCAAAGTTCATGATGAAACTGTGCAATTTATTTTCATGAACTAGATTTGGTCTGACATTTTTCTAAACTACTTAGACAAGGTAATTTTTGATTTCAGGGTAGCAAAGGAGATTTATTGCACCAGGCTGTTGATGATCTGAAACTAAGTAATTGATGAGAAGTAACTGTTGTGTTTTGAGCATGGTGGCAGTATTATGAAATCTTGGAGACCACAGAGGGCAGAACTTGTTCAGGCCTGATTGTGTGAATATCTCTGTGTGTGTGTGTACACCTCTGTGTATGAATATAATAGGTAGTACATTTAAAAGAGCTGCTTTCTTGTCTTGATTTGCTTACTTTCCTACCTAAATATGTGGTTTATAGGATCTCTTGCCATAGATGTCAAGAAACAGGACATGACAGTGATTATTCTTTAAAATGTCTGGAAATAATTACATGTCTTTCTTTTTTGTGCAGATCATGGAAGGAGAAAAACTACCTGGGCTTTTGGTAAATGAAATCGGAGGCATACTAGGGATACTGCACAGCCATGTGGCATTCCTGAGGAAGCATTTCTACCTCATCACCATGAAGGAATTGCTTGAAAACAGGAAGCATTTAAGTAAAAAGGTCCAAGCAATCTATCTATGGTGGCACAAACCAGTCATTGACCGAGAGCTCCTCCAAAGCCTGCCAAACTTGAAAGTGATTGCAAATTCAGGAGTGGGGATGGATCATCTGGATCTGAAACTTGTATCTAGCTTTGGTGTGAGGATGGCTAATGCTCCACGTGCTGTTTCCAACAGCACAGCAGATGCTGGGATGGCTTTGCTGCTAGCATCTGCTAGAAGACTAGTGGAAGGTAACATTGCAATTCTTTTGTGACTTCTAAAATTCGTACAAGATTTACCTACCATTAACTTAAATTTTCTTATGGAGTTATGTGTAGTGCTTATAGTTTCCCATAAAATGTGAAGTAAGTAGAATAAATATACTTAAATTGTTACATTATACATGGGCATACGTAACCTATATTTCAACCACATATAAATGAAATCATATGAATTTAGTTCTCATAGGGTTGAAAATACTTGACCAGAATCTAATCACATTTCATTTAAACAAAACTTTCTGCTTTATGGACCAAGTGTTCCTAGAAACTGGAATTTACTTTTTAAAATAAATATGGCTGTAGACTTCATTTAACAGTTTCAGATGAACAACACACTGAAGTGTGCTTTCTACATACAAAAACTTTCAATTTCATTACCTTCGGCAGCAATGCATTTTCAGTGACTATGACATTTGATTGACATAAGATGTGCTTTTCAATGTGACAGTGTTACAATGCTATAACCGAAAGAGGGGGGGATGCCAAAGATCAGACAATCGCTGCAGCCACAGACTGGCAGAATAAATTAGAGTGTGGGAGGCAACAATGAAGCAGAACAAGGGTATATAGAATCATGTCATAATAATAAGTTGGAAGGGGCCCACAATGCTGTTAGAGGCATGGACATATTCTTGGGGACTGAAATGGATTGGTGCAGAATTGGGACATTTACGGGGCAGTAGAGAGTTATAAAGCAGTCTACTCCCATTTCTGCTTATAACATCCTTTCTGGTTTCTTCAGCAATTTTTTTCTTTTCAATTTCCCCAAATAGACCTACCCTTGGCTTGGTTAGAATGCCTCCTGTTTCAGGAAAAGATCCCCCAGATTTATCCTATTAAATTCACCTGACTTTGACTTGCCAAATCCTGCACCATAGCATTCACAGAAACTCAAAGGAGTTTTGTCCCACTCTAAATCTGTTTCTACATCACAAGGAGGAGACAGATTAAAAGGGAGATTAACTTCTTGTTCCCATCTACATAAATTATCCCTGGTGGCATTTCTGACAGCTCTGCCCTCAGATTACTGAGTTTTTTTCCCTGAGTCTTTTTTTTTAAATACTTTAACACCATTCTGCTTATGTTCTAGAAGAGCTGGCAATATCAGAAGACTGAAATGTCAGAAGCTTGTCATCTTCCTAGCAGACTAATAAGTGCTGACTCTGTGTATATAACTGTATTTTATGTGCTCTAGAACTATCCAAAATTGTGCAGGCTTAAGAGATAATTATGGAAATTACCACAGTGATTCTTAAAGCAGTTGCACTATTCTTTCAAAAGAGAGTTTCCTGTGAACAGGAAACCTGCTCTTATTCTAAATAAGCAAACCAAATATCTAGTGCTGTTGTCCACATGACATTTCCAAACTCTGCATTGTTATTGGCAATAATTAATTTGATTGTTGATGAAGAACAGGGCAATATTTTCATTAGTCTAAAACAGTAAAAGGATTTTTGGGAGAAATTACATCAGAAAGCTTTTTGTAGTAGAGTAAGAATAAATGAAAATGTCATATATATATGTAGGAGGGAAAGTGATATATCAGGGTGTTACATAGGACATTACAAAATCACATGTTTGTAATCATTAGAAGTGTGCTGCAGTAGCATAACAAATTCAGACTCTTTTGCTTTGTTCCTCTATGTTGGACTCCATTCACTTCTCATATTTGAGTATTTTTCCTGCAGTCCATCACATTGCAATTTCTTCAAATATGGATTACTGTGAAGCTGATATTCTGGGAGTTAAGGTTTCTGGAGCTACTCTGGGGATCATTGGCATGGGCCGCATTGGATATAAGATTGCTCTGAGAGCCAAAGCATTTGAAATGAAGATTTTGTACCACAACAGGACACAGAGGTAAAGATATACCTTAAATGCAGCAGAAACTCTCTTCTCAGTATTTTCTTTTCAAGGAATTGTGTTAGAAATATAGCCAAAAATGAGGGAATAGGGCCAAGACTGAAACAAAAGAGAAATAAAAAAAAAAAGAATGTTTGCCTTAAATCAGTCCTGTAAAGAGTTACTTGGTGATTAAACACTGGGAAACTTCATTCAGGTTTTATATTGGAAATTTCAAGGTTTCCTGCAGATGTGAGCAGAAAAATGGAAATCAAGCTTATACTTTTTTTTTTTTATTCTTACTATATCATACCACAGTGACACATAACTCTACCTTTTGTTTATTTTTAGTGTGTATATTGAGGGATCTTGTTGAAACTCAATGTCTGGAAAACTAAGAAACGTATACTTGGCACAATATGATTAACTTGAGAGCTGTTTTCACGAAAAACCTCTTTCTCCTCAAGCCATTTTAGCAAGTATTTAACCTTATTTCACATTTTATTTCTAGCCCCTCCTAACTTGTGAGTCTGGGAATCTGATCCTTGTTCGACATTCAGCACAAAGGCTCTTCACTGTAAAATCAAGCAAGATCCCCACATATGACTCGAGGCCCTTGCAATCAGGCAAGGTGCAGACAATGAGCAGAACAAATATTCATTGCTATAAACCATGACCTGCCCTGAGAGAACTTTACTCCTCTCTGACTGAAGGGAGAAGCTGCAGTGCTAGGACACGTGGCTTTCAGTGATTCTCTCCATATGCGGACTGCGGAAGGAGGGTCGCTGCTCTAGCTAGCCCTAGTCAAACCAGAAGGGTGAATGAGGCCAGAAATGCTTGGCATTTCTGTTACTCAGAAAAACAGCTGAGCAAACTCACATTAAAAAAAAGTACTAGTGAACAGCCTCCTTAAGATCTTTCAGAATTTCTTCATAAACCACAGGAAACAAAGATAAAAAAAGGCACAAATCCTTTTATTATTTTTTCCCTGTGGATCATCACAAACTGCCTCTGTTTGATATTTCCCAGTCTTTAAAGTAATATTTATGCAAGAGTGCTATGATGAATGATCAATGCACAGTGCAACAGAAATTAAAAACCTTTTTATTTTAAAGTATAAGCTTTTGTGTTGAATCAAGATGCATTCTGCATGATGCAAAATTGGTTGTAGTTCCAGTCTATTCTGTTCCTGCTTATTCTCTGGTTATTGACCTGAACATGAAAGAAAACAATGAAGTGCATGTGTTAGGAGACACATGGTCCAAAGTTACACTGAAGTTATTTTCTCAGTGTGACCTCCTTATTTCTAAATTAGGGAGGAGATAACTCAAAGCCCTTCTCTTGCAGTCAGAAGCAGAAAACTGTACACAGGATCTCCTGTCATTGCTTTTTGGGTGCCAAAGTTCAGGAAGCAAAATTTACAAAGAACAGGAGAAATAGCAAGTATTCCTTTTTTATTGTGAAAAATTAAAACTAAAATTCTCTCTCTACTGTGGTAATTTTTTCTGCTGAACACTTAATTCTGTAAAAGTCCTGGGGCAGCCAGAATTGTGGCAAAGAGCTGCCTTGCTGATTTCACTCATGAAAAAATGACAGGCTTACTGAGGGTGATGAGGACCACTAGCATGCTCAGAGCTTACATGGATGTGTTCTGGTGAATAACACTACTCTGGTTTGAGCACCTTCCCTACTGCGGATCCTGGAGAATGGACCGTGTGCTGCCATCTGCTCCAGTGCTTAGCCTTAGTCCATTTGCAGACTTTATAAGAAGCCCCTAGACCCTGCACTGCAGTGGCAGAGAGTCAGGCGTGCAATCCATCCCCTGCTGTAGGGCTTCAAGCCTTCCAGAAGGGTCTAAAAACCCAGCTGAGCCTAAATTCACCTTTATTTGATACCTGTTTGCTACATGGATGTGATTATAGAATCATAGAATCATAGAATTAACTGGGTTGGAAGAGACCTTCAAGATCATCAAGTCTAAACCTTGATCCAACCCCACTGTGATTACTAGATCATGGCACTCAGTGCTACATCCAGCCTCATCTTAAAAACCTCCAGGGACGGTGAATCCACCATCTCTCTGGACAGGCCATTCCAATGCCTGACCACTCTCTCTGTAAAGAACTTCTTTCTAATATCCAACCTAAACCTCCCCTGGCAGAGCTTAAGCCTGTGCCCTCTTGTTCTAGATAATCAGGTCCTTTAGTTTGTATACTGGTCACATCAGTGAAGAAAGTATTTTCATGACTGATGCCCTGAAATACTTTTCTTCCCACTAGGAAAGCGCAGGAGGAGCAAGCTGTTGGTGCCACTTACTGCGAAAAGATAGACAGCTTACTCCAGCAGTCAGATTTTGTGATGGTGGTGGTGAGCCTGACACCTCAGACAAGAAACCTGATTGGGAAGAGAGAGCTGGAGCTGATGAAACCCACAGCTACTCTCATTAACATCAGCCGAGGTACCATCCAGAACAGTTGACTGGCCAGAAAGCATGGGCCAGCTCCTGTTGTGTTACACACTGCACCGTGCTGCAGCCAGAGCACAGATGGTGCACATAGAGAGGACAGATTGGGCATGGCAAAAATTCCTCTCTCTCCTCTTCCATTCTCCTTTCACTCTGAGCTCATTACCTGCAACACAACTTGCACTCAGAGACACTCTTATTCCAAACCAGGTGCAGTAGTTGACCAAGAGGCGCTGGTGAGGGCTCTGCAGACTGGTGTTATTGGGGCCGCAGCTTTGGATGTCACCTACCCAGAACCACTCCCCAGGTTGTCATCTCTGCTTATTTCTTGGAAAGGATGGGTGAGCCCTGCCGAGGCTGAAGGTATCCCTGCAGCAGGCAGGGACCTGGTTGAGGCAGCCACCCCACTCCTTGGGATGGGGGTTTGGATAAAATGGGATGCAGACCAGATGTTGGGGCTCATAACGGGCCAAGGCAAAGGCTAGGTGCCGGGAAACAGCAGGAGGCCGGGAGAGCATTAGACCAGCTCTGTAGAATCACCTTGCTAAGCTGCAGCAGTGCTTCACTTGTAAATTGCTTTCTTAGAAGGTGCAACTTGCCATGAATGGGTTAAAGCTGCTTGAGCCATCTCTTCTAAGACCTGCTGCATTGCCCCGAGGTGTCCTTCCCCACAGGCTTCCTTCCACAGTATGAGGCTGATGTAATGCAGACCTCTTGGGCCCAGAGGCTGCTTGGCTTCTGTAAAAAGACACCTCTACCAGGATGGTGCATCTCGGAGTTAAACTGTGCTGGCTACATTTTGGGTGTGGGAGGAGTTTGGTCTTGTTATGCCTGTGTGGGATTGAATAACTACAGCTCAGACCATTGTGTAGTGTGAATGTGCCAGGAGGGCTTAATCCTTTCTTCTGACATAGTTTGAATTGCTGCCTAATGGCAAAACTCTGTTTCTAGAGAAAAGAGCACAATATAAACTCTTAACATGTCCTCTTACAGTCCAAAATTACTTCAACACAGGTGATTGGGTTCTGTGGTTCTAAATGGGACTTGTTATATCAAATTAACTTCAAACAAAGTGCAAAAGCTAAAGTAGGAGTCCTCTTTGTTTGGATGAACAACAGTAAATAACAACTCTTTTTTCTTTTCTTCCAGAGATCATCCGTTGTTAAAATTAAAGAATGTCATTATAACACCTCACCTCGGCATTAAAACGGACAAGACCACTTACATGATAACAGAGGAAGCAGTTGAAAATATACTAGCAGCTCTAAATGGTCTCCCCATGCCCAGTGAAGTGCTCCCTAGTTGATGTGCAAAAGGATAACTCATCTCTTTTTATTAGTTTCTTTCCCCCCATCAGCTGTTGTGTTTTTTCCCTTAAGACAAACCTATTTCAAGCTCATGAATATAGATTTCCTGCCTTAGCTTTTTTTTTGCCTGATCCTATATAATACTGCCTTATAACACATAATGTAGACATAGGAAATGTGTCCTTGTCTAGTTTCATGCTTAAGCTAGTCTACAGAACCCAGCTGGGAAATGTAGACATTATGTTACATGAAAGTCTTTTAGGGTAATGCAATACTTCAAAAACATAAACCTACGAAACAGTTATTGTGCGAGCACCTTATTAACACTGCAGGCATCAGCTCACCCTGCAGGGTTACTTGGACACCAGTGGTAATATTTAATGATGGGATAAAGTTCACAGAGTACGCAATACTTCTCTCCGCATGGCCACAGACCCATTTCAGAGTGCTCTGTACAATGCTGGTATAACAGATCCCTTTCTATTATAGAAAACTAATAGCACACAGCAACACAATGTTGGAGCTGGAGCTCAACAGACTCCATGGAGGTCTATAAGGTACTCGACAAATTAAATCTACGTAGAACATGGTAGTGCACTGGTGCAATTGACTTCTTCTGTCACATATGTTGGTATACAGATACATCTCCAGTGGAGATGTATCAGCTCCTGAACCATAGCTTTAAAATCAGATGTTCAAGTTGCACAAAAAGGCTTTGAAGCCATCTGATTCTCTCCACATCTAACCACGTAACACACCCATTTTCTTCACATTTAATAGCTATGTCCTGGATTTTTGCTTGAAAAAGAGTGACATTCCTTTAACTATTACTTTTTGGCTCCTCTAACAACTTGTCCCTTCATTTTGTTCACTCAAATTTGTTGATTTGATATACAAAGTTAAAAATTCCCTTGTTGTGCTTTCAATGTTTTTTTGTCCTTCAGGACTAAAATGTCTCAATTCATAGGGAGAATAACTTTGAGAGGGACTTTAGAATGGTCCTTTGATCTCGGGTAGCACTGAGGAGTAAGTTAAAAGATCACTCATTACATCTTATCAGCAAAGCAGTTTGGAAGTTTTGGATGTGAAACAGGTAATGTGTAAGCATTTTATAGTTTGTTAGGGTTTTTTTTGAAGAAGAAAATTGAAGTAGACTTAACTTCAAGAGTCCAGTTAATATGCTTTAACTCCATCTTGCTACGTAATGAATTTTTGCTTTAACTGTCTGAACTTGAAACTCATATAAGCAAATGATACTAAAAAATCATCACCAGGATAACAAGAATAATATATGGGTTTATATAATTACTATTACATGTTATTATATTTTATCTTTGTATTAGTAATTTTTCAGAGAATTTGGTGTTAAGCTTGACTGCCTTAATGTTCAGTATATTAAAATGTATTTGGTAGAATTCAAGATGACAGGATTTTGTAATCCATTCTTTTGAAAGTGCTACGGTAGTCAGGAGAGACATAGCAGCATCCCATGGCTGATTATTTCTTAGTGTGGAAGGAGACGAATTCCTGGTGCCCACGGCAGTGGTGTGTCCCGGCTCCTGAGCTACTCTCACCACAGAAGCTAGGCGTCCTCTTCAGTGGCTGCTGACCAGCAAGGGAGATCACTTCAGTGCAACCTTAGTGAACTGAGTACTGAAGCTGTACTTCCCAGCCTCCATCTCCAGGAATGGAGGTTGAGGGAGGTGATTCTGCCTCTCTACTCTGCTCTTGTGAGACCCACCTGGAGCGCTGTGTCCGCGTCTGCATTTGTTAGCCGGGATACACAGGACTGCCTGTAGCTGGGGTAACAGCAGCACTGCCTAAGAACCTAAGCCTGGCACAGTTGCTTTACTCTCAAAGAGAGGTTCTGAGGATATTCCGAGAATCATTTAGATTGGAAAAAAACATTCATGTGTGCAATGAGAGCTGTCACTGCTGTTTGCCGATCAGAGACAACTCTGTGTCCCACCTTAACTCTTGCACAATGACTATGTGTAATGACCAGCAGAGGGATCAGACCGCAGCTGGCCTTCGAAAACAACGCGGGGGAAAAAAAAGTGTGCAGGGCAATCATGCAAAATCCCTTTTATTCTGAAATCACAAATAGCGCAGAAACATGACACGCTTTTTAAAAAACACGCAGCCATTTGTGAGCTCCCTTTTCCGTCTCTCGGCTTCCCGAGGGATTGGGGTGCACCTCCCGAGCCCTAGCACCGCCTCTCCTCCCCCCCTCACCCCGGGCGGGGGTGCGTGTGCCCGGGCAGTCCCGGCTGGGGCGGCGGGTCCCGCTCCGCCCCCGCTCTCCGGGGGTGCGGCTCGGACGCGGCGGCGGCGAGCGGGGCCGGCGGGGTGAGTGAGAGCTGCGGCGGCACTGCGGGACACCGGACCGGGCACCGGCAGCGCCTCTGCCAGGCGGCCGCCGAGGTCCCCCGACTCTGGTGGCCGCGGCCCCACGGGGGGGTCGGTGGCACCGTCGGTAGCGCCGCTCCCGCGGTCCTCCGTGACCCCCCGTCCTTCAGGGCTGGGCTGAGCCCTTCCCTTCCCGCTCCAGCTCATTCGTATCTTTAGTCTCACCGGCAGGCCGGCCGGGACGGCGGCAAAGGCCTCGAGCCAGGGCTCGACCCGCCCTGGACCGCGAATACTCTCCGTGAGGTCGGGGGAGAAGCGGGAGGCGCTGGCCCGGCGGTGCGGGAGCGGTGCGGGAGCGGTGCGGGAGCGCCTTGCCTCGGGCTGATGGGCAGCTGCGGGTCTCTCGAATTTAACCTGTGATCACAGACTTGGTTCTTTCCGGAGTCGGCAGGGTGAAGAGTTGTTAGGGCACCGAAGGAGACCGAAAAAAGAAAGGGTAAACTTACGTTTAAGAAGTAAGTCGATAATTCCAAAGTTCGTAGTTGACAAATTATAGCTCTGTTAACATTAAATTAGACTTTTTCCTGAGATAATCTCGTCAGTGCTAATTATTGAAAATAGTTGCAGAAGTGGAAATCAAAGGTAGAACTCGGGGGCTAAAAGATACCCTTCCACTCACATGGCCACATTCTCAAATTATCAAGACTCTGGCCTTTAAATATTGAGTACTGAACAGGAGTAACATCTGATAACTCATTTGTCTGACTGTCAGCATAGTTGGTATGCCAGAAACAATGTTTTCTTGTATTATTAACAAGATTATATAGAAATTGAACATCCTTCTGAAAAACAGAGTGAGTACCGAAAAAAGTCCTGCATGTGGGAGTGATTATCTTTAGCCAGCTCTTCCATGGTGGGAAAACAGCATGTAATGGAGCCAATCAATTACTGGTTTTTAGGTAAAAAAAAGCTGTGATGGATTGCTTAGTACTATGTCCTTTTGGTTCTCCTTGCTTTTGTAGGACATGGAGGGTCAGGAACTGCCTTATGTGCTAATTGACTGTATAGGAGGAATGCATGGAGTATATGAAGACCATGTTGGATTTCTGCAGAAACATTTTCATCTCGTCACCATGGAAGAATATCTTGAAAATAAGACATTTCTCAGCAAAAAGATAGGAGCTATCTATATGTGGTATCACAAACCAGTTGTTAACAAAGAGCTGCTCCAGAACTTGCCAAACTTGAGGATAGTTGCAAGTTCTGGAGTGGGAATAGATCACTTGGACCTGAACCTCCTCTCTAGCTTTGGTGTGAAAGTGTCCAACACTCCATTTATTGTTTCCACTGACACTGCCGACCTGGGAATGGCTCTGATGCTGGCATCTTCCAGGAGACTTGTGGAAGGTAACAGCTGAAATGGTTTTAGTGTTTTTATAGAAAAAGTGACTTCAAAACATGCAGAAAGTGTGTGCTGATGCAAAGGTAAGCTTAAAAGTAGAAATATGGAAAATGCAGGACAAGGAAAAAGTTATCTGCCTTGTTGACAGTAACTTGCATACCATTTCCAGTAAGGCATATCAGCAAGGTAGATGTGTTCCTTCTTCAGCCTAAATTCAGACCCAAATTCAGGCCACTTCTTCCTTAGCCTACAGCCACTTATTCATTGTATTTGCTCACTTCAGCTTTGCTTTTCAAGTTATAATAAAAGGGGATTAAAAGGAGATATTTTCAAGGAGGCTTGAAACCTGTCTTTGCCAAGCTGCTGTGTATGTGAGTTATCACAAACAAGCTGTCCAGAAATCTGTCCACCATGCTCTGTGTTTCTTTCCTCTCAACCCTGGTGTATCTTCAAGGTTGCTGGGACTCATATGGCCTTCCTAAAAGTCTTGATAATCCCACAACTGATCCATCAGTTGCATCATTCAGTATTTACAATATCAGAGACATCTATGGCACTGCCACTTTCATGACCCCTGGTGATGAATAAGAAGCTGAAGTGTATTTCAGTTGTGCAATAATCTGTACTGCAGGCAGAGAGAGATGTTGGCCAAGGTGTGGGATGTACATCCAAGGGAGGTTGCTGCTTTGGCCTTAACTTCCTTTCCTGCCAAAGAGAGGCTGGATTTGTTTCTATCCTAAGCAAGAAATCAGTGTCAGCAGTTGTACAGTACAGCATTATTCACTTTTTGTCCAAAAACAAGATGACATTTTGTTGCTGCTTCTATGCTTCTGCTTGCCCTACAACAAAAAGTGCAAAAAAAAGTAACAAGATGCCGGAACGTCCTTTAAATGACATAATTCCTTCTTTTCCTCCTCCAAGGCTATGAGATGGCAGTTTCCCCTGACACAGAGTATTTCCCTGCTGACTGGCTGGGGGCTGAGGTTTCGGGAGCGACCCTGGGGATTGTGGGAATGGGCACCATTGGTTACAAAGTGGCTGAAAGAGCCAAAGCCTTTGAAATGAAGATTTTGTATCACAACAGGAGTCAGAGGTAAAGCTGTTTGCAGCTCCATGGCAACTCTATTTTGTCACTGCTTTTAAATGTTGTTTGTACCTTTCCCTGCGCTTTCACTTTTCACTGAGCTCTTTAAGTTACAAAGTACATACACTTGTTTCAGGCTGGTCATTAATTTCCCAATTTGTACAGAAAGAAAGTCAGCAAAGAATGAGAGATACATCTCACTGGTCTCCCTGTGAGCTGGGGCTCCCTGATCCTTTGTGTCATGGTGGTGACATTACAATAGATTAAGGAAAGGAGAAAACTGTCTGGGAGGACATAACTCCTGCAACTTAGGTGAGGCAGGGATTCAGGCAGAGACATCTCACCCTTCCTGAGCCAGCTGATAATGAAAAGCCAGACTTGCCAGTCTGATTTCTGTCTTCTATCTGAGGTCTATGTGCCCTCTGCCCTTGTGCTCCCATCAGGCCCATCCCATCCTATTCTTTTGTGGGAATCTGATGAAAGCCAAGCAGTACATGTCCCAGCCTTGTTGTGATAGACATCAAATGCACTAGCAGGTCCTGCTGCTGTGCCTGTGGTTTCAGTGAATCAGCACTGATGCACAGAGCAATTAAGCTGCTGCTGACACAAATTTCTGCAGATTTAACCCCTGCTCTGTCTTATGAGTTTCCTCAGCAATTTTCACATGAGTTACTTTTTCCCAGAGAAGGCAATTCTTGTAATACATCAGTCTTGCTTTTGGGTTGGAAAAAAAATCCCTGTTACAACCAGAAGCTCTGATACAAATGAATTTATTTTATCATTTATTCAGTGCATTTACATGATACTCATTTCTTAGTTTCCATCCCCACAGATATAGAACTGCACATTTGTGTACAGTTCACTTGGTATTGTGGGAAACAGCTTAACATTTGTCTTTACTGAATAACCAGATAACCAGCTAACTGCTTTGCAATACGGAGTAAAGAAAACAATTAAGAAACTTTTTCTCTAAGGGTGATTTGATCCTTTTCTTGTTTCTTGCTTGCTGAAGTTTAATTTTGGCTTTTTCCCCTCAGAAAAAAAGAAGAAAGTGCTGTTGGAGCTGTTTACTGTAAGAAGATAGATGATTTGCTCCAGCAGTCAGATTTTGTGTTGCTGGCTGTGAACCTAACTCCACAGACACACAAACTGATTGGGAAGAGGGAGCTGGAGCTGATGAAACCCACTGCTACTCTCATTAATATCAGCAGAGGTGAGGTGCAGCATAAACAAGACTACATTGAGGTTTGCTGGCATGACAAGTCCTGGGAAAACCTAACTCTAATATGGAGTCCGTCACTCTGAAATTTTCCACAAATTCTCTGATTACTCGATTATTTAGATGCTTGTGGTTGTATTGCAGTAAAACATCTGGGTGTTCCCATAATAACGAGCAAGCAGGTCTCCGAAATGTTAGTGAGCTTGGAGTGTTAGAAGCTCATGTATACTTACATAACCTCCTGCTTAAGCTTTTTATTTATTTAACGCGGTGTTGTTGCACATGAATAATAATAATAATAATAATAACAACAACAACATTATGGTGGCACAGCCTGCTATGAAGCACTATACTTTGTTTCCTGCTGCTAATTCCTGACTGTTCAACACTGATGCACATACCCAAGCTTCCTCCTCCAACTCCACCACACTCTGCTGCTGCTGACTGTGGCTAGCCCTGCTGTTTGCCTGACCACTGTGCCCAAAAGGATGGCAAGAGAACAGTATAGAATATGAAAATAAACATAACCTTCTTACCCAGGTCTGGTAGTAGATCAGGATGCTTTGGTGGAAGCCCTTCAAAACAAAGTTATTAAGGCAGCTGCTCTGGATGTGACATATCCTGAACCTTTGCCAAGGTAGGACATGTATTTAAGTTAAATATAAATGAGTGTATGTGTGAGTTTCAAACTGACTAAAATTTTATGAGCACATGAGAAGTTGCATAATTTTGTTAGTAGCCGTATATGATGTATGTGCACTAGTACTGCTGAAAACAGGTCCCCAGTCCTTCTGTTCCCGCCAAACAAAATTCACATTGACTCATTTGGAGGATGTGTTGGATAAAACCCCAGCAACCTAGACAACACTTTGAATTGCTCTGAGTATGCTTGGATCACGAAATTGTTTGTTTGGGGTTTTTTTAATCATTACTTTAAATATTTCCCTAGCTTACCTGCAGGTGATGAAATAGATAATGAATATGCTGTGAGTGACTAGCTCAGCATTTCTTTTCCTTTCCCAGGGATCACCCCTTGTTAAAGCTGAAGAATGTCATAATAACTCCACACATCGGAAGTGCCACCAAGAAGACACGCCGCATTATGATGGAGGAAATGACAGAAAGCATACAGGCGGGCCTTGCCGGCCTCCCTATCCCTCGTGAAGTGTTGCCATAAAGTGGCTTGCACTTAGCATTAATGCCATCAGTGGTTATCATGGCGTAACAAAACACTAATCTGATCACTTTTCATGTAATTATCCACTGAGTGTTATACAGATGAAACATATAATGTTTGTTTAAATAACAGAGATTCTGTGTGGAAAACCTGCAGTGTTTTGTCGTGACCTTCAATGAAAAAACCCAGAGCCCAGAGTCTTGCGTCAGTGTCATTTATTTTGCTCTCATCCCCCTACAATTCCCCACGGATGCAACACCGAACCAAAGGAACGCGTAAATCGCGCCTTAGAGGAACCGCCTGGCAAAGCCGGGCGTGTCCGAGCGGCTGCTCCAGCCGCTCCAGCAGCAATCCTGACCCTTGGGTGCACGTTCCCTCTCCAGACACCGACCCTGAGCACAGCTGTGCCGGCGCGGGGCTCGGCTCTCCGTGTGTGCCAGCGTTCCCCTGCCCGGGCCTCAGCTCGGACCGCGACCGAGGGCCGCTCGCCTCCTGCCCCTCCTTCCCTCCCTCCCTTCCTGCGGGGCCGGCCCGGGCCGCCTCGCCGACAGGGGGAGCCGCCGCCGGAGCCGGGAGCTCGGCGGGGCCGGGCCGGGGAAGTGCCGGGCCGCGGCAGCATGTGGGGCGCCCGGGCGGCGGCGGTGCCGCGGTGGTGCCGGGCCCTGCACGGCTCCGCCGCCCTGGGCGGCTCCAGGAACCTGCTGCTGCGGAAAATGCTCCGCAAGAACAAGTAGGTGCGCGGCCGGCGGGGCCCTCCTGCCCGGCCGGGCCGTGTCCTGGCGGGGTGGTTTGTGGGCGCTGGGGCAAGGGGTGTGAGGAGGGGCTGTGGGGTCCCCGGTAGCACGAAGGAGAACCACCCACCCCGAGCCGCGCTGCGGGCAGTGCCGCGGGGCTCTTCTGATACCGGTGCTGTGCCAAGTTACCCCCGATCTCAGTTGGTCGGCAGCGGCCGGACACGAACCAGCAGCGTGCCGAGAAGGCCACTGGCATCCTGGCCTGTATCAGCAGGACCCGGGCAGTGACTGCCCCCTGTACACGGTGACACTGGCGAGGCCGCGCCTCGAATCCTGTGCTCATTTTTCGGCCCCTCAGTACATGAAAGACATTGCGGTGCTGGAGCGTGTCCGGAGAAGGGCGAGGAAGTTGTTGAGGGGTCCGGAGCACAGGCCTGGTGAGGAGCAGCTGAGGGATCTGGGGGCGTTTAGTCTGGAGGAAAGGAGGCTGGGGGGACATTATCGCTCTCTACAACTACCTGAAAGGAGGTTATAGTCAGGTGGGATTGGTTTCCCAGGTTACAAACAACAGGACAAGAGGAAATGGCCTCAAGTTGCACTGAGGGAGGTTTAGATTAGATATTAGGAAAAATTTCTTCACCAAAAGGGAAGAAAGGTCAAGCAATGGAATAGGCTCCCCAGGAAAGTGGTGGAGTCACCGTCTGTGGAAGCATTCAGAGAACGTGTAGATGTGGTGCTTGGAAGCATAGTTTGGTGGTGGACTTGTCAGTGCTGGGTTAATGGTGGGACTTGAGGATCTTAATGGTATTTTCCAACCTTAATGGTTCTATGACTCTGAAGAAGCTTTAGAGTTATTCTTTCCCCCTCCTACCCCTGCTGTCTATGTGTAGCTTCAGCTGTGCATGGGAAGCGTTGCTTCTGCACGTGCCTCCAGCAGTGGGGAAAACTACTTGTGGGCATGAAAACCTAGGTGGTGTTGTGTGCCGTCAGGTAGGTGGCATTTTAATTACAAAGAGAAGACGTTGTTTCTCTGAGGTTCTGAAAGATAAATTTGATTTCCTTTCCTTTTTCCAAAAGAAAGAAGTTCTGGTATGACAGCCCTACCCTGGCATCTAAAATGGTAAGTGCAAGCTCTTAAGGTGCTTTGTTCCAGCGGGAAAAAACTTGTGCTTCTCCCATTGATTCCAACCTTGGGAAAAGCATTTTCTGATGGGGAAATAGCAGAATTTTGTGAACGAACACTGGGGCTCCAGTTTCACTGCAACCAGCCAGGATTGCCATCCAGAGAAGCAGTTTGGCTCCTCGTGGCTGTTTCTTCCTCTGTATTGATTTTTCATCTGTGCCAGCATCAATGCGCTCTTGCACATTCTTGAATATGTAGCAGAGAACTGATCCACATTAAAACTTCTGCAAGCTTAGTTTTGTGGACAAGTTTTTAATGTTTGTTTTTCAGACAAGCAATGCTTTTCAGTCAATACATGCCATATTTTACAAAACAGATTTATTAACCTGTATAACTTGCTACAAAATAATAAAGAAACTTAAGAAACTTTGGCTGTAAGACACAAAGGTCAGAGATCTTATGAACAGAAATATTCTTTTTTGAAACACTTGATACATAGAATCTATATAAAACCATCATAGCTGCAATGATGACATTCTAAGAGCATACTTAGTAGAGTGCATAAAACTATATATAATTACCTAGTGCAAGTGTGTAACTACTGATTAATGTGTTGTTTTTGGTTTTTTAAGATATACAAACCAACCAAGTTGGACACCCTAATGAAAAATGAGCAGACAAAAACTAGGAAAGAAGATAACATACGCTGCAGAGTCTTGAATGGTCTTATTCATAAAGCTATGTCTCAGATGGTGACTACCTGTGAAGTCAGTCAAGAATTTTATGATCTCAAGCTGGAAATCTGCAAGGCAAGTGCCAAAGCTACGTCTTGTGTTGAGCCACTCTGGCTACGCCATGAGGTCAGCATGGTGTGCCAGAGGAGCTCCCCGGGGTGCTGTGGTGTGTGCAGGGGGAGTTTTACTGCATTGCTTCTCATGTGGCAGAGTGCAGCCAGATCAGGCTCTGGAGTACACACTGGGGGATCTTTGTCATTGTTGTACCTGGCTTAGCAGACCTTTGCCACTCTAGTGCAAACGCAACTTAGGCAAACCTAATGGTTATTCTCCTGGTATGACTTTTTTTTCCCTGTTACTCAGATATAAACTCTTTGCCTTGACTTTTCATAAGAAGTCTGGTTTTACCAATATAAGGGTATCTTTCCAAGATACAGCTGTGTGAGAGTTTTTACCTCCTTGTGTCACTCACCAGCAATATTACAGGCGGGAGACCTAAGTGAGGGATGATCTTAGTTCAGAAAAAAAGCATAAGAAAATGTCATTGTCAAGCAAGATTCGAGAAAGATTTGAAATTTGTACCTAATGGTAGCTAATGGTGTAATTTCTGGGTTTGAAAGGGATGTTAAAGCTCTGATTCAGGAACTAAGTCAGTTTCTGCGTTCTTGTTTGTTGTCTGTAGTTTTTATCTTCCACATTTGCTGTTCTGTAAAGATTAAATTACACCAATCTTTGGCTTAAAAGCATGATGGACTTACTAGAAGCATGGGAAAAAAATGCACATCATAGCTACATCTATGAGAAAGGGTTTGTCATTTATGACTGAAATAGTTGTTTTTGCCAGCTGAATTTGTTCCATCTTCAGGCAAATGATTAAAATTACATGTACAAGATGAGTCTTTTGGCTCTATTTGTGCAGTATCCTTCATATAATATTTCTGTCCCTTTAGGGCTTTGAGGGTTGCTTGTCTAACTTGGATTGCATGTCTGCACCTAAAAATACTGGATGGTGTGGGTAAGCCACGGCATTCTCAGGAAGCATTGCTGTAACTAAAGCAATTTATAACATGAGAGAGAGAAAGAAACACCCTTCTTCCAAATATAATACAGATTTTATAGCTGCTTAGTGTTTATGCTTCACTGGGACATGGCAGGGAGTAGGTCAGTCCTAATTTACTCCTGAGCTGATTCTGGTATCATATCATTCCTTTTGTTATCGGAAGAAATTTTCTAGTAGGCTTTCTGCAATCCATCAGAGACTTCATTGTACATGAAGTGTGTGTGTGTATATATATATAATTTTTAAGACATATTTACCTTTTCGTAGGTGTCCCTGTCGTCAAACTTCTCAGCGTGTCGTGTGTACTGGAATTCTGCTGCTACTATGGAGAAAGAAAGTTATGTGGAAAGTGTGCTGCGGAAGAGCGCTCCACGCATACGGTACTGCTGTGGGATGAACAGGCCGCTGCATAAATTCATAGCCATAGGCTAGTGCCACTTCTTAGGGATTTTCAACAATCTATATTTGACCTATTGGGATGCTTTAGGTTTCTAGATACTGGGAGTCAGAGTATCTCCTGTGATGAGCCTCACAGGGAAGGGTGGCTGCGATAGACCAGCTGTGTATTCTCTTGCTGGACCATAGCTGGCTTATTTGGCTTCTGTGCTTTCCCAGGACTGGAGTGGGCTGAGCAGAAAGCAAGAGGAGTGTGGATGAGGTTTCATTCCATTGTGGTGGACTGGACATGCTCTGAGTGACAGTAGGCCAGAATGGCACACTGCACAAAGGACTGGCAATTCCAAGTATCTCCTTACAGATTCATTGAGCAATTCTGATTGCTAGGGACAATTTAAACCTCCAGAAGGGGTGACTAATATTGCAGAAATTCTTCACAGTACCAATTAAAAAAAAAATTCAGGATGCTACCGTGTATTGTGATGCTTTTACCCATTTTTTCAGCCCAGGGTCCAGGAAGTTTTCAGGGTATTATTGAGATTTTTGTCTCTCCCTCTTTCTTGCTTCCCTTCTGCTATCAAGCCAGTGTGTTGGAAGTTCAGGACCTAACTCCATGTGGAAGGTGGCATAGAAGCATACTTGTAAAACCTTTTCCTTTCCACCTGGTTCCCTAGGATATGTAATTCCTGCTCCAGCACTCTGCTCTCTTCTACTCCCAGCAGCTTCCACTCTTTGAGAAGGAAAGTTGCTGGCTGGGGAGAAGACAAGGGGAGCCCTATCAATCCTTCCTGCAGCTAGCATGTAGGACTAGTTGCCTTGCCATGCTCTGGGGACTCTCTCCCCCACTGCTCTTACCCATACAGTGGGGATAAGGATGCCAAATGAAGTGGGGAAAGACCTGTGCATATAGATAGAGACAAATCTAATATCATCAATACTAATGTCATCAATACTCAGTGGGATCTGCAGCTGGTAGTTTCTGTATGTAATGCATTCAAAGTTGGGATTCTGCAGTGATGTATTGCTCGGCACTAACTTGAATAGCTACCCATCAGACTGTAAGTTTCCAAACCGTATCTTTAATGTGCAGTACTTCTAGAATTAATTTAACACATTTTAATTGTCCTGGAGATGCTATGCTGATACTCATACTGGTGAATGCTGTATTTTTGCCAGGTATCTTCTGAAGAGTCAGCAGATTCTAGGAAATGTACCCCCAATAGTATTTTTAAAAGACAAAGAAGCTGCAGCTGTAAAAGAGGTAATTCTATTCTTTGACTCGGTGTACAAATATGGTGACTTAGGAGAGAGCTGATCATTCAGTTGCTCTGCCAGCCTACATTCAAAATCAGTCTTCATCTATACCCTTTCTTCTACAGGTTCCAAAGCACTTTAACAAACAGTCTTGAATAAGATTGATGCTTCTGTATAATGTAAAAGAATTGTAGGTTGTATCATTAGGCCAATAAAGAAATTCTAAAAAATTTAATTACCATTTTAAGGAATAGTATAGGGTTGCCTGATGTACATGATAATAGAAATGAGGTTGGAAGATCTTTCTTCCACATTTTAAATGTTACATGATTTAAAATTCCATTGAATCTAATCAGTGACTTTTTCATTTTTATTTTTTCCCCCAGTTTTTTTCCATCTGTGAATTGTTAAAATGTTTTTAGGGAAGTGCAGATCTTTACATAGGGGATGTAAACTTATTCATACTACATTTTTTTCTTCACTTTTAAAATCATCTTTACTATTTCACATTTTCTGTCAAGGTGTTGATAGTTTTAACTAGCTGAAATATTACTAGAATAATGATGTTTCCTAGAAATATTCTGTCATTAGGACTGTGAAGCAAGATCTCTTAAATAGTGAGATTTTTAGAAGAGAAGAATGACATCAATGAGTAGAATTTAATGAAAAAGTCTCCTCAATCTGTTGATGTGAATAGAAGTTGAAAAGAACATGCTCACATTTCTGTGCCCTGAAGTGCCCTATTCTTAGATATGTTACTATTACAGCCAGTTAATTACTGTTAGTGACTTATGGACTCCTACAGTGTGTGTGAGCAGAGCTGGAAAGAATAGCAAGAACTTTAGACTCTCTAGAGATGCAGTGAACTGCTTGAACTTTCTGCGGTCAGAAAAATTCTGGGTTTTGCACAAGACGAGTAAAAACCCTCCTTATATTGCTTCTGTCAGGGAATGACACTGGAAAGCAGTTAGATGGATCATCTTCTCCCACTTGGCAGTGCATCAGATTTATGTCAACCACAGATTCAAATAACGGGGCTTGAAATAATGTAAATAAACCTGATTTTTAAGTATTGAAAGTCAAGGAAAGACCATCCAATTAAACTCCTAGAATAATACACTGAATTAGAAGGAAATTAATATAAAGAAAAGTTGCAATCAAAATTTCAGATGAGATCAAATTTTCACAATTATGTACAGTCTATAAGCACTGAATATACTGGACTTGTTGCATTTACTGGATAGGTGCCATGTTAAAAGGGAGTTGGGAACTCCATAATTACATGTAATAGAAATGCAAACTTCCAGGAAGTGGGAAGAGATGAAAAAAAATCTCAGTGTAAGGATGTTATGAAAAAGGATTCGCAAGACTGAAGTAAGAGAACAAATAAACCAAAAATTACATGTCACACAATCCCTAGCCAATTGTTTATAATGCACAAGGCAAAAAACTCTGTAGGAATCCCTGGATACATTACACCATTTGACACAGACTTCCCAGCTAAAAAGTGCAAGCAGTTCCATGCTTATTGGAATGATGGAAGAGGCTATTTTGAAATGGTTTTGCTAAATATTTCAAACATTTAGAAAATTGAATATATGCTGCTAGATTCCTGTCTGTTTCTTTTGTAGGTGTGAACAAAGTATATTTAATACAGGACCTCTAATATGTGTGTTGCCTTCATGTGTTTACAGGTCGAGGACTTACTAGCAATTGCTGATTTTGGACCTGAAGAAGAAGAAGAAGAAATATTTCAAAATGATTCAAGGTGGGTCTTTTTGAATCAGAATTGTACAAGTGCCCATTTTCATCTCTGTTGACCAACTTAAATTGGGCATCATTTGACATGACAGAAAGTATATTTTAATTAGACGTGTATGTTTTTATTATCTCAGAGTTCAGCAAATGATGTTATGAAGAAAAAAAAGTAGAAGAGAGAGTCTGTTTGGAAGACCTTACTAAAAAAGTATCTCATCTTTTGAAGAGATAAGATTTTTTTTTTTTTTATGTAGGAGGCTACAGAATAGCCAAGGACAAAACTAGTGTGTAATCATCCCAGAAATTAAATGTAGAGGATGGCATTTTATTTTGTGACTTAAGCTTTCTTTACCAAAGTTATACCCATTTATTAAAATTAAGGGAAAATATTTCTTATTATGTGTGCTCTGATTTACATCCATGTTTTAGTGTAGACACATTTTCATGGGCTATTTTTGTCGTTGGTTCTTGTGCACAGGTCTGACCACAGCTTTGCAAAATCGACTGTTTCTTGTCTATACCTTGAGTGACATAGTCATCAGACTTGTTACTTAGAGACCCAATACTTGTTCTGGTATCTTGATTTTTATGAGAGAAATAAATGTAGAATTTCTAAGATTCCAAGACTTGATGTTGTTTATGATAATCAAATTTTTAAAAAATGCTTTGCAGCAGTAATATTTGTTGCTTGCTTTTAATTTTCTCATAAAAATACCGGTGCTCCTCTACTTGGCCACTTTTTTCTGGTATAAGTTTTGGTGAGTTATACATGAGTTACAAGTTTACTGACAAATCTCCGTAAGTTAATTTAGCATTCTTCTGTGAGGGATTTTTGGCTATTGAGAGACAGGGCTAAACAATCTACTGGAATAGTGGTTTTGTGGACTGGATGCTCTCAAAGCCAGCACCCTTTGCACTTGGGTGTTTCAGTCTGTTGGTAGAAACGCCTTCTGTGCCCCAGTGTCTCACAGGATGGTTCATTGGGCCAAATCAGAAATAGCTTCCTGTGGGAAATCATTGCTGGCAGATTTCCCACATGGCACCTATCATCTTCCTCTGTGTCTTGTGGAAATACTGAAGTCCAGCAAAAGGTGTCATTCATACGTCATTCTGATGTCTTTCGGGCACAGGCTGCTGCTTCTCACTTCTTGGAAGAACTGGGGAGAAGTCTCAAGTTCCTTGGGGCTCCCAGGTCCAGTGTTCACTCTGTTACCTGAGTATACCTTTTTCAAGAGACAAGCAGTTTTATATGGAATGCAATTGTTTTATTGGCTTTCTCCCATTAAATCTGTTGACAGGCTGACAGGCTTATATACAGACTGTCCTCGGACACACAATACAGTGGGATCTCTTCCTTCTTAACATGGGCAGCACAGTGCTGAACACAGGGAATTTATAAAGTCAAACTGAAAACTCCAGTTTATTTCTATTTTACTCAAGTTGTCAAAATTAGCAGTACCCCTTGAAATATGCGCAGAGAGAAAAACGCCAATATTTGTTTTCTTTTTCGCAGTAAACTGTTCTCTTCAGCAACTCAATCTTCAGAGCCACCGATGCAGTCTAATCTGTTTGGTATTGATCATGAACTGCTGAATAAACAGATAATGGACTACAAAAGACTGAAAGTGTCAAGACATGTAGAAAGTATTCCCTGGACAGAAGAGCAGGAGCAGCAGCTTTCTAAAATTCAGAAGAAAATGAAAAAGAGAAAACCAAAGAATCCTGATGATGATGACATTACACCACAGAAATACTTAATGGACAGATATGAGGCTGATTACTGGGATGATAACACTGAATCAGTCTCAGACTATCAGTTGGAGGACGAATTAGAGGAAGAGGTAAAGAAATTGGAGATGGATGATGGCAAACCTTTAAGTCATCCTGCTGATAAACTGAAATGAAGTGAAAAAGCTTCATCCTCCTTCAAAATGGAGGATACCAATAGCAAAAGAAAAAAACTGCCATAGATACTGAAAGATTGTTTACCTGTTTACCACTTCCATATGTAAGAAAAACAAAAATGCCATTTGTGACATTCTGTTAAGCACCTTTCAAGCTGCTACAGTTGTGGAACTTTGAACAAGAGAGCAGTTCTATAATAAAATACACCTATTGCAGCACTGAGGTAAAACTTCTCACAGTTGTGCTGATTATTTCCATAACAAAGTTATGGCTTCTATACTGCCAGAAAATGCCTTTTACTTTTAAGTGACTTGGATAAAAATTATCACAAAGCGATGGTGTCATTCTGAGGTCAGGAAGGAAGAAGGAAGCAAAATAATGAGTGCTGTTAAGGCTTCAGCACACAAAGACCAGGACAGGGTATTCTCTAGAAATTTTAGAATTCTCTAGAATTCCCAGTGTAATGAAGGGAACTCTTTCTACAAGGTGAAACTAATTGGAATTATGGCCAGTAAAGTTACAGTTCTGAAAGAAAATAAACTTAGAAAATTACAGTTGTGCAAGGGAAACTGCAGCCAGAAGAGAACAGAGAACTGCTCATCCATTGGGTAAAATCAGGCAAAGCATTGACTGTGACTTAAAAAATATATTAACAACTTGAAAAGTAGAGAAAAAGCAGCAGGGAAGAATGCCCCAGTAACTGTTTGAGATCTGAAAATGAATAGGAGATTATGTAAAAAATGAGAATAAAGGTTTCTGACTCAAAGCACGTAAAAATAACAGCATGACTGTGTAAATTCAGAAGGGCATGAGCTTCAAAGAAATTATAATGAATGAGGCAGTAAAGGGGAATTCTATGAGAAATACAGAAAATTTAATTCTTTTAGTTAATGGGGAAGTAAAGAAAGACAACACGGGGGAGGTTACACTCCAGTAGAATCAGAGAATGGTTCTACTAGACCAGGCTTTTCAGAATCCCATCCAACCTGGCCTTGAACACTTCCAGGCACTGGACATCCACAGCTTCTCTGGGCAATCTCTTCCACTGTCTCACCACTCTGACAGTGAACAATTTCTTCCTCATATCTAATCTAAATCTACTCTTTCCATTTAAAACTGTCATGCCTTGTCCTATCACTGCCTTTAAAGAACACTGCAGTCATCAGTCACAGTCAGTGTGGGTTTCATATAGAAAAAGTCCTGTTTGAGTAATTTAGAATCATTTTATAATAAGGTCACCTACCTAATACGTGAAGGGAAGGTAGTGGATGTAATTTTTCTGGGTTTTTGCAAGGCTTTGGGTATTGTGCCTCACAGAATACTTCAGGACAAGTTGTCCAGCTATGGGATGAGCAGATTCATGGTGTACTGGGTGAAGAACTGGCTGAAGGGCAGAGCTCCAGGTTACAGTGAATGGCTGGTGGCCAGTCCCTTGTGGTGTTCCTCAAGGATCAGTTCTAGGTCAAATTCAATTCAGTATATTTATCAGTGATTTGGATGCAACAGTTGAATGGACCATTAGTAAGTTTGCTGGTGATACCAAACTGATCTGGATAGATTGGAGCACCTAGGAAGTAGTAATAGCAGGCACAAGTCTAAACTGGGAGAGGACTGGCTGGAGAGCAGTCCAGCAGAAAGGGGTCTGGGGTTACTGGTTGGCAACAGGCTCAGTATCAGTCAGCAGTGTGTGCTCAGCAGCCCAGAGGGCATCCCATGTCCTGGGATACATCAAACACAACACCACCAGCCACTCAAAAGAGGTGATTATCCTGCTGTATTTGGTGTTGGTGTGCTCTCACCTTGAGTACTGTGTGTGGTTCTGGGCTGCACAATTTCAAGAGGTTGTGAAGGTCCTTGAATGCATCCAGGGAAAGACACCAGAGCTGGTGAAAGGGCTGGCAGGCATGTCCTGTGAGGAGCAGCTCAGGACACTTGAGTTTTTCATGTTAGGAGAGAAAGAGGATGAGGGGCAACCTCACCACTCTCTACAGCTTACTGAAGAGGAGAAGGTCTTTTCCCTGGGACCCAGTGCCAGGTCATGTGGGAATGGCTCAAAGCTATGTCCCTCAGAGGAAGTTCAGACTTGACATGAGGAAATATTTCTTTACCCAGAGGGTGATCAAACCCAGCTGCAACAGGCTTCCAAGAGAGGTGGTCAATGCCCAAAGCCTGTCAATGATAAAGAGGCATTTGGACAATGCCCTTACTTTTTAGCAGCCATGCTTTTTAGTTTGGTCAGGCAGTTGGACTCTGTGATCGTCCCTTTCAACTCAGCTCTTTGATTTGATTTGACTCCTGTTGCTGTCTCCTCCTTTCCCTACCAGTATATGCTGAGCAAATCTTTGACTACATTTCTTCCCAGCCCTGCACTGGAGAAGGGACGGAATGGGCAGTCATGTCCCAGGCTGGGCATTGGCTCTGTCACTTTGTGGCAAGGAGGCCTGTACCTTCTGATGGGGATAAGAACTATGGATCATCTTGAGATGATTTGCCTACTTAAACACATTTGCAAAAAGCACTTTTGTCTTTTTGTCTTCTGTGTTTATCCAGTTTATCTGGGTCTCCACAGGATGGCAAACCCCATGTCTCTGACACTAGGAGACCAAAGATCTGGGCTTTAAGATCAAGCTCTCAGTCTGGAGCAAGAGGTGCTCCAGAACTAAATGGTTACAAACCATTTGATGTGAGCAATACATATTCATTTCCCTGTGGATTTTTTTTTCTTCTTGAACTCAACTGTAGAAATGCCTGAGTTGTTTCCCTTGGAAACACGTTAAAACACAAGACCCGGAGAACAACAGAGCTCTATCAGAGTGGAGGCTCATCTGGCCCAAAACTCTGTCTCCAAAGTGGCCAACCACCAGTGTCTAAAGGAAAGCACAAGAGCAGTGCAAGTCTACTTCTGCCAGGGTGCTGGGTGTGCTCATAGGTTGCCTTCCTGGGCCTCCAGGGGATTGTTCAAGATTGTCCCTGCCTGAGTGGTGCTGTGGGTGTTTCTGCCCTGTCTCCTGGATGAGTCTGGGACTTGCACTGCAGAGAGCTTCTCTTCTGAATGGAACCCTCACACCTGGGTTGTAGCTTGTTATGCAGAACTATGGGCATAACACAGCAGAACTGTCCTGTCCTGTCCTGTCCTGTCCTATCCTATCATATCCTATTATTTACCTGAAATACCAAGGCTTTTTCATCTTTAAAAACATGTTAAAGTGCACAAATCAGAAAGATTACAAGTGAAAATGGTATTTTATTTTTATATTGGAATTTATTGCATCTCATTTTATGTTAGTTATTTTTCTGAATCTCTTTCAGAGCTGATGCTTGCAAGCATTAGCACAATGCACATATGTAGCCAGGAGCAGGTTGGTGATTTCTTCAGTTTAGCTTGAAAAAACACCCCTTGCAGTCTGGCGAAGAAAAACCACAGAGCTACAGAGAGTAGCAGCAGGAATACAGGCCAAACAGTTCCTATTTCCTGAATAGTGAGAGTGTGAAGAGTGAGGATTTGTACTGACCACAGACAAAAAAAGAAAGCAAAGAGGTGTGTAGTAGCATGGGATATTATCCAAAATAGGACACATATCTATGACAACCACACTTACTGCCTTACAAGATGTGCTTCTTGGCCAAGGATGCATGAAAAGTGCTCTTGTGCCTGCCCCACACTTGTATTGCACTCAGGAAGAGCTGAAAAATGGCAGCTCCGGATGGGGCAGCAAGCCTGGAACCCTTCCAAGAAGGAATAAAGCCTTCCAAGGCTGTTCACCACAAGCAAGAATCCCTCGGGAAATGGAGCCAAGTGAAGAGCAGAGCTTGCTCCTGCTCCAGGCTTGCAGTGGGCAGGAGAGTCAGAGAGAGCCAGGGCACAAGTGGTGCCTGGGAACTGCAAGGGCAGTGGGCAAAAACTGAGCCACAAGGGCCCAGAGGAGCCCTGGCAAGGGACAGTGCTCAGTGCTGCAGAGGAAGACAGAAAACTCCCAGGAGCCAGTGCCAATCTGCCCTGGAGGAAAATTCCTTCTTGACCCCAGTGCTGGCTGGCAACTGGCAACTCCCTGAGCATGCCAGCAAGACCTGCCTCTTCATTGCACGGGCTGGTCACACCTCCCAGGAGAAGCCCAAGCCCTGTTCTCCCTCAGCCTGGAGGCATCATTACACTTTTGGCTCAAAAGGCAAAATGTAACCAGAGCCATAGGCTCAGATGGATGATGCCAAGAGACCACCATGGAAATAACACAGGCTTTGTAAAACAAGGGGGAGAAGGTGACACAGATGTGATGGAAAGGCTGGTTATTTTCTGACCTGGACCATTTAGATCCATATCCAAAGCAAAAGCCAGGCAAATTTCCAAACTGTAAAACAGCCCATTGTTGCTGTCACCCTCACATTCCCTTTTCCTACTGAAACTAAGCCGCCCAGCTAGCTGTGTTTAAATGGCATACGAAATGTGCTCTAAGCCACAGGGTAAAACTTTCAGAGAACATAGGTGACTTTAATCTTTCTGAGAGCTGTCTACCTCCATTCATGTGGAAATGTTCAGAATTTATCCAAAAGTCTGGTAAATCTCTTACTCCTTTAGAATTTAGTATTTTCAGTCTTGAAAGACGAAGGAATGTACTATTCTTGTAATTTTCTACACTGGTTACAAAATTAGTATGTACATTCAGACTATGTAAATAAGAGCATTTCTACCACAGATGTTCATGTGACTGTGGTGGTGCCAGAGGTGAAAGACAGGGTTTTGGTTCCTTCTGCGTGAACTCCACAGAGATGTAGAGAGCATGCATGATTTCCTCACCATTCCTTCCCAGTGCACCAAGGGACATTTGCTACTACACTGTTGATGGTGAGGTCTTCCTTTTGGAAAGAAGTACTGAACTGGTTTGTGTTCTTGACCATCGTTTTCTTTGTACTTCAGTAGCTCTTTTCCTTCTTTGGACTTCATCCTTGCTATCTTTCTTGAAACTGATGGCAGCCCTCTCAGCCTTTGTCTTGCTTTTGCTAGTCATCTTCTTATTCTATAGATCCTCCATGCCCTTACTCAGTTGCTTAGTCTTTGTTTGCCTTCACCCCAGATGGAATTTCTCCTTCTTGGACCTGAGGAACGAGAAATGTCCACAGTGGCACAGGTGAATAGAAAAATATAGAGCACATGCTCAGTGAGGGGTGGTTGTATCTTGGATGTGGGTAGCTTTTGGGGTGGAGGTGTCTTTTGATATTATAATGAGGAAAATTAATCCACAGGGTGTGATTTTACTGTAAGATTAAGCAATTGCTAGTTCAGCAAACAATATATCTCTTGCTTGTCAGATGCTGTGTGGTTTATCAGCTACAGGGTACCATTAAGTTCCCATACTTGCAGGGATTTACAACGGAGCCTGGCTGTGGTGTCTCCACTCTGCTCCACCCTCTGTTCTATTTCTCCTAAGGTCAGTGCATCAAGCTCCTGTAGTGCTGCCAACAACTAAGGTTGCAGGCTATGCTGCTCGGATAACAGATTCCTTACATACCAACCACATTCCACCCTGGAAGTTTCCTGTAGCATTACGACTTTTCCTAGGATGTGGATATAGCTTTAGTTTCAAAAGTTTTTCCCCAGTAATTCTAGTAATAACTCCACACCCTGTGACCTGTTCATGCCTCAAGGGACATTTGCCTACTCCCATGTTTCCAGGCTGGAGCAGAAACTTATGGCACTCCACCTGATGTTATTTTACCTATTTCTACAGTGCAGTTCTTCAGACAGAGTTCTAACCATAGGCTCTAATTCTTCTGTCAGAGCTTCAGCTGGAATGGAATATTTGGGCTGTAGAAATAGATCATGAGATATAGGTTTTTTGTTTCTTGGGTGCCATGAAATCCAGAATATGATGTGGACAAGGAAACCTGCTGTTCTTGAACAATGGTTTTCTGCAATCTGAATTCAAATGACCTGACCGTGAACTTCATTTGTTCATACATTTGATGGCATCAAAGCCTGAAAGGTGGAGTCTGAGAGATGTGTTAATGAGGCTTCCACCCATTGGTAGCCCACGGGAGTCCAGTTCCATGCTGTCACAACCAGCAGATCCAGCCCTCTGCCAGCTGAGTGAGCAATGGTGTGGGTGGGCTTCCAAAATGAAGCTGAGGTGTCAGTCCAATCACTTTAGAGTTGGATGTCTCCTCCCAGAAAAGGAAATAACTACAGCTGGAATTAACTGAATTTCCATTTTAGAAGTTTCCTTGGAGAAAGTATCAGTCACTGAGAAAGCTCCAGGAGATGAAACACTGTTGGGTCAAAGTGATGCAGTTTGTGTCACTGCTGCCAGTGGGGACAAGCTTCCATTAAGAAAAAATTCAACACAGTGACCATTAACCTGCTCCTGATAGTTATACTCTGAATATGGTGGCTGGTCAGCTGAAAGTGAGAATTGCAATAATCTGCAGAATAAATGTTAAGCGCCCTACCCTTAAAATGAATTACTTTTATTGCTACATCTGTCTCTTGATATCTTTTTTTTATTGCAAGTGTCAGTTCTGTCTGATGAGCTCCATATAACACTGCTAGTGCTCTCCACTGACCTCAGTTCAGTAGCTTTAAAGCAGAGAAACAAATATGTAACTGAGGCATGCTGAGCTAACATTCTTGGATGACTTGGAAGATTGTCAATACAAGTAACATAGGTTCAGGAGAACCCATTGATTGTCATCTCCTAACCAGTTTTGTTTTATTTTGTTTGTTTTTTTTAGATAGATGATAATCCAGCAAAGATATTCCACCAGTTGTTTCTTCCCACAAACACTAGTGACAACTAGGTTTGTGGCAGCTGTGTTTAGAAAGGCTCTGCACAGCTTTGCACAAATTACTTCTGTTCTCAAATGGCCATCTCTACAGCCCTCCTTAAATCTCTCATACACAGATAGAAACACAAATAACTTTAAATGCCACAGGGCCTTGCACTCTTTTGTGATTATCTCATTTATGCTGGTTTTCCATCTATGCAAGGTATGGGGTGGAAAGAGTGACAGTACTTCACAGAAGATGAACACATTATCTACATAAATTTGCTCCCCTTGCCCCTAGCATATCCCTGAGATCTGCCATTGTGGCTGTAGGTCAGTGGCTGACAACACATAAATCTTAGAAAAGTGCTCCGCAGCTTTTCAGTACACATATGAGTGGTTGCTGACTGTGAGAAAATCCTGCAGTGTTGTGCTCTGTGGATGTATCTGGAATATCATAGGAACAGGTGTAGAAAACTGATCCATCCCTTGCTTTTCTTTCTCCTATTCTACTGCTGCGAGCACCCTACCTCTTTTAGCCTAACTGTTTTTGAAGTGGTTGAAGTAGGAACTAATCACAAAAACAACATCAACAAAAGAAACCTGACTCCTTGCTGTTTGAAAGGAAATAAAGTAAAAGGAGTGGACACATGAAACCCAACTGTATTCTGGGCTGCATCAAAAGCAGTGTTACCCCTCTGCTCTGCCCTTGTGAGACTCCACCTGGAGTACTGCATCCAGCTCTGGGATCCTCGGCACAAGAAAGTCATGGACCTGTTGGAGTGAGCCCAGAGGAGGGCCACAAAGATGATCAGAGGGATGGAGCACCTCTCGTGTGAGGAAAGGCTGAGAGGACTGGGGCTGTTCAGCATGGAGAAAAGAAGGCTCTGGTGAGACATTATAGCACCTTCCAGTACCTAAAGGAGGCCTACAAGAGAGCTGGAGAGGGACTTTTTACAAGGTCACTTAGTGACAGGACAAGGGGGAATGGCTTCAAACTAAAAGAGAGGAAGTTTAGATTAGATATTAGGAAGAAATTCTTTACTGTGAGGGTGTTGAGGAGCTAGAACATTTTTCCCAGGGAAGTTGTGGATGCCCCATTCCTGCAAATGGTGGTTTTGCGTGGAAACAAAGTGCTACTTAAGGATGAAGAATGTCCAAAAGATAACAAAAACAAATTAGTAGCAAAAGAACATGGATAATAAACTGCATAATAATCAGGGAATTAAATTGTGGGCTTGAGGGAATAAGCTTAGGTTGAGATTTTGTGACCTTTATGATGGGGCATTGATGATCTAATGGATAGAGAGAATCCAAGAGGGTAAGTTTAGATTAGACATTAGGAAGAAATTTTTAACTGTAAGGGTGTGAGGCACTGGAACAGGTTGTCTGGAGAAGCTGTGGATGCCCCATCCCTGGCAGCGTTCAGGGGCAGGCTGGATGGGGCTTTGAGCAACCTGGTCTAGTGGAAGGTGTCCCTGCCCGTGGTAGGGGGGTTGGAACTAGATGATCTTTCAGGTTGTATATATATATATATATGTTGAGTGTATGCACTTTTGAAGTGATTATTAGTACCACTCTAAAAATCTACTTCAAGACAAGATAAAAAGTGTTGAAGCACTTATTTACACTAAGTCACAAAATATCTGACTACCAGGGCAAATATAAAAGCTACTCTTGGCTCAGCAGATGATTAGCAGTACTCGTAAGTCATTATTAATAGACACATTTGTGTTACCTAGAAAACAATTTATTTTTCTGCACCCTTTCCTGTGTAGCTATCTGACTGTTATACCAATACTATTCCACAAGACAGTGAATAGTTATTCCAGCATGGAAAATTGTGGGCAAGCATTATCTGTCAGGATTCATTAGGATTTTTGTTTAGAAAAAGATGTTGGAAAGGGAGACAGGCAAGTTACAAGAGTGCTTAAAAAGCTGAAAAGTAAAGCTTCTCTGTCAAAGGTCTGGACATTTTTAAGTACAGCTTCTAAGTAATTAAAGTATCTAAAAATTAGTTTCTCAATCTTGGTACACAGTACCTGTATGCTTTTATTGTTTTATGGGCCAAAGTAGACCTCAGTGAAGAAACAGTCTGGTTGCCTAACTGGTTATTATTGCTGAAAGGTGCTAGCAGAGATGATTATTTCTGTACAGGCTTAAAGCTGATTAGACAATCCAAATGTGTGCCTGATTGCACACGTGTTTGCACTGGACTGTTTTCTGAACTGGTTCATGCTAGCAGGGACAAATATGAAACACCAATATAGTTTCCAGCTATAGACAGCCTGATGGCTTCATGACCCAGCTGACAGTGCAAGAAAGATTTTAGATCAATAATGACATTTTGCATACTGAACTAATTGTGGTAACAGTCCAAGTCACCTGAAAACATGGGTTTCTGTTCATAGATTTGGTATTCTTCATTTTGAAGAACTTCTCATACTTAGTCAAACGATGTAACTCTGTCACAAATAACAAGTGGCCCCTCAAAATTTGCTTATTTTCCCCAGTGATCCGCTGCAGCCAGGAAACACCTGGTACCCATGGTAGTTCTGCCACAGAGCACACTTCCCTTCCAGTTCCCCGTGAAACTAAGTGGAAGAACACCCTTTCACTGGCTGAATGCCTAGGGGAAGCATATCAGTGGTCATGTATCATAGCTACAAGGATTGGCATCACAGGAGAATTGAGCTCTGTAACTCCCACCCATTCCCAGAAATCACCTTTCGCGCTTAAGGTTATGTGAAGAGAGCAGAGTCCTTTAAAAATGTTCATACAGACACAGGAGATACAGAATCTATACAAACAATTGAAACAAATGAAAGGAGAGCTTTGCTATTCCTCTTTCTTCCTTCAGCACCTAACCTTCCTCTCATTTTGAAGGTGATGGGCTGCTTGCTGCTCACGGTCCCCTGAGAGACAAGCCAGTCAGGAATTCCGCACTCCTACATTACCCTTCATGGGAAATATTCTGGAATTTGGGATTGCCACTCCGTTTTTTCCTCTAGGAATTGTTATGGCTATTTAGATTCCTATCTTCTGCAATCCTCTGAGGAATTCTTTAATCCTTCCATTGAACTAAAAGGATTTTTGAGCATTGTCCTAAATGTTGAAGGATTGTCTGGTCCCACTGTAGAAGCACCTAACATACCACAAACCTGAGTTTGCTAATAACTTACTAGATAACACCTGGCTATCTCTCAAGGAGTTTGTTAGCCCATCATGGGACAGAATTTCTCGAGTATTATTCAACTCCTGGTCAAAGTTGTTTTATACGACCCCTGTATTTTATGCAACCACGTCTTTTACAACCGTATCTAGGTTTAATGAACACATCACATTCCTGGGCTTGTGTTGAAGATCAGACACAAAGGTGGTGATGAGAGCGCAGGTGGCTGAGAAATACTGTGACATTTGGAAGTGTGCAAGCGAATCCACACTAAGTGTAGTGATTCTGTCTACCAACCAACCAGCCTTCTGTCCCCTGCTCATGAACACTGATCACATCTGGATCTGGTTTTGAGGAGTCTGGTTCTTTCTATATATTTTTTTTTCCTGGCTTTTGGGACCCTGGTCAGCCCAATGTTTGAAAATCCACGCTGGAAGGAAGTGTCTCATATTCAGGTGGACATGGACAGAAACTGCTGATTGAAATACCATCTGGTGAATGAATGCAAAAGGCAGAACGAGAAATTAACCTTCACAGCTGCTCTGGTCCCTTCTTACTCAACACACAGGCATATCAGCACCTGAAGTAAGGAACAGGACAGAGCCATTGCTGCTAGAGTCAGGTATGGGGGAAAGTGATGCAGGGCAGACTACTGGCTCAGAGAGCATTAGAAGTGTGGGAGTGCTTGTGTGTTTAACAGAATAGCAGCAGTGGTCCAACACAAGATGCAGGAGGCAAGAAAACTGAGTGAGTAGGAAAGACTTGGAGGCACTGGTCTATCTGTATTGTCTTGCCACAGTCTCACTCAAAGAAGAGAGATATAAGGCTGTCCTCCCTTGCTTGTGGTTATGTGAAGTGTATTTATCAAATTATACATTTTATGTTATGTATATGTTTCTGAGGATAAACAAGTTTCCTCCTGTGAACTTCACTGGATCACATGCAGAACAAAAGAACATTATTTTCTCAATGGGTTTGTAACTGCCTGTAGCTTAACTAAGCTCTAGGAAAACTGCTGACTGACCACATATGCTGTCCAGATCACTATTAACCACTTTTAGCCATGCCAAAGGCAAGTGAGCATTTCCAAAGAGCTGAAAGCTGTCATTTATGACAGGGAGAAGTATTACAAGCATTACCATTATCTTCCAAGCATTATTGTATTTTAGTAATCTCTGAGAGGAGGAAAAGAATGTGCCTGAACCCTGTAGGTCTAAAAATAGCCTGTTGTGCCGGTAGAGAAGGGGAAATACAAGACTATTCAGCCACAGACCATATGGATCAGGTAAGAGAGTGGTCCCTGGTGTTATCAGCTGGCTAGAAGTAAGAAAAGAGAGACTTTTCACATTTCTTCTGAGTGGAGGCACATAAAACATGTTTTTTCTTAGTTACAGCAATTTTCAGGCTTGTGACTGTGTTGCTTTTCTTAGATCTTGCAAATAAATCCTCTGTTTGTTTTAATTGTCTTAAGGTAAAGGTGATTTGAAATTGGAACCTTGAGAGCCCTATCCCTTCAGGAGATCAGAAGCCTTTTCACTGGGAACCTGGACCATGACACAAAGCACAGTATCTGAACAACTGACATGTGGGTCTCTGCCTGAGCTGGATGAGTCAGTCTGGGAGCAAATGCTTCAAAGATCCAAGTGGCAAAAAGAGGTCTAAAACTGACCACCTGGGTGACCAGGAGTTAGGAAAGCTAACTGTCCTGTTAAGGGATAGAGGAGCACTGCCTGACACTGCACTTTCCAGGGATTTTATGATAGACCCAAGAGGTATCTGCAGAACGTATCTGTTTCCCTCGATTGTTGGAGATACTGAGTAAGAGAAGGCACCTAGCCTCTGGTAGATGTCCCTCCTTGTTCAGGAGCTCTGCTACAAATGATGGCAGCAGTGGAAAACGAGACTCCTGTCCTCAGATCCTAATTTTTTTCTGTCTTGAGCTTGGTTCACAGATTTCCCCCACTACAGATCCTGACAAGGATAAGCCTGTCACAATCAAGCTGTCTGAGCTGAGGGTCAGAGCACAGCCAGAGCACAGCAGCGCCACAGAGCAAGGGGAGCCAGAAACTAAGGGGGACAGCAAGGCAGGCAAGCAGGGCTCCACAACAAGATATGGTCTCACAGCACCTGAGCAAGATGACCAGAGCAGGGCTCATGATGGTAACCACAGGCAGTTGTGTTCCAGACAGGTCCATAGGGATGAGGCGTGTCTGAGGTCAAGACAGAAGAGCAAGTTAGCAAAGCAGAGGTATTCCTACAGACTAGTGGAGATGAAAACCTGCGTTTGGAGTCTTGTTCCAG
This sequence comes from Myiotriccus ornatus, assembly GCA_036023395.1. Classification (NCBI taxonomy): domain Eukaryota; kingdom Metazoa; phylum Chordata; class Aves; order Passeriformes; family Tyrannidae; genus Myiotriccus; species Myiotriccus ornatus. The sequence goes on along the minus strand of JAYRBT010000082.1, from coordinate 57,060,903 downwards.
ATCTCCCAGCAGTTGAACCCCAGGTACTCACCTGGGCTGCGTGAGACCTGGCCTTGGGTGCAGGCAGACAAAACCCTCGGGTGAAGGTGGGGCAAGAGATTCAGAGTCTCTTGGAGCATTCAGAGCCCTGACACAAAGAGATAATTGTTTTCCAATCCCTTTTGGCTGTAACCAACATCCTCCTTTGTTATTTAACAGTAAATTTTTCTGAAGCTCATCAGAGGCAAGAGGGCTGGTAGTATTGTTCCTGAAAGTGGGTTTAATCTCCCCGTGTGCAGTAAGCCAATCAAGCACACAGAGCCCAAGTATTTGTTTATTTTATATTTGCACAAAGATGGGTGCTAGGTGGTAAATGCAGCTAGCACACAGATTATCAAAACTTTATGCTATGTATATGTTTAAGCAAACAAAGAAATCATGGTTCGTTGGCTACAAGTTACTAGTTCTCTTATTAATTAGTGTTCTGTTGGTTATATGATTCTCTCGCTTCTCATGCTGATTAGTCCCTATGCTCAGTCTTTCTGTTCTTTTGAGTCGGTGGCTTTCTTGAGTCAGTGGTCCATGAGTCGGTGGTCGCTATCTCCCCATCTGAATTACCTTTTACCCAACTGGCTTGGTGTGCAAGCTGCAGAGCGAGCAGGGAGACACAGCAGGAGACAGTGACTCAAGAGGAAGACCTGAAACTATGCAATAAAAGCCCAGGTGGTCGTTCGTTCAGGTTCTCTCCCTTTGAAACTATGAGCCCTGTTTCACTGATAGGGCAAGGCCCTGTTTCATAACTCTCTTCCCGTTCTTTGTGACTCTCTTGGCAAATTGTTAACTATTTCTGATTCTTGAGAATGTCACTAGGACTCTTACTACAGAAAATACCGCAGCATGAACTTGGAGCTTACTTGGCACTAGAAAATCCGAAGAAGAGTGTTGAGGTTTAACCCCAAGTGGCAACTAAATACTACACAGCCTCCTGCTCACTTCCCCCCCACCCTACCCTGGCATGGTGGCAAAAAAAAAGGAAAAAAAGGTAAAACCTGTGGCTAGAGGTAAAAGCAGTTTAATAACTGAAATGAAGTAAAATATAGTAACTATGATGATGTTGATGATGAAGATGATGAAAAGAGAGAAAATAGAAAAAGAGGAAGAACTATAGCCCAAGTATTCTGGTTTTGGCTGGGGTAGATTTAATTTTTTCTTCAAGCTACCTGGTGTGGGGCTGCGGTTTGGATTTCTGATGAACACAACGTTGATAATATAGAGATGTTTTCATTATTGCTGAGCAGTGTTTACACAGAGCCAAGGCGTTTTCTGCTTTACCTACTGCCCTGCCAGTGAGAAAGCTGGGGGTGCACAAGAGATTGGGAGGGGACACGACCAGGACAGCTGACCCCAACTGACCACAGGGATATTCCAGGCCATATGGCATCATCCTCAGCATGTAAAGCTGGGGGAGGAAGGGGGAATATTTGGAGTGATGACATTTGTCTTCCCAAGTCACTGTTCCACGTGATGGAGCCCTGCTGCCCTGGGGATGGCTGAACACTTGCCTGCCTATGGGAAGTGGGGAATGAATTTCTTGTTTTACTTTGCTTTAGCTTTGCTTGTTGAACTGTCTTGATCTCAACTCACGAGTTTTCTCTATTTTACTCTTCTGATTGTCCTCCCCTCTCCACTGTGGGGAAGTGAACCAGCAGATGTGTGGTGCTTGGTTGCCAGCTGGGTTTAAACCGAGACAAGAGATGCACACTACCATGCTAACTGATGCCCAGACATCAGCATGTGATTGGTCTCTCCCAGTCAACTCCTCCCCCAGTTTATATACTGGGCATGAAGCTCTATAGTATGGGATATCCCTTTGGTCAGTTCAGGTCAGCTGTCCTGGACATGCTCCCTCACAGTTTCTTGTGCAGCTCCTCACTGGCAGAGCATGGGAGACTGAAAAGCCTTTGGTAAGCACTGCTGAGCAACAACTAAACCATGAGTGTGTTTTCAGCATTAGTCTCACACTGAATCCAAAACACAGCGCTGTGCCAGTCACTAGGAAGAAAATTAACTCTATCACAGCTGAAACCAAGACAAAGAGCAAGGTGTTCTGCCAAACCCAGATGTGGAGAAAGCCATGAAGGATGCTTTAACATTATTAAAGACATTGAAACCCAATGACAAAACACTGTTGATAAAGAAAGCCATACATCATTAGTCCATCTATTCTCAAAAGTAAACCCTCCTGTTTTAAATATGTCTCATGCTCAGCTAGGATTTTTTTCATCTAGGATATTGTTACCCCTTCTTCTGATTTGGAACCGGCAAGAACAGTCCTTTAGCCCAGATATCCTCAACATGAACTTTGACACTAATTATCTCAGTGATGGTTGTTCAAGTAACCGTACCAGACACCTTGGAACTGCCAGTTTTGGTACCTGCTTGAAAGCAGGATAGTTGGACTAAGCTTAGATAAAGATCCAGAGTCTTCTAATGATATGCAAAACATACTTCCTTCAAGGAGAATTCCCTAGGCAGCCATATAGGATGAGAACTTCAGAGCACTGTGAGGAAGCTGAACAAATGACCTGTCTGGAAGACGTTCATATTAGCACCTTCAAACACATTCCTGGTATTAAGAACAGGATCAGAACTAGGCTCCTGACAATCACCCCTAGGTGCTGTGCTTTGAAGTAACACACGCTTCCTAATCATCATCATGCTGCTCCTCCTTTGCTGCAACTTAATCCAATTCAATCTGTTCAGCTGTATTAAGCCAAATTTCACAATAATCTCACCGTTTTTTTCACTTTTCTTGAACAGTTTTTTGTTGGTTGTGAATGTGCTGCTGTCTGTGACCTTTACAAGTTTCCTGAGGTTCCAGCAGTCTTCATCTGGATGTCTCTAGCCAAACCATGGTCTGTGGCAAACTCAGGATATGATAACATGAAGACCCTAATCTTGATAAGGCAGTCTTAGAATATCATCTAATCGGCCTATTCATAGATGTTCTTTTCAAGCAGCACTTAGAATCTGAAGAAAAGAAATTGTATGCACCTAAGTGATTCAGAATTTGATTTGATACATTGACAGAATCAATCAATTCTTTTTCCAGTGCTCATATTTTCAGTCAAGACAGGCACCAAAAAGTTATCTCCTTGCTGTGCTATCAGCTGACATGTGTACCTCTCACACTCAGTATAAATTTAATCCCTCACAAAATATAAGGTAAACCTTTCTGTCTTCTTTAGGAATATGTCAAGATAAGCCATCTGAAAGGCTGTATAATGGAATAAACTCTTAAACCTTTTTAGATATTGTGACTTGGATTCATATGTCAGCTTTGGAAGAAGAAGCACCACAACTTTTTTCCCACTGCTGAAGCACCTAATTTCCAAGAGCAAGTCTGCCAGTCATCAGTGCTGGACACTGGCTAAGATATCAAGAGGGATTGCAATGATTCCACAGTAATTTATTTCTGGGGGTTCATTTTAGTTTATTTTTTTTTTTTCCCCAGCAACATTTCAGGAAACCTCTGAATCCACACAAGATAAGGGATTGTTCAGGGTGTTACATAGCTAAAGCACTCTAATTTAAAATTTAAATGTCTGTATCTTATGCAGAGGGCAAAGGATTTTCAACCCTAGAAATATTCAAATGGGGTTATTAAGTTTTTGAAAAGGAACTTAAAACATTTTGAGACTGACCATGAACACCATATTTAATGAAATTGTTGATTATTTCGGACTAAAAGTTATTACCTTTCAAATGAATGGAAAAATTCCTTTTTATGTGGATAGCACAAGATCAAACATTTAAATATTCACCTAATTATTTCAAGTATGTGTAAAATATACTAACTGAAAAAATGAGTTCTTTGAAATTTATTTCAAAGAACTCCACAAAGATTGTGCAGGGACTGTCCAAAATTAGCCTTTCTTGGGATAAGCCGAAATATGTTGATTTTATACCTGGCCAATGACTAGACAATATTATCTGTTTGATTAGGTAATTAAAAAAACCCCTCTAGTTAATGTTAAATCTAATGACAACAAATCCCTAATTATTCTCTTATAGACTAGTCCCCAGCTCTATTAAACATCAATTATTTTAGGTTTTATCTTATCTCCCATCCAATGGCTAGCACATAACACTGTGCTGAGATTAGGTACCCCTCCTGCAATGTTGCTTGTCCTTAAAGACTACACACTAAACTAGCGTATATACTGTATTTTACTATATTTATACTGTATATAAATAAAAATACAAATGACATTTATTCTAAGAATTTGATAAGTAACATGTCTGAATAAAGAAAAATACTTGATACACAATATGCACATAATTCATTGAGAAGCACTATGATGCATGTTTATAGCTTTCTCAGAAGATCTTAATGGAAACACTGCCTTTAGGGGGACATAAGAGAAAGGCTGAGTAGGTGAATAGGAATCTGCATGTATAAATATTTATCATGCAAATTGCATATGACATCAAGAACTATAGGAAAGTTATTTGGTGATGACACAAGGAGAAAATGTGACCTTATTCTTTTGTTATCTTCTCCAGTTTAATGAAGCTCAAAATAATGTAGAAATGCTGAAGTTCTAGTAGATTTGATTAGCCTTTTTAGACCTATTGTGTGAACCAAATGTGTACTCCTAACTCCAATTATGTACCTTTGGCGTTGGCAGACATACACACCTGTACTCCCAGAAGAACCTAGGGAAAATTTGATCAAACTTGAAGAGATGATTGGCATTAAAAAGGCAGTGATTGACATCACCTAATATTTTGTTGCAACTTGTTTTTAATTCCTCTTCTAAAAATAGGGAACATCTGAAAAAGAAAATACCAGAACTGTATGTGCAAATTGTTGGCAAAAGCAGTGGTGATTGTTTTTTTAAAACATTTTCTTATTTGCATTTCCAGTCTTCAGAAATTATGAAAAGTAGACTGAACTGTATTTCCCAATGGAATTCTTAAAGTAGAATATTTGTACATACCGTGGAATTGATTTTCTGCATTACTGTACAAATTTTTAGATATTTTGCTTTTTTTACCAGAGATATTTACTCTTTCCAGACAAACTCTTTTCAAATTTGGCTAAAGTCTTTTTGATAAAACTGAAAATTTGTCGATGGTATTTGAAATTCAGAAATACCTGAAATTGATTTGGATAATTTTGAATGTGAATTACGTTCAGAGATCCTAATTAGTGGATGGACTTGGAAAGATTTCTCATTCTTTTCTACTTACTTTTACTTCGTAGCTTGTCTGAATTATTAATTTCTTTCTACAACATAACCTGGATTTTTTAGATCCATCTTTCTTACAGCCAAATAATCACATAGTTTAACAGCAATTTTAAATCAATTTTTGTAGGCAAAACCATCTTGATAAACATTGTTTTGTTTAGTAAAGAAAGTGATATTGCTTCAACCAGAATCACAAGCATTTGTGATGAATTTTTCCTCTGGAAATCTTTACATTTTACTCATATAAAATTATTCATATTGAATTATTACAACTGATTTAGGGAAAAATATAGAAGACAGGTTAGTTTGGCCTAGATATTGTATTCTGGCATATGACATGATCTATTGATTTTGTTAATATTACCTAACGAAGACTAAGTCTAAAGACTGACGCATTTTTACATTGCTGTTAATAACATGTCTAATTTCAGCACAAAAATGAAGAACCATTGTATACTTTCCAAATGAGAGTTTGAGTTTTAAGGAGTTCTCAAAAGAAAGTCTCTGCCACCTATTCATGATGGTGTCTCACAGCAAAGAGTGAAATCAGCAAAAGTGAAATCAAAAGTTTTATTATGCTAGATAAGAGAATAGTCTCCCTGGAATGATATTCTCTTCCCATTTTTATTTGTACAATGGTACACAGTTTTTGAACTCAGTCATCCTTTTAATTTCTCCAGCACTTACTTGGCAATGTGCTTTAAGCTGTAGAAACAACCTGACTTTTTGAATATGGTTACTTTTTGCATTACTTCTGCTTGCCTGGCATTGTGCTTTGCCTTTTCTTCGTGATATGTTTCTTGTCTTCCTTTTCTTCTTCTAGAAGAGAACCTCTCCTTTCATGATAAAAACTTCCTTGAAAAGCTATCACACTTAGTAAGAGGCTTTCAGTGGAATTAGAGAAAGGCTCCTGTTGGGAGCAAAACAGTGATGTTGCAATGGGAGGCTTGGCACATGACCTTTGGAAAGTCTTCCCAGGTCTTCTGCTTCTCCAGGGTCATGGCAACACTACCACAAGCAATGAATCACCTTTTTCTGGCAAATTAGGCATACAGACTGTGCAAAGGGAGACGTCGTAACTTCTGTGTTTTGGGAAAGGATTTTGTAAAGCAATTACATTAATCTTCAAACATCTAGTATAGGCCAATGAACATATTCATCAGGCAGTTTTAAAGAGGATCTCTGAGACTGGTATGTGCTGCAGCAAGTTCTTCAAAAGCAAGGGGAATCTTGATGATATTACATTAATATAAGCTGATACAGAAAATGTACTGAAGAGTTGTAGAAAAAAGGTAGTGGCTGCATATCCCTTTAGAAAAACAGAGCTTCCCTCCATCCCCTTGCACTTTCTCAGAAGAGTTGTCTAGGTCAGTACTGGTTTGGGATCTTACCCCAGGACCTGGAAGGCAGCTATAGAAGTTAATTCTCCTGACTTTTCTACCGACTTTGAGGAGTCCCTTCTGCCCACCCAGGTGCTGGCTGTACACTTGAAGACAGTTGCTCTTTGCTCCTGCTGTTGTGCTTGGAGAGAGCTAATGGAAAGCGCTGAAGTTGTGAGTTTCACCCCCAGGAACGAGAACAGAGGGCTGAGGTCCTCGCCAGTCACTGTGAGCTGCCGAAGCACTCTCTTGCTGTTGTCACTCTCTCCAGATCTGAACTGCCCCACAGTATAAGCAAAAATATTACTTGTTCTTGTTAAATGCTACTTGTTGAAGTATCGAGACAGACATCTAACTCCCACGTGACAGCAAATTTACATGTAATTGAAACATAACCACCAAATTTCTTGATGTGTCCTAGCTGGAGTAATACTCATCTTCAAATACATTTCCAAAGCAAATGGCTCATCCCATTGGATTTGGTTGAACACAGCTATTACTTTTATCTAGGAAAAACTGATATATTTACTTTTTATTCTTCTTCACACTGTGTGTATCCTACTGCTTTTCTCCTCACTCTGTTGTGCTCAAGCCCACTTATTTTTCTATTGTGAAATTGCTGTTGACTTACAGGAAAAATGAACACGTACACCGTTCCTTCCTCTTAATCTTGTCCATTTCTTTATTCTTTCAAATCCTCCTCTTAAATTGGCATATTGCTATCGTGTTGGGGCCTTTTTGGTTTTTTTGTGTGTGTTTTTTTGTTTGTTTGTTGTGTGTGTGATTGTTTTTGTTTGTTTGTTTTTTTGTTGTTTTTGTTTTTTACAAGGGGAGGAATTTGAAGTCTAGTCACAGGTTTTACTTTGGAAAATCTTAGGCTTTGGAGGCTAGTGGACCTGCTTCCAATGTGTACACTTTGATGCCAGTCCTGCAATGTGAAAATGTAACCTGCTTTCCCAAGTGAATGAGCACCAACTCCATCCTGTTTAAATAGGCCCTGAGTTTGATGAGCATACTGCAGGATTTGGCAGCTGGTGACAAACAGATAACAGATTTACAACTGAAGTTATTATATGGGTACATCTAATTTACCCCCTTTATAAAATAGCTCCCACTCTTATTACCGATAGAAAATGTCTGGGCATACTCTGGGCAATTGGCTCTAGATGGCCCTGCTTGAGAATGTGGGGTTGGACCAGATGGTCTCCTGAGGTCTGTTCCCACCTCAACCATTCTGGGGTTCTATGAAAATGAGGACGTATTCCACAGTTTTGCTGTAATGTTCAGCCATGAAAGACTCTTTCACGAATGTTTTCTCTTAAGCTTTTGCTTAATATCTTTAACATATCCGTTACTAGAAACACTCTGCAATTGGGTTTGTTGCAACAGAAGTCTAATATTGTTGATTGTGTGGGAGCCATTGGGAATTTCCATTTTGTTACTTTATGAATTATTAGACAGCAGTTAACACCTTTATTTTAAATGCTGCATTTTAACTAACTGGACATATCCCTTCCTGCACTGTGTAAGAACAATTTTTTATATTGTGGTCCTGTGTTTACCATGGATAATTCATCTTTCATAGATGGCTGCCCCTTTTCTCCATAAATGTTTTTACCTACAACCTTACTGCATACACACTGGTGCTGCAAGTACGTAGCTAGTGAATTTATATCATATAAATTTTTAATAACAGAAAAAAGCCTTAGAACTAATTATGTTTCAATGTGCTTATCGGACTGTTGACTACAAAGGTTAACAAATCTTGTGGCCACTACTGTAAAAAAAACCCAAACCACTTTTCTGTCAATGTCAGTATTTTACTTGTATTACTTTTAGAGAAGGTACCAGTCAGTCTGCTGCTGAGGCCTTCACAGGCTGGAAACGAGTTGGCCGACACATTGACCTGCACATGAGCTGTGTGTAGACAAACAGCAAAATTTTATGGTTGCCAAGGCCCATGGCAAAATTCCCCTAGGCTTCCATCAACAAACCTTTCATGGACATGGCGAACGCTTAGGGAAACTCTAGCTGAAGTAATTAGTTTGTGAGCCCTTTGGAAGTGGCCTGATCAAAGCCAGGACAACCTTGTGGGGAGGAGGAAGACTGAAAGCTGTCCCAGGAAGATGGTAGAGAGGCAGGGAGAAGGTCCCAGTGTGTCAAGAATGGGATCCAGCATGGCCATATGTGCCTCCATTGCAGTGCATCTCCTGCCATGACCTGCCTCTTCCAACCAAAGAGCCACACCAGGTGCCTCGGGGGTGGAGAGCCACCCACGCTGCTGATGTCGTCTTGGCTGGTTGTCTTGGTCCCTGTGGTACGGCTGTTACCCACCAGCACAGGGGATTCTTTCCGTTTCACAGAATCACAGAATCAACCAGGTTGGAAAAGACCTCTGAGATCATCAAGTCCAACCTATGACCTAACACCATCTTGTCAACTAGACCATGGCACTAAGTGCCACACCCAGTCTCTTCTTAAATACCTCCAGGAACGGTGACTGTGCCACCTCCCTGGGCAGCCCATTCCAATGTTCAATCACTCTGTCTGTAAAGAACTTCTTCCTAATGTCCAACCTAAACCTCCCCTGGCATAGCTTAAGACTGTGTCCTCTTGTCCTACTGCTGGTTGCCTGGGAGAAGAGACAGACCCACAGCTGCCTACAGCCTTCTTACAGGTAGTTGTAGAGAGCGAAGTCTCCCCTGAGCCTTCACTTCTCCAGGCTGAGCAACCCCAGCTCCCTCAGCCTCTCCTCATAGGACTTGTGTTCCAGCAACCAGCCTTGTTGTTCTTTGGACACATTCCAGTACCTCAACATCCTTCCTAAATCGAGAGGCCCAGTTCCCATCTCGTGTTCATCAAAAACCATCTGCCATCAAGGAAGGAGTAAGAACTACATTAGCTGATCAATGTAGTGATGTCCAGTAGACGCAACTCAATGGACAGACTCGCAGAGATGCGTCTTCCACCAGACCTCAGTGCCTTCCAGCGGCACGGGTGAGACACGGCCACTGTCCCGCACAGTGTCACCAGCGGGGCCTGCCCCACAGCTCCCACCCACCCGTGCCAAGGTGCCCCAGCCCTGCCCAGAGTGCCAGGGTGGACAATGAGGCGCCGGGGTGGAGAGGTGTGAGCCACGCCCTGCAGGAGCCTCCGCCAATGGGGAGCCTGGCAGCCAGGCATCGCCTCGCCCCACTGGCTGGGAGAGCTGGGAGGAGCCTCCAGCAGAGGCAGGGGATGCGTCGCCCGTCGCTCCCTGGATCCAGGGCATCGGGATGGGCCCTCGCGTGGCGGCCTCGTGCGGTGGGCGTGGTGTCAGCGGGCCCCTCCCACTCCGCGATGACGTCACGGCTCTCGCGAGAGCGCTCAGTGCTGCCCCTTGCGGACGCAGGTGAGCCCTGCGCTCGGGGCCCGCCCCCCTCGAGAGGCCCCGCCCACGGCCGCGCCCAGCTCGTCGGGGTAGCCAATGGGAGCGCTGCCCCAGTCTCTTCCCATTGGCTGTCCCCCCGGCATGCAAATGAGCCCCGACGTCACTTCCTGGGAGAAATCGAGCGCCATTTTCTCTTTCTGGCGGCCGATGCGGCGCGGGCGGAGGCGCGGGGGGCGGGCGCTGAGCGGAGCGCTGAGCGGGGCTCCGGCGGTGCCGCCGCCCTGGCGGGGCGTGCGGTGAGCGCGGCGGGCAGCGGCGGCAGAGGAGGCGGGGCCGCGGGGCGGGGCGGCGGG
>JAYRBT010000082.1:56971963-57043127 GCA_036023395.1 Myiotriccus ornatus | reverse complement strand
GATAATGTCAGGAAGGCTCGAAGAAAGGTGAAGGACATTCTTGTGGATCTTGGGCTTGACAGCTGCAGGGAATTGTTGAAGGTAAAGCATTTGAAAGAATGTAAACCAATCTGAAATGTAAACCCTTGAAAAATATTTCACTTTCTAGTGTATATATGATGTTCCTCTGCCATAGATCTTTATGGGGGAGTCCTTACTTCAAGAATTACTCATTAGTGACTGATCATATGCCAGGGGAGGAATTTTGTGTGTTAGTATGTGACATTGAAAGAAAATGTATTTCTTAACAGGATGTGTTATAGACAGTGCTGCTTATTCTCTGCTAGTAATGTTTAAACAGAAGGAACAGTACAGCTTCAAGAAAAACATCACAGACTAAAGAACTGTTATTTATGTTCTATGCAGCAGCTTTTTTTCAATTTTTTAAAAACCACACGCAGATGAGGGCTTGAGTCTACTCAAAGACATCAGGTTATCAAGGGCAAGCCTCTGAGGAGATACAAATTGTCGCATTTCTGAAAAGGGCCTGGCAATTAAACCCAGTAATCTTGTTGCAGGCTTTTAAACTTTGTGACCGGGGAAAAACACCAAAATTCTTTTACTGAGCTGTAGTTTGGTTTTGCGTCCTGAGAAGTGTATGCAAGTGTACTGGGGCGATTAAGATGAACCTAGTACCATTGCTGCCCCTTCCTGGAGAAAATTCTGTGCAACAATCAGGAGGAATGCACACCAGGAGGTTGGCAAGCCTAATACCAGGAAAAGGGCAAATGCAGTAATGCAACTCGGTGACTAAACTGTAATGTATTTCAGTGAGCTGGTGCACAGTCTTTTTTGTCTCTTTATTCATGACTTCACCTTGACCACAGTTACGAGTTTGCTTCTGTATGATGGAACTAAAGTAGGTTTAATACTCTGTAGGGTTGCTGTTGTGTCTTTGTGGTGTTTCTTTTTTTTGAAACTATATAAGGAAATGATTGGAAAAAAAAATTATACATGCATAACTGATTTCGTAACACTCTTGGTTATTGCAGTTGGACAATGTTGGATGTATCTACATGTTGTAATAGCTCAGGGAAAATTGCAATGTCTAGTAATTTCCGTTTACTTACTGCTTTTATTGTGTTATGTATTATTTTGTGATCAAACCTCTAACTCAGAATCTCAGTCTGTCTTGACTGTTTGAAGTAGAAATGTTTTGATGATGCCAGGTTTTTACTATGAAAATGCTTGCAGTCTCTTTGATTGCAGTATGGACTTTATTGGTGAATGAGGAATAAGGTGTTTTGTATTTGACTGGTTTTTGGAGGGGAGTGTAGTGTGGATTAGTGTGCGTTTTCTTGGGCTTGCTTCATTTTTAATAAATGGTGGTGGTGGGAAACCCAGCAAACATGTCTGTTTTGGAAAAAGCGATGAGATTCGGGCCAAAAAAATTCCATCTTAGAGTTTTTTGCAAATAATTCTCCCTCAACCAAGTTCCTAATTTCAGGGATTTTTTTTTTTCCAGGTAATCTGGGTCTGGTTTTGGTACAACTTTAGCAGCAGGAAGAATGGTTTCTAGGGTTTGATTTGTACTTGGCTCATATGATGGTGGTATTTTTTTTGGTAATATAGGGTGTGTGAGATCTTAATAGAATGGAATCATAGAATGGCTTGGGTTTCAAGGGACTTTAAAGACCATTTAGTGAGAAGTGTCTAAAGCTTGTTTGTTTTCTTAAATGTTGAGACTGAGTTTTGGGTTCCTTGTGACAATTTAGGAAAAGGTATGAAATGATATGATAAAATATGACTTTCTATCTAGTCTTAAAATTGGTCTTACACTGGTCTAATTAGGCACGATAATGGACAGTAGTTTGTGAGGAAGGTGACGGAGTTTCACATATGACTAGTATCTCTTTATAGCTTAAAGACCAAATTAGTTTTTAGCTGCTCGGAAGAAAACATGGGCCTTTTGTGCTAGATTGCTAGTTTGATACTCCAAGTAGTATGTTCAAGTACGTTGTAAAGTCAGAGGTTTTCCTTTAATAAACGGTTTTAGCTTCTCTAGCATATTGTGATCTGTAGGGCCAAGATGATGATCAGAGGGATGGAACACCTCTGCTTTAGGGACAGTCTGAGAGATTTGGGGTTGGTCAGCCTGGGGAAGAGAAGGCTTTGGAGAAACTTCGTTGCAGCCTTCCAGTACCCAAAGAGGTCTTGTAAAAAGGAGGGAGAGAGACTTTTTATATGGGAAGATAATGACAGGAAAAGGGGAAGCAATGGTTTAATTTGAAATAAGGTGGGTTTAGATTAGATGTTAGAAAGAAATTCTTTACTTAGAGGGTGGTGAGGCACTGACACAAGTTGCCCAGAGAACTTGTGAATCCCCGTCCCTGGCAGTGTTCAAGGCCAGGTTGGATGGGGGCCTGAGCAACCTGGTGCAGTGAGTGGCATCCCTACCCATGGCAGGGGGACTGGAACGAGATGATCTGTAAGGTCCCTTCCAACTCATGATTCTATTCTCTGTGTTCACTGATTCTATTCTATGTCTTCATTTAAACTATAATCTCTTTATCTTTTTGTTCTGGAAAACAGTGATGGTTTTAATACAGAAGGGAGAACAGTTCTTAGTTTAAAAATGGTTTACTCTTTAACATAAAAATACCCACTACACATTAGGATTAGTCAGGTTTCTCGGGGGGTTTTTATTCCCTTCTTGTTACCTTTCCCATCTGTTTTCCTCCCCTCCTGTGAGAGAGTGAGAAATGTGGGAAGGGCGTAACTAGTTAGCAGACCTCTGTTTAAACCAAGTGTTCACAATAGACATTTGCACCTTTGACTAATTGTATTGATAAGAATGGTTACATTTATCAGTAAATATTCTTCTGTAAGAAATAGCTATTTCAGCAAAATTATATGGATGTGTATTACCACATGCATTTGGCTTGTGGGAATCTGGTGTTTAAGTCTAGGAGCCTCAAACCAGAAGTAGAACGTGTTTTAGATAAGTCATAAACTTTAAGAAAACTGTATAATTTGCTCCAGCATATTTGGCTGAAGAATTCTTAGTAAATCTCAAGTCTCTTCATTTTCTCTATCAAACATAGTTGTCTGAGGTTCTAGGATTACTCTTGTTCCATGCAAGAGTTCTTCCTAAGGTGTTTCTGTATTTTTTTATAAGAAGTTTTGGCTGAAGGGTGAATAGATGATTCATTCAGTGTCTAGGTGTTGATTAGACGGAAATGGAGTTGTTTATTGTTGCCTCGAGCTTTTCTTGGTTCTCATCAGGCAGACTTGACTGTTGAAGAAGCTAGAAAGCTTATTGCAAACTCAGCTACATTTATTTAAATTCTTGGATAATGTAATTTAAATCAAATTATCACTGGCATGATGTTCTGACTTGCTGTAATTTGTTAAACACAAAGGAATGCTCACATTTGCAAGAACAGGAACCTAGTGCAAACAGAGCCTGCATGAAGTAGGATACTGTATTTTATTGATTGTTTCTCTTTGTTGCTCAGTATATCCTCTGTTGTTGCTAAATTTCACTTAAATACTGCGTAGGTTTTTTTTTTTTTTTTACCATGAACTAGTAGGTTTATGGATTTCACTCCTTGTAAGGTGGTCTGATCTTAAATGGTATTTATTATCTGTTTCTGCTGTTCCAGTGGTGTGTGGTGTAGAGGTAAAAACATCTGGTTCTCTCTAGGTATCTGCAGAGTTTGGAGTGAAGAGGGCTTTGTGAAAGGGAAGGAGAATGTGAGGGGTGAAGCAATGCTGGTTTTCTGTGGGTAAAGCCTGGATTTGTAGCCTGTGGTTCATCCAAGGCCCTCTTGTCTGCTGTTGGAGCTAGCCTAGGGTCTTCAGAAATGCCTAGGAAACACGAATCTAGTTTGGTGTGTGTGTGTGTGGTTTGGTTTTTGTTTGTTTGTTTGCTTGTTTTTTTAAAGTCAAGTTTGTGTTTGGATATGTGCAGGCCGCAGAAAAAGGAAGATGAACTTTAAGATTTTTAGCGCAGTAGCTGGCTTTGGCTTGAGGAACATGAACTGCTCTGGTGGGATTGATTAGAGGAAAGCGGTAAGGAAAGTTGCTTACCTTGACACAGGTGTTCCAGACACGATAATATTGTTACTTTTACAGCTTGAGGAAAAGTACTGCAGCTGCTGGAAACAAGCTTCTGTGAATGTCTTTTGTTTTTCCAAAAAAGCGTAGCAATGCTGTGAAGATTTAAAATGTTGCAAAATAGGGCACAGTGTTAAGTTAAAAAATGGAAGTAAGCAGTGAAATACTACAGATGTAGGTGGAGGAAAGTAGAGGGGGAAAATATCTTTCAGTATTCATTGTGAACTTGGCTGGAAGCAATGGAATTAAAGTGTAAATATTTTCACTCCCTATATTATTTCAGTAACTATGAAATGTTCAGAATTCCTGCTATATTACCAGCCAGTCATATGAACAAATATTTGAGGTAAAATAAATCAAAGAGTGGTCAAAGAAGTAATTTCTTTTAACTGAGTTTTGGGATCTATATCTGAATACTGTAGGGATTTCTGAGTCATACTCTCTGTATGTGGGTTTTCTTTTTTTATTTTTCCTTATTTTCTATTGAGGATTTCTTTATATTCAAAACAGACTGCAAAAGCAGATTGTTTCTTGTTTTCATTTTTCTTTTAGAATCTTCAAAGTTTTGATGCAGGTGAAAGCTACTTTTATAACACTTCATGGAGCGATGTCTCTCCTTGGGAACCTGGGGGCAAAAGGAAGGTATGTATAAAATTTGTATTAGAAATTCTGGGCAGACATGTATGTGGAGTTGCTGAATTTTATAATTTTCAGAAATTAGAATACAGCGTTTTTATGGTAAAAAAAATAATATTAAAGTTTGTTCTCTAAGTGCTATTAGTCAGGGAATAATCTTATTTTTCCCTGTGTTTTTCCCTGTATGTTTCCGGTTATAAGGACTGTGTCATTTGCTGTTAAGGAGACAACCTTGAGCATCAGTATTTAAGATGTCACTCTAATTTTCTGCTTTTTTAGCCCAATTTGATGTGTAGTACTAACATGATCTTGTGTACAACATGGCTCTTGTTTAGATTTGTGTATGTGAAACAGCTTTTAAAACATCTGCCTTTACCATCTTTAAAACAAACTAAGGCTTCGAAGTTGCAGCCCCCAGCACACAGGCTGAGCAAACAAAGCCACTCAGTCTCGGCCAAGCTGTCATTAAGTAGAAAGTGACCCCTTCCACCTGCCAGGACCCTTGTCTGCTTTGTCTCCTATTTCTCCCTTCCTGAAGTTGTGTTCACACATTTAAGACTTGAGGTTGATCTGTTCACATGACTTTGTGGATAAAAGAGTCAAATGTGATGTTTTGTGTGACTAGGGACACATTGTGTCTAGCCTCTTAATGCCACTTCAGATAAGGCTTACAGTTACCTCCAGTAAAGACTACCTTTAGTTTAGGTGAGGGGAATAAATCTCGTTAATTGCTATGATGGTTTCTCTTTTTCCCCCTCCTTTTTTATTTCTTCTTTATGCACATGAAAAAACATCTTCTGTTATGAGGTATGCTGGCCCCAGCCAGCATGTTATCAGAGCTCTGGTCTCACTGATTTTGTCTTTTTTGCCTTTTCCTCTACCTTCTGACTAAAAAAGAAGTTCAGTGTTGGGAGATCTGTGTTAGATGAGCAAGGGAGGTTCCCCTTCCTCCTTAGACATGAAATAAGGAAGAATAGGATGAAGATGGACCAAGTGAAGCTTGTCTTCCTTCACCAGTGCTTTAGGCAAAATGATTTCATTGAAAATGAAAGTGTGCACTAGAGAGGGAATTTTCTTTCGTCCCTATTGTCTGGAGGGAGACAAGGCAGATCCCTTACCAGATGGGAGAAGTATGTGTCCTGACTCAGACTAGTCAGCATGACCAGCTGTGTCTGTATCTGTCCAAAACAAGATTGGAATCTGAGCTGATGAAGTTCAGTGCAGAGCTGGTAATATGTTGCTGTGGAGTGGATTTGCTAAGCAGTGTCTTCTGGTTACTAAACTTGCTCCTATCCATTTTCTTTAGACAATCATGGTTCTTTGATGTGTGTCATTCACATATCGTGCTGCCTAGATTTTAGAGAGCAGAAGTGGTCCTTCAGGATGTTCTGTTCCAAAGTTGTTGCCATAAGGGGAAAATAAGTTGTTTGAGCTACACTGGAAATTCAGAAGGCTGGAGAAGATACCTCTTTAAATGAAGTTGGTGGTTTCCAGCATTAGTACTGTTTTTAGGGAGACATTAACAATTCTGGAGGAACTTGAGTTCTTGGAGGCTGTCCTGTCTTTCTATGTATCTCTAGGTTGTGGGGAATGTGAGACTACACAGAGGAAAGTGTTACATGTGCTGGAGTGTGTTCTTTGGAGTAGGACTAATCAAATTTTCCTCAATATCTCTAATAAGCCTTTTTTTTGATTCCATTTTGTACAGTTGAGGGTTGTATTGGTTAATCTCTAATATGCTTTGTTTTTCCTAAGGGGGCTTAAAATTCTAATTTTGTCAAATTTTCTGTAAAACTGGGATAGACTGGTAGGCTGTAGTAGCACTTGTGAACATAAAAGGCAGATCAGATGAGTATGCAAGGAGAATATGCTGGCAAAATTATTTCTAAGGTGACTTTTTTTGTTCTTTTGCTGAAGTCTCATAATTTTTACCTCCATCAAAAAAACCCAAATTATCTAAGAAGACATGGAACGAATTTCCCTAGATTTATCAGCATGCAGGCACTGGGACTGTTTGATACTTGTTTGAACATCATTACTACAGAACAGCAAATTAATTCAGCAGTTGGACCATTTACCTGTAGAGTGTTCTCATTGCATCTAACAGCAATTGTTCAGACTTTGCAGGAAGGAAACACTGACACTGTGGTACAAGTTTAGGAGGACAAAAAGACCCAAACCAGAAATGGGAGGGAGGATGGAGCTGAGGAGTCAAAGGGCCAAATATTTTAAAACATATAAGCTTTTCTAAGCCTTGGAGAACCAATTAAAGTAAGCAGTCACCTCTCTTTGTCACCTAACTCCTTCAGAAGTAAGGTGCATCTTTTAATGATGTTCTATATGCTTCATTAGTTCACTAGTGTCAGTGGCCTTTCTCCAGGCAATATACTTTAAAAGTAAGATTGATGCATCTTCTAATTTACTCTGCTGTTGTTTACTAGGGACTGGGATTAGACACCTAAAGAGTATAAATAGAAGATAATTCAGTGATACCTTACCAGTGTACTTCTTCAGCAGCCTTAGCCAGCCAGTGGCATTATCTGAGATAGTCCCTTGCATTTGGAGCTTAGATTTTGGTTATTATCAGATCATTCTGCTAGTAGATGGCTATCTGTTATCTGTAGATGACTGACTGTAACCTCCATGGCTATATGAAATGACAAAAAAACAAACCCTGCACATATTTTGTTACTGTTTCTCATAACCTGTCAGTGAGATGGATGTGGGTGATCTAACTAGGCTGGATGCTGTACTAGCAGCACAGATTGTTCCCTTTGGTTTCATAAGGGGCAGAAATCAATAAGGTGAAAAACACATGCAGAGAGAACAGAGAGATTCCACTAGATGTCTGAGGGGGCACATTTGTCACATTCTGTTGCTGTGATTCTGTTGCTGTGATTCTGTTGCTGTGATTCTGTAGTTTTTGGCAGGAGCCAGAGTTAACTTCCTAGGAAGTTGATCAGAAAAAATGGTTGACAGGGATACTAGTTTTTCAGAAATAATGTTCACACAGATACAAAAAATCATGCTGTCACATGACATAGAACTGAGGGACCAAACCACTGCTTAGTGGAAGATAGGTATTCTTCTACAGTTAAAATACTTTCCTGAGAAGAATCTGTATGCTCTGTACTGAGTGTGCTAGAGGAAATTTCTGAAAAAAATTACTCTGATGGGATGTCCAGTCGATATGAGACAATACAAAGAGGTCATTGCTGTTTTTTCATAAAAGGGGGTTTTATTCCTTTCTATTGTTATTTTTGCTCCAAAAGAATGTTCTTAAAAAATTACTCTTTTGTGGCTTTGCTGGGAAGGTACTTCTGGAGAGTTTTCAGGGAAAAGTAGGCTACTGAAATACAGAAAAAGGACGGTGCCTGTTCTCTCTCTCGTCTCTCTTTCTCTAGTATGTGAGAGCGATCCCTTAACTAAATAAAGCTTTAAAAGTGTTATATTAGAAGGCCTGCTATTCCTAATTGCTAATTCCTAATTCCTCCTCTCTGTGGTGGCACACAAATTCTTCTTAGCTTGTTCTGCGATTCCCGTCTTTAAAAACGGGCTTCAGAATTACTTCTTTTTAACTGGAGTAGAAATGAACTCATTAAAGTCTTCTCAGTACATTATAATGAAGCAAAACGGGCGCAGATGTTTCTCCCTTTAAGTATGTCATCTTTAAATCTGCTTTTCAAAAACAGAAGAAACTAAGAAGATACATGCTATATGCCCAGTGAAGGCATTTTTGACAGGTGATGGTGTAGACTTAAACTGATAACAGCAATGTAGGAACTGGCAGTTTCTAAGTGGTTGTTTTTCTCTTTTTGCAGAGATACAGAACAAAGCCGTACTGCTGTAGCTTATGCAAGTTCTCATCAAAATTGCTTACTTCTTTCAAGAATCACTTGCATCGTTACCATGAGGATGAAATGGACCAAGAAATGGTGGTTTCTTGCCCAAAATGTGCATTTGCTTCTCATCCCAAAGTAGTGGGAAAACACATCCGGATGTTTCATTCATCTAATAAAAGAATACAGAACTATACAGTTAGCATTTTGGATGGCATGAAACAATGTAGGACTGACATCATAAATTTCACGTGTCTAAAATGTCAGTTCACAGACACCTTATATTACAATATGAAGAAGCATGTGCTGATGAACCATTTTAAAAATTTAATAAGTATATATTTTGGTGAGAAATCTGATGACAGTACAGCAAATTCAATTGAGTACTACTGTAAAAAGTGTAATACTTCTGCAAACAGCCCAGATTCTTTAATGTATCATGTCTTGACAGCTGAAACACACCGAGACCTAGAGAACAAACTTCGGTCTCTGATTTCAGAACATATTAAGAAACCTGGAGTAGTGAAAAAAATGTCTATTGCTCCAAAGCCTCTCCAAGGTGTGACAGTGGCTTCTCCCTCTGCAGCTGTGATGGAACCTGCTGTTGTCCCAGCAGGTTCCATCACAGCTCCAACTTGCATCCAGCTTTCATTTCCACAGAATAATCAAAACCAGAGTGTGGTGCAGCCAAAAGCAGTTCAAAACCCAGTTGGACCACTGACTGTTCCAAGTGCCTCTGGTAGCCTTCCACATACAACTTCTGCTCCCGTTGTTACACCGTCGCACGTCGCTCTTGTGCCCAGCAGTCCTCCTGTAGGTCAGAACAACATTAGTATTCAGCCATCTCCTTCCCAGCCTATCATTGTTTCTCATGGACTCCCTCTTAATCATTCTGTTGGGACCATAAATAGAACTGTGGCCCCTGCAGTTCTTCCTCTTAATCAGCCAGTCAGGCCTGGGCTCTTTCCTGTTAATCAACGCATTGGTACTATAAATGGTCCGGTTCCAGCTGGAACGCTACCTATTACTCAGCCTGTCGGCCCTGTGAATCAACCGGTTGTACCAGGAGTCCTCCCAGTGAATCAACCAGTTCCTCCAGGAGTTCTCTCTGTCAACCAGTCGCTTGGGAACATGAATAGACCCATTGATCCCAGGGTCTTTCCTGTGGCACAGACAGTTGGGTCAGGTGTTCTCCAACTTAACCAGCCTGTTGCCTCTGGTGTGGTTCCTGTCAGACAGCCCGCTGGACCTGGGTTTCTTCAGCTTAACCAACCTGTTGCCCCAGCAGTTATCCCAGTAAATCAGCCAGTTCAACCTCCGGTTTCTCAAAACGCAACTTTTTTGACTGCAGGCTCTATACTGCGGCAGTTGATTCCCACTGGAAAGCAGGTTAATGGTATACCTACGTACACGCTGGCCCCAGTTTCAGTTACTTTGCCTGTACCTGCCGGTGGTGGAGTAGCAACTGTTGCGCCCCCGCAGGTGCCCATCCAGCTCGTGCAGTCTGGGTCGGTGGCTCAGCTGTCCCAGTCTCCGTCCAGCGCACCCTCCCCTCCCGTGGTTCTGACCTCTGAGAACGTGTCCTTACAGGCCTCCCCACCTGGTCCTGAAACAAGCCAGGCTATCAGACAGGCCAAGCAGTGGAAGACTTGCCCTGTTTGCAATGAGCTTTTCCCATCAAATGTCTACGAGGTGCACATGGAGGTGGCCCACAAACCACACGAAGTGAGAGTAGAAGTCCCGGAACCTGACAAACTGGCAGCTTGCGCATCCTTTCTAAGGATGACAGAAAAGGCGATCCGGTGTTACGCCTGTAAATGTTTTCTCTGTGAGGAAGAGCTCATGAAACATCTCTTCATGCACGGCTTATCTTGCTTGTTTTGCACAGGTACTTTCTATGACTTAAAAAGCCTCGTGGAGCACAACAAAAGCAGACACAATGGGAGAAAGCAGTTGCATGCAAATTACAGCAACAGAGGATTTCAACTGGGTAATGATGCTCAGGGTGACCTAGTGTTTCCACACTTCGATTTCAATACAGTGTTACCAAATGAAGACATGGGTGAAAGAGAAGTACATTTGGCAGTTCTTGTTGGAATAAATTCAACGATTCTTGTCCCTGTTTACATCAAAGTGAAACCTCAGACAGCAGAAGTGAATAGGAGATGCACCAGAAAAATGTTTACCTGTCCCTTTTGTTTAGGTACGTTTGCTGGTAGAGAAACCTATGAAAAGCATTTGAAAGAGAGGCATCATATAATGCCAACTGTACATACAATTTTAAAGTCTCCTGCTTTCAAGTGCATCCACTGTTGTGGTGTGTACACTGGAAATATGACTCTAACAGCTATTGCTGTACATTTGCTCCGTTGTAGAAGTGCTCCCAAAGACAAAGACACCAACTCAAGCCTGAAGATGCAGCTTGAGCGTACCGAGAGGAAAGAGCTGCTGTTTGTGAATGGTGAAAAGCACGTTTCTTTGATACTGAAAAGAAGGCAATCGGATTCCTGCTTTGTTGCAGAAGACCAAAGGAATAAGGAACAGCAGCCTCTGAGCTTAAGCACTGGCATAGCTCTGTCTCCAGAGAAAGACATGATTTCAGGGGTAGTGCCTTTCAAACGACAAAAGATTAGGACTGAGATGAGGAAGCTTCCTTCTAGTGAGGATCTTCGCTTTCTGGCGGTAGATCCTAATCAGTATGATCACAATTCGTATGAGGCGCAAAAACAGTTCTTGTCAGACTACTATCACAAGAGGCCATATCCTTCTAAAAAAGAAGTGGAATTACTTTCCTTGCTGCTATATGCGTGGAAAATTGATGTTGCATCATTCTTTGGAAAAATGAGGAATAAATGCTTGAAGGCGATAAAAAATCTCCAGCCATCTGTGCTGCTGGGTTTCAGTATGTCTGAACTAAAAACTGTTAAACACAGTTTGATTTTAAATGATGAACCATTAAATGATGAACCATTAGATACATAAACAAGCTTTTTTTAACAACTAAAAGCAATCCTTAATTGCATACTTACCAGTTTAGCAGTTTATTATATTATTTGTTTTAACTTGCAGACTGGCCTGTTGAAGGGTGCAGTAGTACAAAGAGTATTGTTCAGTTGTGACTGTTATTGTGAAAGGCACACGTAGTTGTGTATTTGAAAAAGCTAAAACCTTCAGACGTACACATCTGGAATTTGTTTTAGCATTTTACTTTTTCTGGAGTAGTAGTGTGGGGTTTGGTTTTTTTGGTTTTATTTTTGTGAATTTTTTTTTTTTGTTCCACTTCATTTCCCCTTCTTCCCCTTCAGGCTCCCCTTACACTTTTTATACCACCATGTAAAACACTTGTCCTGTTAAAAACAAACTTTATTTTATTTTTCTGCAACGTTGTCATCTTCTCTCAATAATAAAATGTGTAATGTTGGTTAAAATACCGAGGTAAACTATGTGAAAAACATGTATGTGATTATTTGTATTTTTAAGTCCTCCTGATTCTGAAGAAGTGATTGCGGCCTTTACATTCATTGCCCCTTCAAATTCCCAATGCACTGGTAGCAATGGCTTTTTTTTTTTTCTTTTTTTTTTTCCTCCTCAGTCAAAATGCCTGTGCCGTTTAAGTCTGGTGAGTTGTAGTTTCTACTGAGTATTAACGTGGTGAGGATTGAGGGGCTTGCGGGTGCCTACTGAAGTGTTATAATGAGCTGACTTAAAATGGTTATTATCTGTTAAACAGATCTTACTAACCAGAAGTGTTTACTCTTTTTGTTGGTGTTGAAGCCTGATTGTTTAAATAGCTGTTGTTCTAGGCTTGGTAGCAGCATTTGTTTTATTTTCGTTTTCAAAAAGCGAAGCTGCTTTGGAGAGTGTCAGGTTGCTTTGATGCATGGAGTATATGACTTCTGTGCACATCACTTCCCTGTAGAAACCCTATCCAAATACCACCAAAATTTGGTGAAAAATCTGACTTTATTTTAAATTGCTGTTTTATGAGGTAGGAACTGAGCAGAGCCTCTTCCCCAGCAAATTAGATCCCTGGCTTAAAGTCGCTTGGATGAGAAATTGTACAGACTGAAACTGGATTAATTGGTAGCATCAAGACTTTAAGCTGTTGAGTACTTGAACCAATGATATTCATGTAGTGATAGTTTTTTATTGGCCTACAGAGAGCATCAGAACAGTGTAAAACTGAAACAGACTTCTCTTCAGTGTGAAGGAACATCCCTGTTACAGGTCTCAGAAAAGCTGTTGGGAAGGTTCACTTGAGTTGAAGCATGAACTGGTGGCCTTGTTGAGTACAGTCCTTTCTTTCTGGATATGCTTGTTTTCATCTGGCTTGTCAAAGAGTGCCTCCAGTCTTAATTAACAGCCAGTTACATAATAAATAACCTGTAAGGTGACTTATTTTTTCTTCCTCCTCTGCATCCCCCTCTTCCCACCCTTCTTTCTCAGAAGAAAATAGAAAAGTTCAGTTGTGCCAGTGTTTGTTACGAGGAAGGGGTGATATGCACAAGCTTATTTCTATTTTTTAAAGTAGTAAGCATACTTTGGCCAATGCAATAGTTTTAAAAGCAGATGCAGAATGTTTTTAGTGCTGTTTCTGAGCAGGTGTGACATTTTTAGCAGAACTTGGTGAGTTGCCACCTGAGGTTCTATAAGCTGTTTGGAATTATATTTTGGATATAATCTTAATATTTTCATATCAATTCCTTCAGAGAGTTTTAAGGTGTGTGTGTAACATATGGTTACTTAGAGAGGATCTGCTGTTTGGAAAAATGTAGTAATTTAATAGCAGGGTTAAACAAACATAAACACCATTAATGGGGTCATCCACACGCCCCAGCACAAAAACTGACAGTGATTAAGAAACAGTGTGTTCTTACAGTCTAATAATAGCTCATTAAAAATATTTGACCATAGCACAGTTTATTAAACTGTCCAAAGGCCTTCGAGTGAGGAAGAGAGATGCTCCATAGAAGTTCTGAAATGTAGGCACTCATTCTCACTCTTACAGCCTTGGTCCTGTGAGCCCTGTCATCTCTGGGGTAGTTCTGCTGGTACTGGTGAAACTCCAGCATGGAGAAATTTGGCAGTGTGCATCTGGGGAAGGCTCACCATGAATGGTGAAAGACTGTAGCTGTAACAGCGTGGCTCTAGGGAGCTGAGAAGTCATTTCAGGGTTCATCTATGCTCAAGGCACCAAGGAAATAGTCCAGTCTTACCAGAGTTTTCCTACATGGTATCCAGTATTGATGTTAAGCATTTTATTTACTGTACTTTGATTTCACAGTTTTAAATAAACCAGATTACTAACTTTCTCTTAGGTATGTGTGCAAATGATTACTTGTCCTCTCCCTTCCCCCTTTTAATACATTCAGAGAACTTAATGTGAAGGTTTCTTATGATGAAAAAGGCTGTTGAAAGAGACAAAAGGAAAGTAAGACCTAGAACTTAGATCCAGGTGCTTTAGGTAGACCTTATTGCTTTATAGTAGTATCTTAATTTATTATGTCAGATACTGATAGCTGCATATTTTCCTAGAGACTGATTCTCTTAAATATTGGTACTAATTTGCTATCACTAAATGCTCCTGCTCTCATTGAGTACTGTAGAAATAAAGAAAAAAACAGATGAATTTAAAAAATGGTGACTGAGAAAACTGTGTGGTCATGTTTTTCAGGAAAGCCAAGGAACTTGAAATCAGCCAAGATAAAAATCAGTGGCTTTAACTAAATTAGACTTTTTGCTGTAGGCTTCTCATGTGTGAAGTAATTTGGTCAGAAAGTGTTACTCTGGGAAGATATGTTGCCCCTGTCTGGGGCTCCATGTGGGCAGTGTGGTAGATACTTCTCTGGCGCTTTTATAAGGACAGGCCTCATATTTATGGCATGTGCTGTTGGGAATGGAAAACAAAGGATCTGCCCTCTGCAGCAGACTTAGCGAATACAAGCCCTTGAAGCATATGGATGAAGCTCTCTGGTACGCTGTAACAAAGAAGCCCAGTTGGGAAGGACACTGGTTGGTTTGCAGGATGATTGTAGCAAGTAGTTGTTCCTTATGGGACTGAAAGAACACCAAACCTACATGTGTTCTGCTTGTGAAACGTATTGGTCTGGAAAAGTGTCCATGTCTGGGAAGTATTTTGTTGTGGTGGCATGAGTTTTGTGCTTGTGAAATAGTGTGATGACCTATTATTTCAATATGTAGTAGGAAGGTTTATTATTATAATGTGACTTGGTCATGTTTCTTCTGTGTACGCCTGTGTACTGGGAGTTAAGTTAATATTGTTTGGTAAACTGTCATTTTGGTAGGGGCCAATAACCAAAACACCTTTGTGATTGGTTTTCTGTACTGTATTCTTGTGTAGAGTGTGCCTACCTTCACCACTGCATCCAGTGCTTTTCCCCTTCAGTGCTTAAAGTTCAAGAAAGCTCAGGGTCTAATTTAGGTAGGTGTTGGGTATAATTTTGGGTGTGCAGTTCTCAACAGAAGTATCCATAAAACTATTAAGCCTACTGCAGCTTGATTTGTCAGACTTGACTGTGGACCTGCTTTTGTAGGAAAGATACTTGATAAGTAGCAAAGTACTTGATACTTGCTAAGTACAGATACATGGAGAAAAAAGTTGCAGTCTAATAGCAAGAGAAAAAACAAACGACCAAAAAAAAAAGCTTAATGAAAATTATTCATGGCATTTTGTAAAGTTCAGGAGAATTTTCACTTATTCCTCTGCAAAATGTCTGTGAAAATGATAAACTGAGGGTATTCATGAATGAAGCAGAACTTTGTGGTGCTGCATTTAAAGTCTTAACACCTTGCTTTAGTTCCTGTGTATCTCATTTTGCCTGTTCACATGTGACAAGCAGACCGCAGCTGTCCATTTCTCTTTTTTGCTTGGGTAGCAGATCCCAAAACACGTATTATGTAGTTCTTGCTTTGCATTTGTCCAGTTCAACGTACTGAGTTAGAGGGGGCGTCTGTGGTGTGTGTGCGCCTACAGTGCTGCCCTGTGTGTGTGAGAAGGGATCATGTGCCCATCCTCAAATTCCACATAAAATACAGTTTATTAACACAGTGTTTTACCTAATAGTGTGTTGAAAAGCAGCTTGTAATAAGGGGAAGAGACCTCAAGTATCTTTGCAGGTATTGTTCTTATTTTATTTTGGCTGGCAGGAGTGCTGGCAGTTCTTGCCATCCTTGAAGACTGAGATTGGTAGGTGTTTTATGCATCAAGCTGCATGAAGCAAGCCAAGTATGGGACAGCTGGCAGTGCATGTGTGTGATGGAAAACCACCAGGCATGGACGTTTCTGGAGAAAGATCTGCTCAGTTGTATTGTCAGAGTCAGTGTCAGTTTTGGTTTATAATTTATAAGTTATGGACAAAGCCAGAAGTCTGTAAAGCGGTGTTGCTGTCCATGTGCTGCGTGGGTGAGGCTGAGGAACGTCTCCATGGCTTTAGGTAACGTGGCTGCACTCAGCATGATGGTGTCATGCAGAGATCCGTGAGAATGAAAGGGCAAGGTTTTGGGAGGTGGGGGCAGTCTTCCTGGTGGGACTGCCGTTGTCTCTGCTGCTCACTGGTTCTCTCCTGGCCGACATCTAACTGGCAGCTGCTGTATGAATAGCTGAAGAAGAATGCACACTTGTGGATAGGTGGAAAAATGCCAAGAGACCAACTCAAGCTCAGTGAAGTACTATTAATGAATGTAGCAGAAGAGAGATTACAAAGAAGCACTGTAGATTTTTAGTTGTTTTTGCAGAAAAACAGTCAAAGGGGTGAGAAGTTACCCTGGCGGTTTCGAGCCTCTATTGAGATGTCGAGGACAGTCTCCTGTGGTCTGGGTTTATTGACTGTGCTGTCACACACGTGGTTTGCCAGCAGATCCCCTCTTAGAAAAGGTGATGCAGAAAGGATGCTGTTGGAGCCTCTGTGAGATACTGTCTTTGGCATGTAAGGACATTGTTTCGTGTGTTGTGAAATCATTTCCAGGTCATGAAGGACAAGTGCCCCTAACAATTTATGAAGTAATTTGCATATCAAATAGACACAGTGTCATCCATCTGCCACAGGACTGACATCATACACCATTCTAGAGACCAAGGACTGAATTACAAGGTTTTCAGAGCTCTGTCTCCTCTCCTGATCTGGTCAGAGAATTAGGGTTGGAAGGGCATTACTTAAGCCAAACCTTGACTGGTAGCAGGTCTGAGCAGGTCCCTGCAGAAGTGAAGAATATGAAGGGGAGCTGGGGTCTCTGGATGCTGGGGGGCTGTGGGAATGCGCAGTGCCATAGGGGAGCCTCTCCAGAGCCCCTCTGAGCATGAGACCAGGCTGGCTGGTGCTGCTGCACCAAAGGGGTTGGGGCTGCCAGGGACCCGTGTAGTCTTGGGCAGAGCAAAGGTCCTTCCACAAGTGAGACTTTTGCCACTGGATTCTTCTTATATCATTTGTGTTCTTTACTAGCTATATTAGAAAGCTTGGAGCAGAGGCTTCTAATTAGAAATAGTCTTCTAAGAAACAAAATGTGAAATATTTATAAAATATAGTATTTTTAAAATAATATAATAAAAATATTTTTAAAATTGCAGATACAGTTCTGAATGCTTTAATCTGGGGAGGAGGGTGTGACCCAGAACAACAACAGCAGCAGCAGCAATAAAATCCTCTTAATAGTTCAAGGTTCCTGGGGGAACAAAGTTTAGCAAAAAAAAAAAAAATCAAACCAAAAAAAAGGCATTTTCTCAGAGCAGATGCTTCCTACTGGTTCTGTTGCCCTAAGCCACCTGTCCCTTTAAGGTAATGAGGTCAACTGCTCATAGAAATACCTGAAAGTCTTGGCATGGGTTCCGCACTTTATTACCCCTTTCTGTCTGTTTTTTGGATTAGGTAGAAGAGAAGTGATAACTGTCTGCCAGATCTGTGTTACTTGCATAACTTTTGCTTTGTGCTACTTTGTGATTGAACATTGTTAGACCTACTTGTGGTTTTGCTGGAGTATTTGCATTGTGCTGAGAAATACAGACTTCTCTTCAGGAAATCTGCAGCCACAAAACTTCTGATTACAGTGACTTTACTGTTAGAAGATGTTTAGCTGATGAGGTCAGCCATGTTCCTTCTCTGTGGATGACAGGAGGTGGATTTTTAAAGGAATTAGGAGGGCAAAAATTTGCACAGGTAGTTTTAGACAGAACTCACACAATCCTATAAGCAGACCCAGCTGAAATAGGAGGGGTAAATTGTCGTGGAAATACTGTGTTGATAACAAGTCCTGATCAAGGTGGTAAACCCTGCAAGGGTGTTTTCTTCCTTTTCTATTTTTTCCTTCCTTCCATACCACTAAATAAAAATATACTATTTTTTAATTCTGCTTGTATGATAGATCAGCTTTCCCTCACCTACCCCGTGTCCTTGAGCAGTCTGAGCTGCATTCTGTAATGCTGGAGGTGTGCAGTCTGAGGCCTCCAGAAGTTAGGGTATCTCTGAGGAGATACCTTCCCTGGAGGAACGTGCCTGGAGACTGGTGGGAGCAGTACAAAGTAAGTTTTAATCTGAGACTCTGTGCATGTAGGTTGGGGGGGTTGGAGCAAACACAATCTGCTCGTGCTGCAGCCAGTGCTGGGAGTCCCAGAATCCACACGGAGGGCTGCAAGGGAGAAGCAGAGCGTTGGGATTAGGCATCCAGTCAAGGTGCAGCCTTGAGACATCCCTGCCTCAGTTTACATCCTTTTTCTTTTCAGCTGGAGATTATATACGTGGTGCCCAGGTGGTTGCACTTCAAACAAACAACGTTGCTGTAACTGGGGCGAGGGGCACCGTGCCCTGATGGCGATCAGCAGGGGCAGGATGGTCCTGTGGTGAACTGGGGCTGGATGCGGCCCGTGCACCTTGGCTCCTCAGCCAGTGTCTTCCCAGTCCTCCCCTTGTGGAGGCCCCTGATATCGGAGAAAAAATGGTGCTGACATCTACTGGTTATTGTTGAGATGTTAATGGCAGTAATCCTGCCCTTCCTGAGGAGCAGTCACACTGTCCAGCGGCTCACGGCACTGCCAGACACTGTGGAAGGTTTAAAATGCTCTTGTCCTGTCTGGTCTTCTCCAGTGACATCTCCAGCTACAACTTGGTTTCTTCATTTGCTTTTTTTCCCCTCTTCTGAATTGAGGCAGTAATGCTGAATTTAGTGTTTTTCATGATAATTTCATGTTTGCACAGGAGTTCTTTGAACAACCAGAGTTGTCTTAAAAAAAATCTTAGAAAATACTCACTTCTTTGCTCTCAAAGGCTGAAACCTTGAGAGTGTGTGTGTGTATGTGCCTCTGTCTGATTTGCCTCTTGAAGTACCAGTTAAATCAACTTTTTAGATTACTAGTGACAAAAATTACCATTATAGATTTGACTCATTTCCATCCCAACAATTTAATACATCCATACATGTCCTTGATGTTAGATATCCTTCTCAAAAAGCATTCATAAGCAACATGCCAGTTTAGGTGGTGGAGAATTACATTCTTGGGGCAGCCTCGAGTACTTTTTGATGGGTATCTGCAGGAAGAAATAAATTTACATAAAGCCAGAGAGACTTATCAGACCTGTGCGGATTTAAAATTGAGAATGAAGTGTCGCAAAAAATAGAGTTCAAGCTGTAGAAAATTCTATCTTTAAACAGAAACAACTGAAAAATAAAAATCCCAAGATGGGCTGCGTTCCTTCTAAATCATAAGCAGCTGAAATGTAATTCCCCTTGTGCTGTGATGCCACCTACGGGTTTTCTGTGGGGAACACAACCCTGGCCACAGCATTTAGATTTTTAATCTTAGGTTTGAAGGGTTGTTTTAAAACCACAGGAACATGATGTCCCCCTGAGTCTATCAAAATAAATGCTTCCCACACTGTACCTAGCTATTTCTGTATTGAATTTCTGGAAAGTTAAATTCCTTCTCAGAAACTTTGGTACACTGCCGTCAGCAAATACAGATCTGAACCCAACACCTCATACAACTTATGAACGTCTTTCAGTTCCTGTCCAGAGAAGCATTTCTAAAATGCTTAGTGCATACTGGATCTGCCTTGTAAAAAAATCATCAAAGTAATACAATCTGTGAGTTACTGAAGACATCATAGCAGTGATTTTGAACCCATGAAATTGATACGTGTTTTGGAGAGAAAAGGATTTCTGTATTAAAAGATGAGCATTTTGAAGCCATGAATAAATACAAAGTTCAAAAAAAAATAGATCTGAAGCTTTAACACAAGTAGTCCTAAACTCCAGACAAGTGATCTTAGTGTTAAACTTACAAAGTAGAGACATCTGGGTTATCGCTGTGAGTCTGTCACTAACCTGTGTATTTTGGGCAAGACCTTTCATTTCATAACACAGGAAATGTATGTACATTTGAGAAATAAATAATATGTATAGAATGCATTTTCAACTCACCTGGTGCTTTTCAAACCCACTAGACTGTGGGTTGAATTACCCAAATAACACAAGCCAAGAGGGTTGTTAAAGCCAGAAGGGCTGCTGGATGTTTAGCCACTTCTAATAGGTAAGGACTGGACAAATTCAACCTTCTTGCTGACTCAGTGCTCCTTTTTTTCAAGGGCCTCAGATGCCTGTCTGGTGATGCAGCACAGTGCTGTGGAATGGCTGCAGGTGGGTTGGATGCACAGAGGATAACATTTTGAAGATCCTTGATATTTATTATGGTTAGACACAAGAGGAAATTTTTTTACCATGAGAACAAGCAGCCTAGGGAATAGGCTCCCCAGGGAAGTGGTGGATGACCCAACATTGGACACTTAAGATGGAGGTGGACTGGGTACTGGGCCATCTTATTTAGACCATGTTTTTCCAAGTAAGGTTGGACCAGATGATGCTCAAGGTCCCTTCCAACGTGGTATTCTGTGATTTTGTGATACATGTTGCTGCAATGGAATTGTTGATCTGGAGTTAACTTGCAAAGAGAAAGTATGTCATGGATTAGAGCTTTAAATACTGCAAATGACCATGTTTTAAAAATGCAAAATAAGCAAGGAGACCAGCAAAATGGTCAGCATGTATAGTGGTACTTAGTTCATCTATTCGAAGCTTTATTACAGAATTACATCATTATTGAGGTAGGAAGAGACTGGTAATCCAACCCCTTGCTGAAGAAGAGCCACCTAGAGCCCAGGACCGTGTCCCATCATGTGATGAGTATCTTCAAGAATGGAAAATATGTTTGGCCTCTCTAAGTAGCCTGTGTGACCAGTCTCACAGTAAGTGATGTTCAGATGTAGTTTGAGGTTCCTCATTTGTGCTTATTGCCTCTTCTCCTATCAGCAAGCTCTGCTGAGACAAGCCTGGCTCCTGCTTCTCCTTTTCCTCCCTTCAGGCATCCATGCACACTGATGTGATCCCCCTGAGCCTTCTCTTCTCCAAGCTGGACAGTCCCAGCACTCAGCCTTTCCTCAGAGGAGAGGAGCTCCTGCCCATCATCCCACTGACACCTGACAGATTCCTCCATGCTCACTCGTTCGTTCCTTCCTGGCTCGTGGTCTTCCAAGTGGCTGCTGTGTTTAAATGTGCCCTGGCCAGGGCCTCCATGAAGGAGGAGTACCTGTAACTGTTACAGATCTCCCTTCTGGTCATTAAGAATAGATGTTCTTGCTTTGGTCTGGTGTGAAACATCTCCTATACTATTAAAAATCAGAGTATCACAGGATGACACAGTTGCTAATCCTCACTTCCAATGCCTTTATCAACTGCATGAGTTCATGGCTATGTACTGCTGTACAAAGAAAGCTCAGATGAACTATTTGGGAAATTTGGCATTGAGAACAAGTACTGAAAAACTGGTTCATTTTCAGAATTTGGTCCAATGATGTTAACTCAGTGTGCTTATTAATGTGGGTATTTGCTATTTTATTTACTTGCTGATTGTCAGTGTGAGCGTGCTTTTTCTAGCTATGTAACAGAAAATGAACACAAGGTCTAATCAACAAGTGACACCATCAGAGCAAGAAGGGCCACAGTAATGGTTAACATTTTGTGTTTCTGTACTACACATATCTTTGATGAAGCAACAATGATGTGAAAAGTTCAAAGAGAATTTCTGAGGCTCTGGTCCTTGCCCACACCCATGTTTGCCTCTGAAGTTTTTTAAACACTTGCCAACAGAAACTTCTGCACATGCACATGATGGATGGATGTGTACTGCTGGATTTTAATCAGGCCCTTGCATATTTTTGAGTATGCTTAAACCTGGCACAAAGTCCTTCTCAGAAAAATAAAAAGCATCCTGGTTCTGTGTGCTGCTGTTGAGGAGATACCCTGTGCACCGTTCTTAAGGTCAGCAAGAGCAGCTCCCCTCTGACCAGACAGGCTTTCCTGGGGTGCAGTTTTTCTTACCCTATAACATGTATTTAAAACACATATGACTCATCCTGAAAATGTTTATTTCTCTCCATTGGCAATATAGCAACCACAGATGGCTGGTTCAGCCACAGACCACTATGATCTGAATAGCTAAACAGGAGGCGGTAAACCAGCTTCTTGCTCAGCTGTGCTGCTAGAAAGCATTTGGTGATGAAACATAGAAGTTTACCTCAGATTTGCAAAATGGCAACTGTTAATAAAGAAAAGACAAAATAATGTTATTTTGGTGTTGGACTGAGTTGGATGCTTTGACAACACAGGAGACAGGTAGCTCAGCTCCTCATCACGTGCCACAACTAAAGCTACAAACTTCTGCAGTTGTCACCAGCACTGCTTCACTCTGCCATCTCCCAGAGCAGGGCTAGAGGTTGTTGGTGATGGTGCATCCCTGTTACATCACGTACAAATGGAAATAGTATCCATCTCTCTTTTCTGCTCACCTTTTCTAGCAGATGATGATGATGATAATGATGATAAAAATAGTAGTTCTGTGATTTAATTCCTCTGACTCTTTTTGCCTGTACAGTTTCTCCTGTCTCCTGTTTCAACCTCATGAAGCCAGGAAGGCAATATTGCAGAATGGATGCATTTCATGATGTGATTAGAGAATATCTGGCTTTAACTGAAGAGCTAAACATGGGCGAGATTATGATTGAGGTGCTTAGGCAGAGTCACAAGGCCATATGCCCTGATAGTACCATGCTGGTCATTAGCTGTAAAATAGTGACAGCAAACCTCGTACTATGCAGAAGACATAGTATCTGTTATGGGGATACCATGTTTAAGATACATTATGAGTTTCTAGCTGGGTCGAGGTAAGCACTGGAAGAGAGTTTGGGTAGCTAACTCAATTCCTTTTTTTTACAGTGTATCAGAAGCAGGGGAAGTCTGCATAAGAATTCAAATAGAAAGTTTTGAAACCACAGCAGTTGTTTCACTGGGACTTAAAAAAAAAAAAACAAAAACCAAACAAAACCCCTCCAAACTTGGAGAATTAATTCATATGACTTGTGATTCAACTGTGGAATATGCTGTGCCACACAACTACAGTTACACAGTGTTAATACATGAGCTTGCATTGCTGTTGTGAGGTAAGGTGGGTATTTTGCTTCTAGTTAGATATTCTGCAATTTTTAAATTCATTGAATGGGACACAGACAAAAGAACTGCTCTGCTAGTAAAACATTTCTGTACACGCTAGTGTGGACCCAGTTAAACAGGTAGCACTCATACATGCCAGATACATGGGGACAAGCATTATTTATACTGTAACATCAGGTTAGTAAACTTGTGTAAGACAAAGTCATGAAGCACACACAGCTGTATTTTCATTAGAGAAGTGTGCTCCACTGAAGAGATCACAAACTTATTTCTGTTATCAAAGAACAGGTTTCTCTAAATTGCTGTGAAAACCACAAAGCCAAAGACTTTGTAAATTAAAGTGTTGTGTAAGAAAGGTTTGTTTCTACTGGCAAGTAAATGTTCAAGTCACAGCTACTGCAACTAATGGAAAAACCAAAAATAAACTGGAAATGATGGTGGAAAGCTACCTGATGATATGAGTTGTCAAAAGCTTCCAAGAATATTGAAAAAGAGATATAATCTATTTTCGTATTCTTAAAATGACTATAATTAACCCTATGAGCAGCTCCCCAAACTTTTCCAGCTGTGCCCATAGTTTTTACTATGCTGCAACAGAGCAAACAGCAACAACGCCAAAAGCTGAAGAAATAATCAGCAATTCCAAATAACATTCTATTTTTGAGGAGTAAAAAACCCCATCAAACTACCCTAGAAAATTCAAGTATAAAAGCTTTGTAAATGCCAACTCATGGTTTTGGGGTGGTATCCCATGCCTTTAGGAAAATCAAATTTTAATCAAGTGAGATTTATGAAAACAGGGAATCTAAATTTACTGATTTTCCACTGCGCAGAGAAGGCTGAAACTGATGTATTTTTTTAGTACAGTATTCCACTCAACACCAAAGTTACTGGACCAGACACTGACAATCTTCATGCTGAGAACTAAAGAGTGTGTTGCTATTTATAACAACTGTCTAGCACAGCACTGAAATAAGGGGCCCACATTGCCTTAGACTGTACTAGAAGCATTTGGAGATCAGACATGCATTTTCTGCACATTGTTTGGAAAAGTTAAAACTTCAGTGACTTTATCTTCATGACTGTTCTAACCTGATGTAGCTAAGCTGAGATAAAAATATGACAGCTTTAATTTTTTCTGTTTTGGAAATGTGTATTTACATTTCTCACATCATCTGTGACTCATCTGGGTCTTGAGTGAGGCTTTAAAGCTGTGGTACAGTGACACAGTAAATCCAGCATTAGGTGTATGAGCAGCACTAAAAGCACTGCAGCCATGAGATGCTGATCCAGAGTTTACATTGCCACTTCAAACCTGTTAAAGAAGCAAAATGCACAACCTGACAGATTTAACACATGCACAGAGAATGTGTGTATGACAGCATTTGTTTTCCAGCATAAAAACCAGACGGGTTGCTCTTGTCTGTGTCTTGTTTTCTGGCCAAGACATGTCCGTGCTTCTGATCTGGGTGGAGGCAGCACTGGGATGAGCTGGTAGTGCCCACAGCCAGTGCTAAAGACACTACAGCTACAGCCTTGCTGGCAACAGCTCAGATTCTGCACAGAATTAATGGCTGCAAATATTTAAACTTACTTTCTTATGCCAGAGGAACTGAATTTCATGTAGTGGTTGGCAGCCGAGGCTGATGGCTGCTCCTGACTCATGCCAGCAATTGCAGGGGTGCTCGGAAGCTGCTCTTATTGCCCTGAGGAGGAGGGACCAGTGTTGCAAACAAAGAGGAAAATGAACTGCTGCTGGTGGGTGCACTTGAGAATGAAACCATCCAGAGTTATCTTTTTAACTTTTTTGCATACTTATAGCCGGACAACACCATGCATAAATTACACGGTGTCAGCCTGATCCTCCATCTTCGATTGACATTTGTACTTGAAATTCAAACTTAAAAATATGGATTCTTTACTAAAATAAATTGCTAAATTCTCTACCATGGCCAGACATGCTCTTCCTGAAGAAGGTGGTATGGAACCTGATACAGGGCACCGTGAAATAAATATATTTCTACACATGTATATGTATATATATCTGTGTGTATATATGTGCATGTGAATATATCTTTATTTATACTTACTGCATGTTACTTCTGCTGCTGCACTTTAAAATTTCGTTAAAAATAAATGTATAAAAACATAATATAATAATAGAGTGACCCATCCACTTGTTCCACTGTCAGCAAACAGTGCAGAATTGTAGAACACCAAGGTGAAGGGCAGGCTTTAAGTTGAAACCTGCCACACTAGGACTGGTGAGGTGGCTTTGCAAAAGAACTCCTGTTCTGCTGTGTATCATAATCTTCTGATTAAATCATTTAACCCCCTAGGATTATCCAGAAGTGCTGTAGAAGAATATTGGCTTACAAGCAGAACCAGAACTGGATAAAACAGATTGAAGACCTTTGCATATATTGCAGCTGATGCAATGAGGAAGGCAAATCAGAGAATAATTAACAGGGAAGAAGGGATTTATTCTGTTTTATGAAAGGACTAAGATCTAATTAACAGATATCTATTAATACAACATTTGAAAGTAATTCATAAGTTCATAGATGTTTATATATATATACACTCCCCTATGTAAAATACTCAGAATTGTCCTCTTACATATATGATAATCTAATGAAAAATGTAAGGTTAACATTCTTCTTTAGGAAATGCAAGGCAAAAAAAGCATCCTTTTACAAGAGCTTTTACTTAGACACTGTTGCCCTTTGGGTAAATCTCCTTCAAAATAAGCAGCATGAGGATGTTTTTGACTGTAACTTGTCATGTTGAGGAATACAGAAGGGGAAGGGGGTGTCAGTGCATAGGATTTTGTAGTAGTAATGTGTTAAAACTTGATATACTTAAAATACATGGACCAATTTCTAAATCACTGTATCCAGTAGTTTGAGACTAATGGACTAATATAAAGGTTTGATTTTTTTTCCTCCCCCATAAAATCACTGGGGCGTCCAAATATCACAGAATATGCCAAGTTGGAAGAGACCCACAAGGATCATTGAGTCCAACCCTTAGCCCTGACCATCCCCCAGAGTCACACCACATGCCTGAGAGTATCGTCCAAATGTCTTTTGAACTCTGTCAGGCTTGGTGCTGTGACCACTTCCTGGGGAGCCTGTTCCAGTGCCCAACTGCCCTCTGGGTGAAGAACCTTTTTCTATTATCCAAACTAAGGCTCCCCTGACACAACTTCAGGCCCTTCCCTCGGGTTCTGTCAGCAGTCACCACAGAGAAGAGATCAGTGCCTATCCCTCCCCTTCACAAGGAAGTTGTAGGCTGTGATGAGATCTCCTCTCAGTCTCCTTTTTTCCAGGCTGAACAGACCAAGTGACCTCAGCTGCCCCTCATACGGCTTCCCCTCAAGGCCCTTCACCATCTTTACTGCCCTCCTCTGGACACTAATATCTTGTGGTGCCCAAAACTGCACACAATATTCAAGTTGAGGCTGCACCAGTGCAGAGCAGAGCGGGACAATCCCCTCACTCAACTGGCTGGTGATGCTTTGCCTGATGCCCCTCAGGACACAGTTGGCCCTCCTGATTTCCAGGGCACTGCTGACTCATATTCAATTTGCCATTGACCAGGACCCCCAGGTCCCTTTCCATGGCACTGCTTTCCAGCATCTCGTTCCCCAGTCTGTACAAACATCTGGGGTTGCCCCATCCCAAGTGCAGAATCCAGCACTTGCCCTTGTGGATTGCCCAGAAGATAAAGAACTTATTGATCGTCAGAGCTGTTGCTATGTT
Source organism: Myiotriccus ornatus (assembly GCA_036023395.1). NCBI lineage: Eukaryota > Metazoa > Chordata > Aves > Passeriformes > Tyrannidae > Myiotriccus > Myiotriccus ornatus. The sequence continues at coordinate 57,016,282 of JAYRBT010000082.1, read as the reverse complement.
ATGCTTGCAGAAGTCTATTTTATTGTTCATCATGTAAGCAAAACTTAGTGTAAATTATTTAAATACACTCTAAAGGCTCTGATCTATTGTGAAAAAGGATGTTTAAAGTGGGAAATGCAGGTTATTTTATATGTCATTTTGAAAACAACAATAAATTAATTCTGTCAGTGTTCATAAGATTGGCAAATTATTTAATAAGCCAAAAATTTCCATATATTGCAACTAAAAGCATTGGTTTAATCGTAGAACCGTAGAACAGCATTGGTTGGAAGGCACCTCAGAAGATCATCTGGTCCAACCTTTTGGTGCTTCATTTAGCACCATGTCTGGTCACATCTTGGGATGTTGTGCACACCCCACCGCATCCCTGGGGATGTTGTTCCAGTGGCTGATTGTTCTCACTGTAAAAAATGTCTTTCTTATATTGAGATGAAATGTGCACACTTCTTTCCATTTAGCAGTGTGTGTATAAAGCCCATTAAAATTATGAAGGGTTTTGGACAATTGATGTTTCCTCAATTTTCAGATTTTCAAAATTTTCTTTAAATACCATATTGATCATACACAGTTGGGCTTACAGAATGCAAATAATAATAGTGTTATGCAAATGCATAATGTTGGTAGCACTGAATTTGTAGAAGGTTACAACTAAAAACTTCAGCTTCATGGTACTAATCAGTAAAAGCTGATGTACTATTTAATGCCAAAAGTGTATCCTTTTGACTGTAGTGCGATAACGTGAGACAAACGAACCTGCTAGGGCTTGGAAACATTCTTCTCAGAGAGTTTTTATTTGTTTATGAGCTAAGAGTCCCTTTTGCAATGGGCTCTGCAAAGGTTTGCAGCCCAGAGAGAACTGGAAGAGAGCACAAAACAAGCAGTTCACAAACACGTACATGGAAGGCAAGAATGCCTTAGCAGTGGCAGATGCAGCCACTGCAAGGAGGTGAAGGGGTTATCTACAGTTGTCATCTTCATTTGTTCTCCACGTGGAGCAGCTGGAGCTACTGGTCTCAGTGTATAAAAGCAACAGTTCAAAGAACGTGCAGGAAGTTGCTATCAGGTCTAGCACAACCCTGGCAGATAAATCTTTTTTCCACCCACTGCTACTTTTTGCTTTTTGGGATTCATTTGACTAGAGGGTCACCTTACAATCCAGACTTCAGATACGAGACACCTAGGCCACAATCTTACAAAGCACTCACATATTTTTAGTTGCTCACATAAATGCTTCCAGGTCTTCCTAGGAATAGAGATGGTGAGGAAAAAATTTGAAATATTGTTTGTTATGTGTAAAAGGAAGAGCTGAAAAAGTATCAGAAACAGATGTATAAATAACACTTTACCTTTGAAAAGTGAGAGACATATGTGCAAATCTCCAAGCTATGACACTGGCTAAAGTAGCATAAAATTAGAGCGTGAGAGAAGAGTGAGGCTATGCAGTGACACTGCAGTTTTAGGTGCTGATTTCATGCCCTCTCACAGAACTGCCTCTCACCTTCTCTGAAAGGTCCTGCTGGACTCAAAATGCAGCCAGAAATCTCTTGCTTTTGCTTGCCACAGGTATTTGCCCCTGTGGCTGATTATTTCCTCAGAGTGTACAGACAGGCACCACTGGCACCTCCACTTCCTTGCCACCCTGCTGAGAAGAGCCAAACTAAGCAAACTGAAAGAGAACTGAAACATCTCTCTGGAGCCAGTTATTGCCATTAACTGGTTTTCAGCAAAGAAGCAAATAATGTTTGGCAAACATTTCATCTGGCTCCTGTTATAAAAGAAACAAACAGGCTTGTGCTGCTTTGAAGTGCCCTTGTGCTGTCCCCATTCCTTCTTAAGTGAACCCAGATTTCCACACAGATGGTGACAGAAACTCATTAGCACTGCTGTGGAAAACTCCTCTGAAACCTGTATCAAATTTGCCCCTGTTAGGTTCTCATTTCTAACTTGCAAGTAAGACGGTGCTTGGTTTCTTCCATCTTTTATCCCCAGTTCAACTGAATTTGAAAGTTGTAAGTAGTTTCTTCATTCCTTTGAGGTAGTCCAAGGTCTTGAGAAAACCTTGAAAATAGTTTTGTTCATCCAGCAAAAAGAACCTAAGCCATGTACACTTTGGATGCTTGACTTGTTTAAGAATTTAGGATTCTATGAAATCTCCTTGATTCTGTACATATTTAATGTAACATCTAAAAATCTTCAGTGTTCTTTAGCAAGTACTGGACACTCACATATGAACTAAAAAAATCTCTGGGTTTAAATTCTGCTTTTTTCCAGATGCTTCATACACATTGAGGCAACTTTTTTGGTATTATTTTTTATTGCTGAAAATTTTCACGGGTGTATAAAAATAAATTCACTGTATGTTCTTTCCCACAAAGGGTATGTTTTTAAACTTAACTAGCTTTTCCCATGTGATACATATATATATCTTTTTTTCTTAAGACATTTATAATTCCTTTCATTTTAGTAGCCATCAGATTTGCTTTAGAAAATGCTAAGAAGCAGAAATGCTAAGCAAGCTAACAGGCTACATGTTGAAGAGATACTTGCTAATGATTTGGAAAAAATAAGGAATTCAGTAAACCATCTGAATTGTTTGCAGTTTCCGTGGAGATCATCTGAGCCATTTCAGTTCAAAAAGCTTTTCAAAAACATTCATTATATTTCTGTGTCCAAGTCTAAAGAATCCACAGAAAAAATTTCAGAAACAGATGGATTGTCAACATGGTTAACAGGTTTTTTGTTTCAAGACTTGGATGGTTATGTGCATGAGTCTACCTCAAGTTATTTGGCAGTAACATTTTCAAAGATTATGTTCATTTGTCATCATCTACCAAAAGTACTCAGAAACTATATACGTAGTACAACTCCACTTGAAATATAAAAGTGCTCTTGCCTCATTAAGAGAAAACAAACAACAGAGATATACTTAGAAAAGCAACTCATGGAGTTTCCAAAGGAAGTCCCTCTGCTGCCTTGCAAGTATGGACATCTAGTGACTTGTTTTGCTGTGCAGAAGGTTGAGCCTTGAAGTTTAGGTACAAAAGAGGCAGTATTTCTGTCCTTTACATTTGTGCAGATTTCCAGTTGTAGGTGACAGAAGTCTCCTCCAAATCAAAACTGAGGATGACTGTACCCAAGAGGGTCCCACAGAAACATCTCCATTCTTTTTCAATAGTTGATCGGGTCTGGAACTCACAGCATAAACTTACATGCACATGGCACAGATTTGGTAAAAAACCTGCACCCTTGAAACCCCCTTGAAATCTATTTGGAAACATTATCTGTGTGAGCCACGAACGTACGTAACTGCAGTTAGTTTTAAGTGCTGAGCTGAGAGAAAAAGGAAAATATACGCTGCATTGCCGAATTCTACAGAATGACTGGCATTCTACACAAGGACACGTGACAAAGTGTTTATTAAAATAAAAAGCTTTAATACTTTTGCATTAAAAAGACTTAGCAGAAAATAATTGCTACAAACATGCTACAACATACACGTTCAAAAAGTTTTCAGTGCTTTCTTTCAAAGTTCAGCATTTTGGCAAAAATAAGTTTTTCTGTATATACTTCAAAAGTTGGCTATCATAATACTGATATAAAATACTTCATGTAGACTAAGGTCAGGTGCATAAAATACAATACGTAATAAAACATACTGTTTGTATAAACATTTAAAGTATAAATTTCATTAGATAACATGCAAATACTGCAATATTTTAAATGGCACTTAAATATAGATACTGAGATTCTTTATAATTTTGCATCCAATATGAGATTCTGAAATGTACAAAACTATAAAAAGAACATATCTCTTCACTGAAGTCAGGTACTAGCATAGAGCTTGATTGTCATTTTACAAGCAGTGAGCCCAATGTCCTGCAAGTCTTCACTAGTCCAAGTAAAGACATCTACTGAAATAGGCCCAGGGCTAGTTAGTCTCCTTCATAATAAAATACGAAAGCATATTTACATGAGAATAAACTTTTAAATTTTTGGTAAGGTAATTAAGTAGCAGCAATCTGTTTCTTCCAAAAATGATGTTTAAAATAGGTGCATGCTTTTCGTTGTCACTGATACGCATCTGAATAGTACAAAATTAACATTCTTTAGTAAACTCAAAACACTGTTTTGTTCATTGCTGAAAAAGCCCTATGAGATTCCTTCTCACAAAAAACATAAATTCATAATGTCAGAACATTCCAGACTATATTTGTTTCCAAGATCAATGGAGAACAATCTAGTTGTGCTGAAACAGTCATCTGACTAGTAATGAATAAGAGAATCATCTTTTCACATTATTCAAATACTTCTAGTTCTTCATTGAAAAACCCAAGTTCATCAGATCATCCACGATTTTTGTCTTCTGGTTCAGTGATCAACAGTTCTGAATGTCCTTCACAATATAAACGCCACAATACTCATGCATATTATCCAAGCAGTTATATATAATATATTAATGCTGACAAGGTAAATAAAAGGCTTATGAACAGGGAGTGCAGAACAGGCACCACTTGAACAGATGGAGAAGAAATGCTAAATGAAACTTGTACTTGAGATGCAATTAGAGCTGACAGCGGCACGTGTGATGCTAATGTTGGACTGTCTGAATTTATCAGTGACTCTATCTTTTCTGCTTCTTTATTGCAGGCTTCAATCTGTGGGGGGGAAAAAAAAAGTTTCTCTTCTTACCATGTAAAATGCCAGTGCGGAAACATTGCTAGATAGCAAAATTCACGAAAGAAAATCTGAGTTTTTCCCACAAGCACGTAAGATTTACATAATTTTGGGGAGTATTTATTAGAAAAAATATCAGAGTTCTTATCATAGTCCTTGCTGTGATGAAAACTTCCGTGGAAGCCCTGAGTAGCAGCAAAAGAAAAGGAAGGAAGCCATACACAAGTCATCGTGGGTGATGTGTTTTGAATGTTGATGCCAAAAAACCCACAGTAGATTATAACTAAAGTAAGTACCCTCTAGAACTGAGGACTTCCTTCCTGATAGAACCAAGATACTGCCTTGAAGTCTGCAACAGTGGAAAAATCAGGACTTTCATCTTATTGGGCTTTTTCTTCCAAATCAGGGAAAATTCATTTCTTTTATGGGAAGAGGAGAACGGATGTAATATGAAAACCTGAGAAACCCCAGGTTTCCATTCCCCCACTGACATGATGATAATGAATTTTCTAACATAAATTAATTTTTCTTCCACTACTTTCTACTGCACTCCAGGAATGAATTTAGTACTAAGGCTCTTTAACACCTTTGAAAGCTGCCTCTTCCTGAAGTTTAAACTTGACAAACTTAGTATCTGGAAGTCCAAAGCTTTGAAAGTTGAGGAATGTCTAGCTCAGCAACGGGTACCACCAGGAGCAGCTCCTCCCTGCTTTCAGGTGGCATCTCTGGTTTCAGAGAGTCCTCCCCCCAGGACTCTGACAGCACCTGCTACAGGTGGAGTGAGAGCTGACCATGCTGCTAAGTCCTGGTAACATTTTGGGCTATTTCTGCTGAAGGAGGAGACAGAAATTGGAGGTGATTTGGATATATCAGGGTTGCTCCAGTAACATGGGCAATCAAAATACACACAATGTACCTGCCTGAGAAACAAGCACCATTGTATACATGCAAAAATGAAGTAAATCCATGCTGGGTAAACAAAATAATAATGTAGTCTACCTGCAATGGTTTGGGGTTCTGATCCACAGGAATGATGAGAATCACAATTTCAGATTCTATGCTTAAATATCCAAACACATCACACTGTGGCACTGACACATGCAGGCGGATTTTCTCAAGAATGTCAAGTACTGTTATCGGCTTTTTATTTGTTACCTGGAAGAAAATAAAGAACTTTGTGGATGATGTGATATTATGGAAAATTCTCCTGTCAGTTTCAACAACTTGATGTCATGCCAGAAAATCTGTTTCAGCCCTTAAACTACTCAGTTCTAAATTCTACTCTAAATGCCATCAAAAAGCAAAACAATTCAATGATTCTAAAACATAATTCTAGAAAATTATTCTGACTCTAAAAAAACCTTCAAAACCAAACCACCTGAAAACATTAAAAAAAAAAAAAAAGTTAAAAGGAAGAAAGGGAAAAATATATTTACTTCTTAAATTAACCATAATTTTCATATGTGTTGTTCTCCACCTTCCCGGTTAGTGTGTCTATGTATCATGTACCTCAAAATAATGTAAATGGTTATCTGTTACAGCAACTTGTGCTCCCATGCTGGGAAACAAGAGGCAGAGCAGCCCTACCAGCTGGCACTCCTTTACAGCCGCAGAACCTGTTCCAAGAGTCACCAGAAATGAAGAGCTCTGTGAGGACAGATATACATCTGTACATAAGGGAACATGTGACATTTTAGGTCCAGTACTTAAATACCAGGTAAATGTATTTTTCTCTTAAAATTTTTTATCTCTGTTCTGTTGCCTGTATCTGACAAACAAGAATTTGGTTGTAGATGCTCAGTCTGTTTAAGGACTGCCGCACCTTAAAGGTTCTTCAACTTTTTTCCAGATCACTTACAAATGTGTTTTACGGATGTGTATATAGACACCAACACAAACACTTCACTTGTCATTGGTCATTCTGTTGTGTTTTGCTTTCTAGCTTTAGCTGCTGTAGCTTTATTTCTTTTGAGATCACTGGTACAGGACCTTAACAAGTGGAAATCTGGGAAATCCAAATAGATTATATGATTCAAATTTTTAAGGTATCATACAACACTTCTTTTACCAGATCTTTGAGTGATTTCCTTATCTATTAAAATCCAGTCTGACATGCTGATTAATCAGCAAACCCTGTTCAACAGTCTTAAAACAGAAGCTCAGGGGTACTTTAAGAATGACTGATTGTGTCAAACTTGTATTTTACTGTCTTAGTTTAGAAGTCTAGTAGATTAGAATTTTATCAGATCTCTAGTGTTTTTTTGCTCTGTTATCAGGACTTTTGTTTCTTGTTATCTTTACAAAAAACAGGCAGAGGGGTGGGAGGAGAAAAAAAAAAAGGTCAAATTTACATAACTCTTTAGTATTTGAAGCATTTTTTTCTCCCATGAACCAGCTGTCTGAACTAAAAGAGGCATGCATGACTACTTTTGCCAAAGGAAAGAGCTTTAGCCAAACTTACATAATTTTTAGTCAGTGTTAAGATTCTCTTGACTCTTGAATGATTACTTGAATGTTTGAGAGATCACATATTTTAAATGTAAAGATACAGGTATACATTTTAAATATATGAGCTGTGAAAACTTGAAGAGTGTGTATGGTGGCAATAGGTGAGCAAGAGGAAAGAGCAAGACTGTGGTGACAGAGGGAAGTAAAAAAGAGAGGGGGAAAAGGAATAAAACCAATGTTCAAACTAAATTTTTCTGTGATTTTACAATAATAGCTAATTATCTCTGTTGCAAACATATAAGTGGGTTAAGGCAATTCTACACTGTTCTGGAAAAATTCTCATTCTTCTTGGTATTTAAAAAAATGAAAATCATGTGCAGATACAAACATGAATTGTTTTGCTTCACCAGGCATAATCATCATATTATTCTATTTTGTTATGATGTCGTGACAATTGTTCTGCTATGTTCTGTACACTGAAGCACAAAAGCAAGGGTCAATAAAGTGCAATCCTTTTATACACCACATGGGGAGTGTCTGGGCCCAGTATGGTGTGTTCAGTGATAGACAATCAACATCAGATCAGTCTTGTGCTGCTCCAAAGAGCAGCAATGAAGAATGCTGGAGTCTAACTTATGGAGATGTTAAATTACAATCCAGCAGTTTAGCTGGTGAGCAACAAAATGATTGACAACTATCTAAGTAACCAAAGAACGTAAGCATAAGAAAATGTCAGAATTAAGTTGCCTACATTAGGAAACAGTGAGCTAGCAGAATAAACTAACAAAAAGGCCATAGATAACAAATATACACTGTATCACTACCATGAGATAGATGCTGTTCCCATGTCATTTGTCTACACTGTTACAAGACATATAAACTGCAAACCTGAGTCTGCATGTTTGTGCCTACTCTAACTCTGTTTTGCTTTGCCTTGTAATTCAATTTATATGCCTCAGATAAAAAAATGAAGGGAAGTATAAAGCGGTATTAAAAAACTCACCACCCAATCATACACTAACTACTGAAAAATAATGGGGTTTATGATGTGTTAACCTTCCAGGAGAAAGTATACAGTAACTTGAATTTTCATATACCATTTAACATTAGGCATGATTAAACTGTTTACCCTTGCAAAATTATCCAGCTTGTCTTTGTCATATAAGATTCTCAGCATTCCAGCACACAGTGGACAGCAGGCTCCTATGTGAATAAAGAAGAATCTCAGAAATAAAAGCAAGTAGTGTTTTCACTTTTAAGCAAGCAGGAGTCAAAATTTGAATATTAACTGAGAATGAAAATACCAAAGCAAACTCTTTCAATTTGATAACAGAATGGCACATTTCTAGTATTTTTTTATACTGAAAACATTTATAATGCAAAAGCAGTCACCTTTCAACACACACTTACTACTATCAACATGAAGAAACAAGCTGAATTTTCACTCATTTCAAGATCATTCATTATTGTAAGCTAAAAACTGGAGGCACTTTGTGTATCACAAGCCAAGATTTTGTATGGATGCATGCATATGCAACTACAGAAATCATGGATTTCAAGAACTGGCATAGCTAGGACACGACAGAAGCAATTATGCACATTGCAAGCATTCATTTCTGCAGTTACACCATGTTGGAGCTTAGAATCTTTAGATAATAAGGGGGGGAAAAAGACTTGTCTGACAGATTTGTGTTTAACACAGAAGCATGTCTTATTTCTCCTACTGTTTTCCCCCACCATCTCAGAAACCAAAGGGCTAATATTTCAGCTTTCTACCCATGACTATGTATTAAATTCACTTCTCAACTTATTATATATAATTCACATTCACAGAGTGACTTTTACAATACTAAATGTAATAGCAAAGCACAAAGACCCTTTTTCAAAGGGGATGAGAAATGATGAAGATGAATGAAGCTGTTTCTTTTTAAAAATGGAGCTTTCCTTGCTCTGTGTATTACCTGTGAGTAGTTGTTGTTTTATAAAGGAGGTATTTGTGAAAACAATAAAAATCCAGTTCAAAACAGCATAACTGCAAAACTATCCCTACTGTTGTCCTCTTTTACAGTATTGTAAATACATGTGGTATTTTTCTCTGTCTTCTAATTAAATATCATCTTTGCTCTTCTGGGAACCCTGTGTTGATGACAGCTTGGTATCCCACTGTGGTATCTGTGCTGCCACTTCCGAAAAATTGCTCATCAGATTCCTAGAGACATCCTGCTCGAGACACCACAGACCTCATTAATTTCTCCCAAACCCATCCCCTGGGCACAGCTGCAAGTTTCTCAAGACTGAAGGAGCTTGACTCCTAAAACCAAAGCTTTTCCACTCCAGGGTTACTCATCTGGGTCCCCATACTGGATTGTTTTAGCCTTAAGTAGAGATCTCTACTTCATCCTTTCTCTTAGAAGTCTCAAAGACATTACAGAACATAACATTTTAAAGCATTAAGTTTTGTTCCAAATATCCCCCTATTTTATACACAGATTCTCTCCTCTCTGCATTAAACTTCCACGGCAAATTAACGCACCCGGTGCAGTGACTGGTTTGCAGCCAGTGGCAGAGAGCTGGGGACACTTCACAAAGGCACACTCCATATGGAAGCCGTAGTCCGAGAGCACCCCCACAGCCTGGCAGTGTCCGTGATAGTCCACAGCCACGCGGTCGGAATAGGCGGCACAGACGCTGCTGTAGGTTTCTCCATTGTGTCCACACACAGGCTCCACTGACTTGCAAAACGGCTGAAACACACAGGAATGTTTCCAAGGTCAATTCAGTCATGCTACAGAAACTTCAGCGTAGTTTTAACATGAGGAAAAACAAAGGTAATGGGAGTTCACTGCTATTATTGTCAAATGCTGAAAAAGTAGAAAGTTGGGAGTAAATAACCTGCCAGTTTATGAATAAGTCATAAATGAAAAGGGTAAGTATGTAAAGAAGGTGACAGAGAAATGTAAGGTGGAATCTGAGAAATATACAATAAAACATGTTTTGGAAAACAACAACTTTTGTTCTGTGCTAACACTTAAATAAAATTACCGTATTTAAATTGACTTCCTTATTAAAGTAATTAAAATTACTATGATTTCATTATATTTTAAAATATTATTTTAATAAAGTTGATTTTTTAATAAACATTTTATATTGTAGTACTAATATTTTAAAAACTCATTAGTAATTTATTTATTAAGTCATCTTAGTGTGGAGTTGTGTTCTTAAAATTTACTGTGCATCCACATGTATTTCTAACACATTATTGTATATTTTTATAGATTAGTTATGTACTCATACGTATGTATTATTTATTATTATTATATCAAGATAAATGCATACACTTCAAAAGAATAAAATCTGTTACTAGACACTTCGTGAAAAGGCAATAAACTTAAGCTTCTGAATTTGAACAGAAGCAAATAGAATTGCTAACTCTCTGCAAGCAAGGTATGACTAATGCTTTTGTCCAAAGTCTTGTGAAATGACACAACTCATTCCATAATCTCTTGCTAAGGTTAGATGTTTTATTACACCGTATTTCAACTAAGTCACCATAGCTGGTTGTACAGGATCACTGCACAACCTCTAAAAAACAAAGGCAGTCCCAGTTCCCACGTTACACACCTAAGCTAACAACAAAACAGAGGACAAGTAAATGTGAGCATCCCAAACGGTTTATCTTGCAGTCGTCTTCCCCATAAAAGCAAGAGTGAAAACTTAGAGGCACCAGTGTCAAAAACTTCGTGAACATGGATACTAGACATAGATAAGTGCTGGAGAAAAACAACAGCCATGCAATATTCTTTTGATTCTTACTGTTCAAGGACTGAACATTTTCTGAGTATCTCATGAGGCATCTGGTGTGCAATAAGAATTACCTGTACTTAATAAGGTTGCTGAAAAAAGAAGGTATGAAGACAGAAAGGCAGAAACTAAGAGTTTTAACCCACTAAGAGTGGGTTAAAAGAGTAATAGCATTTGTAATACAGAAAAACCCTGAAAAAATGGTTTGTATTTCTATATGGGCATACCCATCAGTTGAGACCAAGAGAAGGTCTCAAATAAACCTTCATAATTTGAGATTGATTTGAGAAAAACCTGGAGATGAACAGCCTATCAAGGCTAAAGCCAGTGACTTGGAACAGAGCAGCTCCTGAGTTTTCTTGTAAAGCAACAGAAATAGCTTATCTACCACCTCTGTGGGGAGCAGTGGCATTGAAAAACTAAACCTAATTTTTCTTAAGAATTAATATGAAGACTAATCCAATCCAGACTAAGTAAAAAAAGTATTACAGGCTGCCTATTCTGTAAATAAATCCTGAACAGCACTAATTAATGCAAACATACCTCAGTGCAAGCTTTAGTAGCAAAAAATATAGGAAGACAATATAAATATCAGAGCATTACCCCCAAGAAAGCATAAGCAAAGCTTTTGATTGGTTTTGAGACAACTGTTAACTAAAGCAGGGAAACACTTGACAAAATTCTGAATCTAAGTTTATGAGAGTATTTTTTATACTAGCTACAATTAAATTTTTAAATTATTAAGCTACAAAAGCCAAACAGAATACTGCAAAAAACACAGTATTGCAAAAAAACCACCCCAAACTGCAACATCAAAGGACAAAGAAGATTTAATATTTATTGCTAGAACCACTTCCTACCTGGCATGGTCCTCGGTATGCTAAACTTTTTCCTTTTTGGTACAGAGTACACAAGTTACTGTATTCCACATTGTCTGTGTCACAAACAGGATCCCGTGTCTGGTCACAATTTAACTGCCTGGGCACACATTCATGCTGGCTACATTCGAACTTTTCAAAACTGGTCAAGCAAACTTGTTTCTTTGGTATGCACCTGCAGAAAATAATAGTAATTTCTTATCATGTCATAGGATTTTTTTTAAAGTCTCAAAATATTCAGGGAAAATACTTTCAGTGAAATATCTCCAATACTTTAGAGGTAACTGTGGTTCAGCAGAGCTGCAGGAAAATACAAGTGGTAAAACATTCTGAATAGCCAATTTCAGGTCTCATCACAAACCTCAACACAAAGTCAGTGTGTTCCCACCAACATTTATCTTTCACCAAGTGTTTTTCAATGGATTCTCAAAAAAGGCTTGGATAAACTTCTTACCTACTCCCATGCTTCATTTTGTAAATGAATATTTAAGAAAAACTAGAGAAAACAAGAAAATAGTGCAAGAGAAAAAGACTCTGTTGCAGAGGTCTTGTCTCACCCATGCCTGAGAAAGGAGTGAAAACAAGACCTAAAAATTAAATGGTTTCAATTACAAATATCTAATTAGATGCTAGCTTTGTAGGTTCAGAGTATTGTATCACATGCAACCTTGGGAATGATTGCAAACAAAGGCAAAACCACTTTTTTGCATGCCATTCCTCTGAAGCCTCTACAGATCAGTAAACAGCAGAAAATCTTCCCCCTTTGTATTAAATACGTACCTTAAATGGTCTTATCTGCAAAAGATTTGCCACAGACCCTGCAAGACATTCCTCTGCTAGAGAAATGCCAGCCAACAAAGCCTGATGAACAGACTTCTGTAAGGGACAGCAGTGCTGCTACCACTGGATTATGTACCATATGTCTTTATTCTCCCCGAGCGCTGCTGATCCTATGCATTACACGTATGTCTTTTCCATTAGGGAAGACTCAGAAATTCTGAGATTTAAACACTTCACAAATGGTATATAAGATCTTAAAACAGGTAATAAAATAGTAAAGTGCATCAGGGGCATTTTAAGATGACCATGTCTAGTTTCTGCTGCATTGTCAAACTGACCCAGAAAAATGTACTGTGCACAGTCCTTTACTTATACGACAAGCTGAAGTTCTAAGCATAATGGTATTTTGAAAAACTGGAAAAACAAAACCTCTGTACTCTCCAAATTTCAAATATAAAAAGTAAAGAGTGTTTATCCACAATGCAGCTTTGAAATTCCAATTTTGAATGTCATAATGGGTATTACAGCTACAAAACTATGGTGTTTTCTCAGTAGTTTCCTGAATCAAGGCAATTTAAGTGCAGAAAAAGGAAAAAAATAAAATTGCTACAATCAGCTTTCATGAAAACACAGTATTACACAACCTTTTATGATGGCTTTCTTTCAAAACAGAAAAATGCACAAATTCAAAGGAGACTGCAGTATTGCACAACACTGAGAAAATTGAAGACAGAGACCAATATTATGAGCCACAGCCTTTGATCTCTGTAAGAAAGGTCAGATTTGCTTTTCGCTTGACACTAGTACAAAGCATATTTTTGTTTTAGTATATTTGTCTATGCAGATTTTGCTTTATTGACTGAATAAGCAAGACTGACTCCAAGTCTGGAATTCAGATGCAGGTCTTCTTTGTAAACTACTAAAAGAAGGTGAGAAACAAAACAGTAATATGATACTTACTGCCATTCCAACAAAATCTGATTCTCCCATTTTTGACAGTATATATCAAGTCTCTTATTGCTAAAAATGAGATCTGCAAAATGAATTTAACTGATATAGCACTGCATAAGTGGAACCAAAAACTGGCAGTGATAAAACTTGGTATGATGAAAAAAAGTAGCTACTTCAAAAGTTATTTTTATTGGAGTATCCCAAAAATACAGTGTTACTACGATATACAACACATTGAAAGAAAACATAAGTCTACTTTATGAGTAGAAGATGCCGAAGAAAAGCTTAAAAACATATTCTGCCTTTACCTTTGATTTTTATTACAAGGGTTAGGGTTACAAGGATCCTTGGAAATACACGATCCAAATTCAAACTGATTGTCCTGGAGCCCAACACAACGAGCTATACATGCGCTTGGGTAGGTGCGTCCGTTTTGACCACATACTGGCACAAACTGATCCACACAGTTACATGGCAAACCTGGAAGAGCAGCACACAGAGCAGGAACTTGGTTATGCTCGTTTGCTATGACAGAAGATACATACACAAGGGGTCACTAAGGTATCTTTGCCTTCCAGCAAAGGGTATTCAGCCCCTTCGTCCCTCCCGTCCTTTAGCAATGCTGTAGATCACAGGCACTTATAAGTAATAAGAAGCAAAGTTTGGGCACTGTTCTCCTTGCTGATTCCACTCAGCTTTCTCCATTTTCCCTCCAAACTCCTTATCTCTTGACCTAGTGGCAATATCCTGTCTCTACTTATTTTTACATATTAATTGAGGTTTTATTTTTCAGTATTGATTTTTTTTTTAAAGGTTTTTCTGCAGTGTGGTTTGGACATGAGAAAAACAAATAGTTAAAAAAACATACTAATAACAAATGATCAGGTATTTTACATTAATACTATAAAAGGAATTAAGGTGATAATCCTTGCCCTAAAAAATATTAAGCTTATAGTTTTCATGGAAATTACCTGTAAACTTCTGACGTTCATCCTCTGAACTGTGCTCAGTTAGGCACTGACGAGTAGAACAAATCAAGTTTCCAGCAAAACATGAACAGACATTGCAATCTATATTAAAGGATGTTCCATGGCCTTAAAATAAATTAAATACATACAATTAATGAAATGATACCAGAAGATTACATATTCATATGTACTACATCAATATTACATCTTCATTATTAATTATTTCTGTAATTTCCCTTATTCAATTTACTTTCCCACTGAAATTTCTAATTTTTTTTTCAGATTTCAAGTTTTGCTTTGTTCTTGTAAAGGAAGAGTCCGTTCACATGTGATTGTGATTAATTAGTTAACCAGGCAAGCAAGCACTTAGTCCTTTCAAAGCCTAAGTTAGGTTTCTCTGGGTTTTTTTTAAGAACGATAAATTCTGGCTAGCAAGCTCCATGGTTTTTTATAGGTAAAGTTATTGTGAAGATACATTCTTCTCCTAAATTAAATTTACATAGGACTGCTGAACTTTCAGCCATAGTCTCACACAAAGCACAACTCCTCTGTAGTGCTCATTTCTTTCCTTTGTGTGTATGTTTGTCAAGAGGTAAAAGTGCCAGTGCTTCATTCCAGTCTTCATTGGACTTTATTGCATTTTATAACTCAGTAATTTTTTCATACCAGAATCCAAGAATCAAAATGCAAATTTAGGGAGTTTTTCTTCAATTTAGCAGTTCCAGTTTGGTTTTCTGAACTGTCCACATGGCTGCCCTTCACTGTGATGTAGGTTTTATGTAAAATCAATTCATGCTGATAACAGCTGATCTATCCATAACCAAACTGGTCAACAAATACACAGCTCTTCAGGAAAATATAACAGTAATCGTGCCTTACAAAATAAGGCAGATCCCTCTAATCTCTTTTCAAAGGGCTGAGATTGAGAATAAGAATTTTTGAAAAATATTACAAGGACACAAGGAAAATCCTCAGCATTGGAGCAATTCAGAAGAGATGCTCCTAGATAAAGGAGGGCAGAACAAGAAGGGATGGGAGAGAAAGCCTCTGTAGCACAAAAAGCTCTGTTTAAATCATAGTACTACTCAAGGGTGAAGGTATTTGTCAGCAGGGAAGAAAAGTTCCCAAGGTTTGATGGTAACGCCAAACACTGGATCTCTGAAATGATTCTTCAGAGTAACTGACTTAGGATCCACTTGAAAACTTTGCAAGATTATTGGCTTTCACTGTGAAAGAGTGCACACAGGAATCTGTTTTCTCATCAGCAGCAATTTCATTACCTGGAGTCAACTGACGACACAAAACCCCTCAGCATCAGTTAAAGGATTCCAGTGTTGTTTGCTTTATAGAGAATGGTTTTAAAAACCACAGTTCAGATTTTATGACTAAACCCTGGCTTTTTACCAATAAAAACCAATTAAATATATAGTCACCACAAAAAGTTCATGTGGTGACCATAAACTTTTAATTCTTTGTTTTCAATACATCATCTAATGAATTTGGAATCTAGTAATTGTTACCTTTTATTACATAATACCTAGAGTCTTGATCACCACACGCACTTAATGAGTCACTATGGCAAAAGAAAGGAAGCTGCCTGGCTTTGGGTTTGTGGTAGTTTGTTGGTTTGTTTTCTAAGTGGACAGCACTTACTGAATACCTATCAGCTACACATATTGTTGTTACAGTACAAGTAACAAGTGAGAGCTGTATACTGTGCTAAAATACAAATGTAGCTTCAGACATTTTTTGTGATTATTTTCACCAATAATCTGAAAAACTGCAAGTTTCTTTGGACAGAATGGTCCATAAAAAGGTTACAGTCACTGTTTAAATACTATATTTGCTAACTGCTGTATTTTAAAAGTATCTACTTTCACCAGACACTTTCTATAACTGCCCATCAAATATATTGTTAAGGTTAAGATGTTTTCAGTGTTGTTTCCATGAACAAATAGTACTGATTTCACAATAAAAATTAAGTTTTAAGTATGTTTGGCTGACTTTTATCTTCTTTGGATGACCAACAAAAACCCCCCAGATTCAAAAAAAACAGCTGTTCCATTCCATGGAACTTTCCTGTATGATGAAAATAGTTGCAGAACTGATTATTTAGCTCTGCTTGGTATCTTTTACGATAAAGAAATATCCCAATTACCTACTCTTTTCACGATTTAGGGTTTGGCTCACAATCCGAAAATTACATTTGTGACAAATGTAACTACAACAGGTGCCTTCCCTCTAAGGTTTTACTTCATGTAAAAATAACTCTTTCTTATCACATGGTAAAAAGAAGGTAATTCCGTTATTTTGGACTCATTAGGTATCTTTAACTTGTTTTAGTTATGCTCGGATGTCAATCTGACAGTATTTTAAAAGGGCTGACTTACAGACACTAAACAGTGTCCAGTGCTGAAATATGTAACTGTTCACTAGCAGAAAATCTTTTGCTTGCTGACTGATTCAAAGACATCAGCTTCATACAGGTCACAGCTCGGCACAGACTCCATTTTATATTCAAGACATTTTTAATATTTCCCCCATCGTAGTAGAAACTTTTTTATTTTGTTTTCTTTTTCCAAGTTTACAGTGCCAGCTTGCCTGACAAAAATACACATTTAAAGCTCTCAAGTAAAGACTAAATCTGAAAATAAATCAATATAGTCTTTTAAGGTGCCTCACTTATCACGTCTCTTTTAACTCCTTTGACTCAGGTTAGAACCCCACTCATCCTTGTTAGCTGTACCAATTTAATCTCTTAACAGTAAGAGTAAAGTTATCTTGAAAATTAATAACGTAAACCTAAGTCAAGAAAGAGATAGTTAATATGCTTTTATTGTTAAAATAAAAAGCTGTTCATCTGACAGTTACCTGGCAGGAGGTCTAGAGCCATCATGCTGAGGAAGACTTTAAAGAACCACAGTGTTCAACACACCTTCATCATCTAAAGGTATTTCCTTACATCTTCAATTTTTTGGCATATGTTATTTAATAGGTTAAACTATAATTCTTATTTAATATTAATTTAATTACAAAAGAAGCAGTTAAATTTTTGTATGTATTTCTAACATGTTTGTACACATTAACAGAACAGTCTTTTAAACACTTTTTAAAAACCAGTGCCTTTGGTGTGAAACCTACCAGTGTCATCTCCAGAATACCACACAAAACCTAAACCAGCATCATTCCCTAAAGGGATATCAGATTTATTACGTGGTACCAAGCGAGCCGAATTTTAAGATTGTGTAATTTTTTATGGGATGTTTAGTGGAAGGACCAAAGATGACGAAAAGGAGGAATTCAGATGAATCAAGCAGGAAGATGTGTGAGAAAGTGGAGGAAAAAGGGGAAAAATGGAACGGTTAAGTGTAGAAGGGTAGCTGGACAGTTTGCCTCTCTCCCTGAACCCTGCACTTGATCACCACAATCTATCCTATATTTTTATCCAATCCCATTCAATGTGTGTCCTTCCTACTCTGAATATGTGCATAAGCACTAATAAACCTTAAGCTGGATGAATCAATAAGTAGGATAAGAGATCTGTGTGCCAGACACTGGAGTGGAAACACAAACCTTGGGAGCTCATGCATGTATTTAAAACACATGGAAGAAAAAAACCCCTACAAACCCAAACCAAACCCAAAACCTCCAAACCATTTGGAGCTAGTAAAGAAACCACCCCATGCTAAAACGAAACGGTGTATTGAGAACACTCTTCACACGGGACTTGGATTGGTTGAGACAGACACAGTTCAGTTTTGATTTCAACAGTGGAACCCTCCAGCATGTGCAGGAATTAACCAAGTATTATATATAGGGAGATAAACATTAAATTTTGTATTTTGTGATAAACTGCACTCAGATCCTTTGTCTTCTCATATAGCTAAAAACTCATAACTTAAGGAGTGTGTGCTATATACATTACTTCTCCAGCACTTACTTTTTCTTTGTCCTCCAACAATGCATGATTTTTGGAGGTCAACACAACGCATTTCCATGCAGTTTTCTAGCAATCCGCTGTGCCCACAGGTACAAATCTTGTAACAACCAACGTCACCAGCTGAGGATGGCACCTGGATAAGTGTACCTTGGCGGACAATAAAATCAGAGGCTTCTCCCAGTTTGCAGCCTGTATACAAGGAGAAATTTTAGCTCATATTTAGTAGATATGTGCCACTACTGCTACTATTCTATGACTGGTGAAAAACGTAAGGTGTTCCTAGAGCAGCCTTGCTCTTGCTCTTTAAACAAATTCACTCATTTCACAGAGGCAAGGAGTAGCAGAACTAGAGGATATTTGTTTGAGACAATGTTCTGAAGTACCTGTAAAAATGTTACTTTAGGGAAACAGACTTGTTATTTCAACAATTATCAAGTATTTTAAGAGTTTTTCCCACAGTTCTGTAGTAGTATGAAATACACATTATATACAAATCCCCTGCAACTTTTAACCAATAAAAAAACTGAATTCAAACATAAAAGTCACTGTCCAACCTTTAGAAGAAGCAAATTGTCTCTTCAACAGCTCTGTGTAAGCTTGTTTTCAGGTGACTTTGAATGACATTCAAAGCAAGTGAAGACAATACAACCTCTAAAGTAATAATGATCAGGTTTTCAGGAAAGTAAAATTATTTTGTAAGGGTTATAGAAACAAAACCAAACCAATGTCCCTGGGTTCACATGAAGAATGAACTTAAGTCTATCCTCACTTTTGAAAGAGCGCAAGTATAGCAGATGTACAAGTGAAGCAAAGTCCCTGTAATTTCCCCTGTAATTAAAAACCACTGGGGAAACTGCTGATCAGCCACAGAACTGCTGGAACAAAAGAGGCTTGGAGAACTGACATGAGAAGTTATGGCAATGTTCTCTAGCACTTCCTCTAGAAAGGAGGCTGCTTCATGCAATTCAGTTGAACAATCAGTGTCGCTCTCACTCGCTCAGTCTCTCTCAATACACGTGTTCCAGTGGTCACCAAATACATACTTTCTGCTTCAAGAACCACAGGTGATCCCTCATGTCACTGAATTACACCTTTTGCTTTAAAGGAAGGGGAAAAATTGTGGCAAGTACTACCAGATTTAAGGCAGAACAATGAAAAGGCTGTAGAAGTTGGACATCACAGAGTTTCACACTTCCTTTTGTAGATTTGGCCCGTGTTATGAACACCATCCAAGCCTGCCGTTCCAAAGTTAGGTAGCTGAAACTCATTTTACATGAGGCTTTCTCCTCAGTCAGCTCACATTTACACAGGGTGCAGAAGTCAGACAACACCAGTGTTTTCATCATCACAATTACTATTATTATTAACTTTATTTCAATTATTAAACTGTTTTTTTTCTCAACCCATGGGTTTTACCTTTTTCCTGATTCTCCTCCCCAGGCTGGGGCTTGCTGGAGGGGAAAGTAAAATAGCTGCACGGTACTTAGGTGCTGACTGAGGTTAAACCATGGCATAGCAATTCACTCTAAAACCTTCAACAGTATTTCAGTAACATATGTTTATCAGTAACATTCAGGTAAATGGAACTCCAAAAAAACCTTACCTGGCACGCACAAATATGGAAGGCACAGCTCTCCAGATTGACATCCTTTCCTATTTACTTCACACAACTGATTAGCTGCACATGGATTTGGATTACATGGATGTGTAACATCTTCTACAATGTTACCTAAAGAACTCGGGCCTGAAAACAGAATATACAGCATCTGTATTGATTTAAATGAGGTTTATTTTCCTTCAGTAAGAAATGGAATTTCTTACATCCAGTGAAATAATACTTTTTATAATTCTGTAAAGTCTTTTTAATTTTTTTTAAATTATAGTTGTAGGAGCTTGGCATGTCAAGATAGTTAACTTATTTCAGTAGCTTAGGTCTCAGTCCTGGAAATAATGACCCAGGTGATTCTTCACATATTCACAAAATATATTTCCTCTATCTTGTTTCCCCACTCGTTTTCTCTATATGACAAATACAAGCTGACAAGGACTGGCAGTTCCATAGCAAGTGATTAACAAATTAGAGGTTTCCAGCACACTTGAACTTCGACCAAGTTCGCTATCATTGATAAATGTTTGTTTCTGTTTTCCTTTAAACTCATTAGTAATCTCCTGTTACAAGATTATAGGGAAGACAACATGGGAAAGCAGCAGCTAAATGGAAAGAACAAACCAAAGCTTCAATACTTTATCTCTCAGGGAAAAATTTATTTATTGAGGCATGCTTTCACTAACCAAAATGTTACTATTTTCAGAGTTTCTGGGATTCTGAGAAAGAAATACCAAAATTTAATTTGGGAGAAGGTCTATAACAGACAAATCCTATAAAGCTAAAAAAAGGTCTAAATCCTACAGAGATAAATATGCAAAAGGAAGTAGTAATAGGGTAGAGCAGTTTTGGAAAAAAATATAAAAAGATGCATTTAAATGAAGCCTAGAACCAAAACGAAATTTTATTGATAGAATTGTGTTCCACACTGAGGGAGAAGACATGCTAGAAGAAAACAGAATCATGAAACCTTAATCTTCCATATAGCTACTAAACTCGTGGTCTATTGCCCCAAGGGTTAATTTGGTTTTTTTTGGTTATTCTAACTGCACAGTTAAAGAATAGAGTTTTTTCACTGGGCAAAGTGTAATTCTATATATCAAGAAGATGTGCTTTAGATCACACCTATTTTCAAGCAGCTAAAAATCATTGATGTTCAACAAGTCAGATTATTAGCTAATACATATTAGTGTGCTTGTACTGAATATATGATGTCCCCCCCAAAAAGTGTGGTGCGTTAGTTAGCCTTGGCTAACAGCCAAACTCCCACCCAGTCTCTCACCCCAAAGGCGATGGGTGTAGAAAATAGGGAGCATAGGAACAGAAAAGATCATGGGCTGAGATAATAGGGAGGTTGCCTAAGAATTACCATTGCAGGTAAAACCTGACTTGGGGAAAATTAGCTAAATGTATCACCAACTAAAATAAATATCTAATTACATAATAGATAACGGGGGAATAAACCCAATAAACATTAAAGCAACTTCTTTCTTCCTCCCTTTCCCAGGTTCATCTTCACTTCCTTACTCTAAATTTCTCTGCTCTTCCCCCAGTTTCTTCTGCTGCTAGTTCCTTCTTACACCTTTCCTCTGCTCCAGCACAGGCTCTCCATGGGCTGCAGATTCCTCCAGGGAATATCTGGGGCCTGAGATCTTCCAGGGCTGCCTTATGGATATCTGCTCAGCCCTCTTCTCTGACCTTGGTGCTAACCTCTGTTGTTTCCTACTCTGCCTGTTCCATTCTCCTCCAACTGTCTGGCACTTCCTGCACCTTTTAAAATTTTTTTTCACAGAGGCACCACAAACTTGGCTAACTGGCTCAGCTTTGGCCTGCGGTGGGCTCACTGTGTCTGGCACAGTGCAGTCCTGATATCTTCCCATACAGGCCCTGCAGCCTCCACCACTACCAAAACAACCTTGCCACACACACCCAATACAAAAAAGAATAAATGTAATGAGCTATGGCAACTTGAAAATACCAATTTCCTAACACATTAAATAAAATGTCTAAAATTCAATACAATTTTCTTTAAAAGGAATAATGAAAACTAGTAAAAGCAATGATAAGCATTCAAAGTATCTTGGTTTCTCATTTTGCTGCGTAGGTATGTTGATACTTACTCAGGTAAGTCTCCAATGGTATACAGTTCTCCAAGTCATCTGTTGGAGATAAGAGCTCACAGATACTCTCAGCTGAGTGACCTTCAGGGAATTTATTATGATCTCCACACTTCTTCAGTATTTCCACACAATCTGATCTTCAGACAAATAAAGAAACAGAATTTCATGAACGCTACTTGAAGATAAAAGGTCTTGTATGAAAAGGATTTCCTTCTACATTATTCCCTTCCCTGAATCCACAACTTTCCCCTTCTGCCTCACAACAGAGTGTTTAGATATATGCTACATTTTACATAGAGGGAAGGAACAAATTTGTGACACAAAGACAGAAACAACTGCTTATACTGCTTTGGGCTTGGTGATCTTCATTTTCTGTGCTGTCATAGGCATGTATCTTCCAAGACCAAGCATTTCCTGAATTTACTAATGTCTGAGTTGAACTCTACCTCACTACCTGCACTATTAATTGCTCATTTCTACCCAATCACCTACTTTCAAAATTTATTTTTAAAATTTTTTAAAAAATAAACTTTTTTTTTCCAGACCTTTCTGTCAGCTGAAAACAACCAGTAGGTCCCAAAACCGAAAAAGGAGGAAAGGTTCCAGACACCACGGAGAGCCAAAAAAACCCAAACAATAAATCCACTTTACAATGAATGCATACACATCCCCCTCATTAACAGGCAAGCATCTTCCATTTACAGTGATGGAGATTTAAGCAGTGGCAACTAAGAAATTTCATATTCCTTCCATGTTTGCCTTGCCATGGTTTCTCAACAGAGATCAAAACAGTTCTGCAGCAGCTTTTCAGTTCTCATTAAAATCCTTAGTAGAACCTATAAACTCTTCCCCCCCCGTACTTACTTGCAGATAATACTTCCTCTAGATTTGCTGTGGCAAGGTTTAATCTGCAGGGAGCAGGCAATTGCCTTCCACATTTCTGGTTGGCATTTTTTAATATCAAGCACAGGAATATTTATAAATGGCATCTTAATACTCCCTTTTTCCCATAGCTTCATGTCATTCATGGCTCCCTGGTCTGACTGAGTATTGCAGCTCCTAAAAAGTTCTGTTGGCCTTAAAAAAAAGAAGATAAGATATGGCATGTACACAAAAAAAAAAAAAAAAAAAAAAAAAAAAAAAAAAAAATCACACATTTTACCTTTCACTATATGAATTCTAAACCTTGATATGGCTTGCTTTTTATGATATACAAGAAATTTATCCCTTCCATAGTTAAGCAAGATTAAAAACAATTTGAAATCTGTCTTTAAGGAAAACAAGCTTTTTAAGACTCAAGCCTGAACCTCCCTTCTTGCCTCTGTCTCTTAGATCTTAAATATTTCTTACCTGAAGTTGACATAAGAGCAAATATCCCAGATACCCCAAATATCTATGTGTATGTTTCCTGGTGAATCACTAATGCAAGTTGATTTATCATTTATATTTGCTCAGGCTTGTGATTCTACTACTTATATAATGCTCATGACACTCCATATTATTAAAAAAAAAAGCTACTGATCTCTAATAAATGACTTTTTTTTTTTTTGAAGTCTAGCTATTAAATTTGTAACCTTGCAATTACTAATTCAGACACCACTTTTAAGTCATGCATTTTGTCCTATAGAGTATAAACCTACAGAAATATGTCTCCAATAAAAGGAATTTTGAGAATCAGTAACATGTAAATTTAACAAGCAGTTTAACCTTATTTATAATACACAACATTTCAGTAATCATGGCTTACTTGTCTACAAAGAAAGACAGAGGAATATGCTGCTAATACATAGTGACATTTTACAACTTCATGGGTTAGCTTTTATTCTTGTAAGTTTTGTTATATCTGTTGTTAAATACATTTCTAAATGTTCATTCTAGAAAAAACTATTTATTTTTAAATTAACTAAAAACATATTTGCAGAAAGACAGCTACATACAATCTCAAAATAAGTCTGAAAAACATTTAACTTTATTTTTTAAATCAAAGCACAGGAATTCCTTTATAAAATATTCAGTGTCTCTCTCCTACCTGTTATTAAAATTAGTGCAGTAAGTAAGATTTCTACAGCCCAGCTGACAAGGTTCTCGTACATCTGCTAAACAGGTCAACATGGAAACTTCAACTGCATTATACTCACAAAAGCGATCAAATTCTTGCCAGCTCTGTGAATTGCCCCAGCTCGTGCTATAAAGTTTAGTGCAGAGCTCTCTGAAAAAAAAACATAGAGATGAAGAAAATAAAATGAAAAGAACAGCAACCACTCAGATATAGGAGAGCCCATAATTTTTTTGCTGGTCACAACATCCTATACTTGCTGTAGAAAACTGTTTCATAGCCCAGAAAGTCTGCAAGGGGATCCAAATGTTGTGCTCAAAGAAAATAACCCCTCTTCGTGTTTTCTCAGTTTCCTTAGAAAATTGAATTCTTAGGTATTTTGCCTAGGAATGCTAGCAAATCTTTGAGCTAGTAAGACTGAAAGACTTCAGAATATAAAACAATAATATCCAATAAAACTGTAATAGCTGGAAACGTAAACTTATAACTTTGAGGTGAGAACTAGCCCAGCTAATTTTATTTGTAATAAATCTAGGTTGACATCATAATGAGCAACTTGTAATCCCATCCTTCAGCCTCAAATAACACTTTCTTCTCCTACAGAAATGACTGTCTAGAAAAATATATGCCTTCTTTTGCCCAGATGTTTGAAACAGGGGTACTGTTTGTTGCTTTTGTTTGAGATGTTTCCTGGTGTCAGCAACACTCAACTCACTTTGTTCACAGCAATATCCTACAAGCTGCAACTGTTCCCATCCCAGCTGAAGGTATGGAACTTCACTGTGCTATTAGATCTTCTTTGTGGTGAAAACTTGAAGGAAGGATCCATTTTTAGAACTCATTGCCAAAGCAAGCAAGTAAAAGATATCGTATCAACTGTCAGTGCTACAACATTCTAAGAAATAACAACTCCAGGGCTCTACTACTAAACTCATTATAGATCCTGCTAATTCAAGATCTGTTGTTTTGTTACTGGAAGCTTCTTTATCCAAGGAAGCAACAGCTCAGAAATCAAAGATAGCAACTTATTTAGATATATTGATACATTTGAAATGCAATCATCATCTGTTTTTAGAGTGGACAGAAAATCACCCTGAACTAAAAATGCTTCAATAACAGTTTTTTGCAGGCATGCAACTATTTGCTGAAAACCTTTGGTTTTTTTTTAATGTTGGAACACTTAGTTCCCTTATTTAATTACTAAATAACCTAGGTTATTTTTCATTGACAAAAAATCAGAAGAACATTTAGTAAGGAACACTGCTAAGGTTTTAACATGAAGCAATCAGACACTTGAGAGTTTGTGCAGTTCATTGTCCCCTTGGCTCTCTTGAGATCTGGTTAAGACCTCTCGACCAGAGGTTGCAATGTTGGCTATTATGACCACAAGTATAGTATAGGTTTCATTAACTTACTGTGTCTGCTGTAATAAACCAGTGCTAAATGTGAGAAAAAGTTGAACCCTCTTACAAAAAGTGTGTTTTGAGATACAAATTATTGGACTGAATAGATACTACTGACACCTGTGTTTTTTCTCAGAATTCTAGAAATTTCTATCTGACATACATAGCAAGATTCAGGCAAAGGTCTGAAATGAGACAAATTCTGAAGGATGTTCACTATTGGAAATGAGGGTCGAGAGATACTGACCTACATGTGGAAGAATTTGCTTTAGAACAGCAATGGAGCTTAGCTCCATCGAGGCCTGTTGAAGGTGGAGGGTGCACAGTGACTCCTGGGTGAACAGACCTTGAACTCTCAAGAAAACATTGCCAAAGTGGATCCTGAGGGAGGGGCATTGTTTTACAGCCTTCTATAAGTCCATCAACAATTTCAAGCTCTGTTTTCATTGACATTAGAATTCTTTTACAAGCAGTTTGACACGCGTAGTCTTCTGCTCTATCACAGCAATACAAACCTGTTAAAAATGTAAATAAGTAATGGTCAAGCATATAACAACATTCAAGATGCATGGCCTAGTAGTCCTCAGAGAAAAAGTGCTTTAAGGGGGCTTCTTCCCCTCCAAAGAATCTCAAATAACATTTCTTCTCTTAAATGCATACAGAACCAACTATGGGAAAAAAACTCGACACAAAATCAATATGTAAACCAGAAAAATAAATAAAAATCAACAATCAAAAGCACCTAAACCAAAAAGTTATCAATATAGAAATTTATATAATTACAGTTATAATATAGAAATGCATTAATACAATTTATACAATAGTCTTATACAATAACACATTTTATATAAAAGGTACATACAGTCCTCATTTTTGGTATCTTTTATAAGTTTCAGTAAAGAAAGACTTTTTTATACTTACTATCTGTAGGATTTCTCATTGGATATGACTGTGTATAGTTGTTCACACAGTGTATAAGCTGAGGGCTAATAGATGCACAGTAATTTTCAACTGCTTTAATTTGTGAAGGACCAGGAGAAGAGTCTGTCCGAAAAATTGCTTGGCAATATTCCCGGCAGTTTGTGTGATGACCTGCATAACTGCAACAGACTGACCCCACTGGGGAAGCAAACAAACAGAAAATGTATGGGTTCCTATGCAGAAAAATGAAGAAGTGAGCATGTCTGTACAACACACAATGACACTCAAGCTATTACCATGGGGGGAAAAAAAAAAAGAAATGCTATGCTCTATTAAAATACCTCTGTCTACATAATGACTGGAAATATCTGTAACTAGCCAAATTACATTTCCTTGTTTGGCAGAAGAAAAAAGTTGCTAAAGCAGCCTTGAACTCAAGTTCAAGAGACCAGTAAGCCAGCTGAATCTTATCTTCAGCTACTCTGTTCTTATTTAAGGTAGCCAGACTTGTCCTACAATTGAATTATTAGAGAAAAACTACTAATAAATAAATAAATATGAAAGTAGTATCATTCAAAAAACCCAGAGAGATGGTATTGTGATTCACTAATTTTTGGTATGTTGTTAAATATACATAATAGTTCTTGAGAACTATTTCTACTAGATTGAATTCTGAGACACTGATTTCATTTTATATAAACAGATATCAGGCAACAAAACACTTGCATGGTTCTTCACAATTTCAACTCTGCATTTAATTTTGCTACTTAGCACTCATCAAATGAACAAAGCAGAAGGAAAAAATGACAGAAAAGACAAATACAAATACACAAATGAAAAACTGATGTAAATGGTATCACAGAATATGCCGAGTTGGAAGGAACCCACAAGGATCATTGAGTCCAACTCCTCCCTTTATCACTTGAATAAGACAATTTATGCATGTGGTTTGTCCTTCTATGGAACTGAATCCATGTTTTGTGTATATGTACGCCCCAAAATGTCTTACATTTTAGAGAAAAAAAGGATAGAATGATATAAAAGATAAACAAAACAAACTATCAATTATATACTTACTTTCATTTCTGTTAATACAACTAAAGAGAGCATTCTGAAATCAAAACAAAAACAGTGTTACAAGCCAGAAAACTTCGAATAAATATTTAAGTGTCCAGTCATTTTTTATAATGAGCAAATAAATATTTTGTATTATTTGCTCCAACTGGATTGGATTAAAACAAAAACACTATACAAACAGTGAAACCAGGAAATCAAAAGATCAGGGGTCACTCGAGTTCTGTGTGTACTCATAATAAATAAATACTCAAGATAAATACTCAAGCAAGCAAATAAATTGGAAGACTTAGACTAACGTAGAAACAGAATGCTATATTAGGGTGTCATAATATGTTTGGTTGGTTGGTTTGGGGGTTTTTTAAGGACAATAATTTTAAAGATTCTACGTGAAAGAAAAAAGAACTCTGCACAGACGCATACATGCAAATAGAAAATCTCAACACACCAACTCCACAACAATATACCTTAAATGCTAAAGCATGCAGTCAGCTCCCTCAAACTATAGCCAAAAGGCACAGCTGGGGGAACATACACATTAAATGACAGAAGGGAAATGCACACATCCTGCTGGTTTGTTTCACAGGTCTCTAATCCACAGAGCAATCATAGAATGGTTTGGATTGGAAGGGACCTTTAAAGGTCATCTAGTCCAACCCCCTAACACTAGACCAGGTTGGTCAAAGACCCATCCAACGGGGCCTTGAACACTTACAGGGATAGGGCACCCACAACCTCTCTAGGAAATCTGTTCCAGTGCCTATCACCCTCATCATAAAAAAATGTCTTCTTTATACCTAGTCTGAATCTACGCTCCTTTAGTTTATAATCACTAACCCTTGTCACAACAAGCCCTGCCAAGAAGTCTGCCCCCAGCTTTCTTGTAGGCCCTTTTCGGCACTGGAAGTTGGTATAAGGTCTCCCTGAAGCCTTCTCTTCTCCAGGCTGAACAACCCCAGCTCTCTCAGCCTGTCCTCACAGGACAGGTGTTCCATCTCTCTTATGATCTTTGTGGCCCTCCTCTGGACTTGTTCCAACAGGTCCACAACCTTCCTATGCTGAGAACTCCAGGCCTGGATGCAGTACTCCAGCTGGGGTCTCACCAGAGCAGAGGGGCAAAATCACCTCCCTCAAGACTACTGAACTCTTGCCCAAAACAATCAGTCTTTGCCTCACTGAAAAGGTATTTTTCTTAAAAAAATTAGATACTGCATATAAGCTTTCTGGACCTCTATGAAAAGATGAAGTCATGAGCTTGAAATTCCAAAATGTAGTTGCCAGTTATCAAAGACTTTAAAATTACGTGACTGCAAAATAGAAGAGGTATTTGAACTACCTCCACAACTGATCTCTACACTTGTCAGAACACCAGATTACAAGAAGTGATCAAATACATTAAGGTACATTAAGTGACAAAATACAATCACCATCTTCATAGAGTTTCTGATCTCCATTTCCCCTATCCCTACCATTAAACAAAATTGTGTTTTACACAGAAGAGAGAATCTAGAGAAGAAAACAGAAACACCATCAGATTAATCCACAAATATAACGTGGGATTAAAGTCTTGCTTCAGTACAGGAAAGTACCAGATATGCTACTACCTCTACCTAAGACAAGGAAGAGAGCTCAAAATACAGAGCTAGTTTAAACTCTGTAGTTCACTAGATTATGCATCTCTGTTAGTTACTAGTATTTACTGCATTGCAGAGAAGTGGTTATCCCAAATAATCTTTGGGGTATTTTTGTGAAAATCTGTACTGCTGCAAACAGATGAAAATACAAATGTGTTAGGAATCAACCTGATGTTTTTACTTCTCCTTTTTTCTTAGATACTATTCTGAGTGCAGGAATTTGTGGTTTTTTCATTCATATTCTCTACTTGCTTTCTTCTGGATCTCTGGATCATTTGAGTAATTTAATCTGTTTTGGTAGCATAGAATTACAGAACAGAATCATAGAATGGGTTTGGTTGGAAGGGGCCTTAAAGATCATCTAGTTCTAACCCCCCTTGCCATGGAGAGGGAGACCTCCCACTAGACCAAGTTGCTCAGAGTCCCATCCAGCCTGGCCTTGAACACTGCCAGGTATGGGCAGGGTTCAAGACCAGGTTGGATGGGGCATTGAGCATCCTTATTTTCCCCACTACAGACTAGGCAGAATTACAGAGAAAAGCAAAGTGAATATCAAAGTGATCAAATCTCCTAGTGGCTAACTCATAAGAATACCAGTCACTGCAACATCAGAATGCTGAGGATTTCCTCTCAAGCAGCTCGCACGCGTTCAGTCATGCTGAGCACAGAAGGGCAAATATGCAACGTATCTCTGTTCTCGGCAGTGGCACAAACAGGCAGTGTCATGTCTACGACGCAGCTTCAGTACACAATCCACACTTTCCCTTTCCCTTACCTTTAGAGGCATCTTACAGCCTGACACCGGAATGAGTAAATATTGTAGAGTCTGAACTTCTTATTCCATTGAAGTGCTATTCAGTAAGCAAGTGTATTCCACTAGAGAACCAGAGAGTTTGACAATCTTTCTTTCCCTTTTTTAATTTTTCTCATGAAAGTTTTCTGACTACCTCAGGAAAAACATGATTCTTTTTAAAATGTTCTTTATTTTCATAGCTATCTTCATTCTCTTTTCTGTTGTTCATTAAAGAGTAAACAGTTCAGAACACAGACCGGTTCTCTATGCATGAATTAGCATTCAAATGAATAAACATTCCTGCCTAGATGGTTCTGATGAAAATCTGAAGAGCTAAAAGAACTATTTACTATACCAAAAGATTGAAGACTCACATTTTATATTAGATTTGAAAAACTTCAAGCCCTGATGTTTCAGTTTGTATCATGCCATTAATAATTTTATTTTACACTGCAATTTAAATACCAAGTTCCAACTTGCCAATTACTTTTTATGCTATATAAATCATATTGCTACCATCCTGTTTTCTATAGCCTCTATTACATCACCTTTTAGATAATATCTTTTTGGATAGTGAAATAACAGTTAAATAGAAGATTTTGAAGAGGACAGTCCCAGTACTGTAACATGAGCAGCAAGAAGTTTCTTCTTTTAACAGTCAGACATTAATTTAAACCTTGGATAAGCAATGGCAGATGTGGCACTGAAATAATGACCCTAAGAGAATAAATATAAATCTAACTTGAAAATTTATTTTTCCATGAACAGCAGCTACTTATAATTTTAGTGATCATGAAAAAAGCAACAGGTCTATTGAGTATGCTTCACACAAAAACTGAAAAATCTGCCTTACCTAAAAAAAAAAAAAAAAAAAAAAAAACCCCCAAACCTCACAAAGTAACAATTCAGACATTTTATTTTCATTCCAAGAATATCCCCTACCTAGTTTTAGATCTTTACTCCCAACAGCATGGATACTGCATAATTTCTATGAGACTAAGAATGAATTTGCAGCAACATTCCTCATCCCAGCAGTAAGTTTTCATCAATTAACTTCAGATTTTCCCTCTTTACAACACACAAAGCAAATCCTGTAATTCGTCCATCTGTTTAACACAGATGAGGGACAAGAGAATTAAGGGAAAAAGAACATGTAGACAGAGTCACCATCCTACCTATACATCTGTAAAGAATATTCATACTGTTGCCTAAAGGCTCATGTAATTTTTACAGCACCATACATCCTTCTCTATGAATGCCAGGCACTGGTCATCAGAAAGGCACTGTTTTGATGGGACCACCTGGTTTCTTTGGGACCTTGCATATATGAAAAGAGAAACAACTGTCAGATCGGAGTTGCCATGCACAACATCTCTCTGACCCAAAACTGACTGTCCTCAGAGGCTGCTGGAATTAGACTGCTCCACAGCCACCCTGTATTGAGCACTAGAAGGTGGCTGGCATACAAACCAGCCAGGCAGAAAGCAACACTGTAACTTTACTACTTGATGCACTGGGACAGTAGAGGCTGTCACAAAGTCTGAAGTCCATTTGTCATGGTTACACCCAAGTAGTTGATCATACTGTTAGCACAAACAATACTTGGATTTATACTGTAATGCTGCAATAAACTCAGATAAAAAATGTCATGATATTTAAAAACTGAATGATACAAAAAAGTGATTAAAAAGCAGTTCAGGCCAGTGTCAGTGGCCCTGTTAGCTCAGGGGACACAAAAGAGAGGAGAATGTTGAGGAAATTAAGGTGTCTACTAATGTTCCTACTCTAAGGAAGGTTTTGAGTTGAGACGAAATTATCTTCTCACAGCAATTTTACACACCAATTTCATATAGGCAGGATGCCCTACCCAGATAGTAAATATTCTTTCTGTATTTTAAAACTATAGTTCCACAGACTGCTGAATTGCTGTAATAATCCTCGTATTTCTGTTAGGAGGAGCTGGTCTTACTTCTCTTTTCTACCTTTTTTACAACTCTTCTGTCCCTGTTCCCAGTTGTACAGTCTTGTGCATGCCTTTACATCACCTTTACCTCATCTTCTTACGACCTGATCTTTCTCAGTAGCCCTGCTGAAAACTAATGTTTCTCATCTCCTAGTGTTTTAATTCAGCAATTTCAACAGGCAACACTAAGTTAGAATAGAATAGAACAATCTTTTTTTAGACACCGTCTTTTAGAAGGACCTGCCAGATGCTAGAGGTAAGAAGTATATTTGTAGGGCTAGCAGTGGGAGGGAACGTGTGTGGAAAAATTGCAGTTGCAGAAAGGCACAGGAAGAACTTCAGCTGCACTGAGTTATTACAGCAGCTCACCATATTTCACAAAACTGTAAGTGCCTGCACCCACCACAGAACACGGTGCCAGTGAAGGTGCTGACTTTGCTTTTTGTGTAGGTCTGGATAACTGTTCAGTTACCCAAAAAGTACAGATACACATGTGGGGAGTGTAGCTATAGAGACATGAGGGAATATAAAAGAAAATTAGTGTCTAATCATCTGTTTGCAAATAAAGCTGGTAACAGCATTAGACAGTTGGTCTGCTTTGAATTACTAACCATAATTTAATTTTAGAACACAAGGTTAATGCCTATCTCTAATAAAGTAGTTCTCATATTTAAGAAATCACAAGTTTTTGGCCCACTCAAGCGTCCTTCTGCTATTGAACTGTCAGAACAGAAAGAGAGAGAAAACAAAGCAAAAGATAAAAGAGATAAAGGTAAGGAAAACCAAACCAAAATCAACCAACCAAACACAAACACCAAAAGAGGAGAAAAGGATGTTCTTTTTGAAAGAACAACTAAGTCATCAAGATTTGGGAAAATGAGGGTAAAAAGGCAATACTGTGCATATACTCCATTTTCAACTTCTGTTGAATTAAGTAAACAAAGATGCCAATATTGAAATTTCTAAAACAGAAACATAATGATTTGTTTTACTGGTGCATTAATCCCATCTTTCAGACTTCTCTTTTTTTTAGATAGATGTTTTTCTGAAACTGGTGATTAAAGTCAGTGAGACTATAAGCAGAAGGAGTGGAAAGTGGCAGGCCAGACATGGGCAACACAAACACACTTCAAAGAAAAAAGTCTCAAAGATTTCTTTTTGGTGTTATGAAAAATGAAAAAGGCTATGGAGGTTTATCCACCAGAGAACATTGTTCAGTCTTCCTCGCCAGAACCCTCTCGAAGAAAGATTTTAGCCAGTACTGCAGGACCTAACTGGTTTCGCTCTTTTTGGAGCTCATCAGCTGCAGGTAACGGCTCAAAAACCAAAATGCACACACCCAAACACAAACAGCACTGAACATTTTGCTGAAGGAAGAAGTCCTCTGCATTGTAAGACATGCTTTCATATTACAAGCACATGTTTTCTAAATGGCTGCCTGTTCTGTCTTGAGTGAAAAATGACAGTGAAGCTGTATCTATGCTACTAACTTTGGCAAAAAAATAAGTTTAGTACTGTCATCTCGGGCAACCCAACCATGGCAAATATTTGAATCTAGGTCCTATCCAATTAAGGCCATCTTAATTTGTAAGTATTCCCTACAGTTAACAAATATACTATTAATTTATTAAATTTATTAAAATATACTCTATGCAATGAAAACAATGCTAATCTCTCCTTGACTTAATTTAATCTTCAAATTTATTGATGGAAGATAACTGATAACAGAAGGTAACATACTAAGGTTTAGTGGAGTCAGCTGAAGTGTCAAATGCTGGTGAACATTTTAAGAACTTTAAAAGCTTGCAGTAATTAACAAGCAAGGTCAAGATTTTTCAATTATGTAAGCCAGTGAAGAAGTTAGAACACTTGCACAGTAAAGTAGAACAAAATCATTGCAACTTAAATTTTAGTAAGATCACTGAGTGCTCTATCAACTTTGTTTGAACAGCAGAGAATAGAGACAAAAGGAACCAGCAGATGACAACAACATTATCTACAATGTGTCAGAGTCCATCCTGAATTCCTTAAATAGTACTTCCAGAGGCCACACACTCCTAATGCCTTAGTAGTTCATTAAAATTGTTTAGGAACCTTCAGCTAAACAATGTCCTAAACAGATCCTTATTATCTATTGTCTCTGAGCAATCTGCACAATTAGATACAGGCTAAAAACTGCTGACTGCATTTTTCAGCAGTGGTAATTATGAGAATTAGTAGTCAGCATTCACTAAAACCTCACCATAAAGCATGGGACTCTAGACAATAAGACAAGTCAATACTGTAGCACAGTAAATACTTCCCTGAATTACAGCACTTGAAGCTGTAGGCATTGCATTTGAAGTTTCTGTGTTTAAAAAACCGTAAAAAACTGAAGTCAGATTAGGCTAAAGAGTGCTCAAATCTGTGAGAGCAAAAATACCTTTAAACAGTCCAGAGACATGAAAAGCATTCACTACTCTGCATCAAAACTAGTTTTAAGAGCAGAAGCCAAATAACTGGTGACATTTCCAGTTGTATTTTGACTGCTTGGCAGATGTTAACTGTGCTCAACTGCAGTAAAGCTCTCACAGTGCCAAATTAACCAGAGAAGTTTGAATGTCTTATTTGGAACACATGAAGTAAAATCTGGAGTTCTTAGTGTGCATGGAGGTGAACTCACAGTATACGGTGCACAGACTCAAGAGCTGCAATCTAACGCAGATTTTAATGCTACCCATATTTCATGCAGTTTTTTTCAAAAACCAGACCCTCCACTTTACACGAAACTTTTAAAATACGAAAATCAGAAAATCCTACATACAATCCATACCATCTCCACTTCTTTTTTTCTTCTTTCTTTGACTATTACCTACCTTCTTTATAGAGGAAGATGAACAGGATAGCAGAAAGCTGGAAGAAGTAGTGAAAGATAAGAGAGCTGAGATGCATAGAACTAGAGGAAAACTGAAGATGACAAAATGAGTATCTGAGGCAGAAGATGGGAAAAAGGGCTATCAGAATAAATTCTTCAAAAGAAGGCAAATAAAATATCTTTTGGTAAGTTGTGTTAAATTTATTCATTTCTGTGTGTTGTGCTACTTGAAATTAAAAGCTGTTTAACAGGACATGCAATCTTCAATGCACTGATCAAAAATTAATAGCTTATTCCAACACAATTCTTTTCTAAAATGTGTAAAATCTCCAAATTAAAAGCAACATACACATTTACAGTAAAAGTAACCCAGTAACATATGATCAGCAGAAAAATCATCTTCAATTAATCTTGTGAAAAGCTGGCACGCCAATGCTAAAGTGATTCAGTACAACCTGAGACCCGCTTAGCAACTTCAAACTGGGTGACACCTCCTGCTTGGAGTTTCTTTTTCTTCACTGCTCTGAACTCTAAGCTCTACCCTTGGAAGACTTACCTCATTCTTCACACTCACTAATTTAGTGGAAGATGTAGGGTAACTCATGAAGTTGCTTCCCTAATTCCAAAAGATTACAGAAAAGTGCTATGCAGAGTTCAGTCAACTATTCTAGGCATCTTGTGAAAATTCTCTGGGAAATCATTAGGTGAGTATATAAGAGAGTTAAGAAAGCTGGTAAGCTATGAGAGTGTTTACAAAAAAGGGAATTATACTTTTACACCCTTAATTAATCCGTTTTTACTTTCATGTCATGTACTTATTTATTAAATACCTCAGCAACAAACTTGAGAGCTGATGAACAAGCACTATGACCTATACTGTAAACTAATTCTCAAGTTGGATCCTCATTTTTAGCGAAGTATGAATTCTTACATGCAAAGGCAAACGCAGTATATATGACATTGTATTTATGTGATTCACAGGCTGTTTCTGATCTCATGTCACCTCTTTCAGTTTGAAGCAGCCGCTCCTTCCCCAGTTCAGTGTCTTCCCCAGCGAAGCCCACTGAATGCAAAGTACAGTACTGGTCACAGACACAGAAGCTACTCACAGACTACAGAGGGAGCAGAACACATACACCAAAGCACCAGGAACTTCCTTTTTTTTTTTTTTTTTTTAAAAGAACGCAGAAAGAATGTCTAGGGTGTGGGGAAACTGCAGGTTCCCTCCAGAAGTATTTTTTTGGAATCTCCTATCTTAGGCAAAAGTTCCTTGAACTTTATACAACCAAGAAGTCTCTTGAGAGCATTGTAAGTACAACTTTTCATGAGTACCTGTAAGCCCGGATGTACAGAAAAACCCATCAACATACAAAACTCTGTAATAACTGATGATCTACCACATCAGATACTTAATTTCTGTCCCTGACACACTACTTGTATCTACTACACCTAGTCCTCATTAAAAAAGGTCATTCCTTTTCCACCAGCCTGAAGACTGATTCCTTCTAGTACAATTTTTCTCCCTCTCCTTCTCTTTTAGTGTTGCAGAGATAGAAAGCATTAAGGTTTTCTGTACAACAACAGCAAGATCACTCTTGATTAAGAGCAAGGAACTCACTTTTCAAACTTCCAGATAAAAACTGGTAAAGTAAATGACTATCACCATTTTGAAGTCATTCTTTTTTTCTCTTACCTTTCCTCTCACG
Source organism: Myiotriccus ornatus (assembly GCA_036023395.1). Taxonomy (NCBI): domain Eukaryota; kingdom Metazoa; phylum Chordata; class Aves; order Passeriformes; family Tyrannidae; genus Myiotriccus; species Myiotriccus ornatus. The sequence goes on along the minus strand of JAYRBT010000082.1, from coordinate 56,979,712 downwards.
TTCTCCTTCAACCCATATTGGCCAACCTCCTACAGCAATGCAGAAAACCAGAAAAAAAGAAGGAAACAGACCAGCATAATAGAGGAGAAGCTTGCAGATGTTGAGAGTATAGCATACCATAGCATGAAAGGAGACAGAACTACCTAAAATGAAAATTCATTTTTAAGAGAACAACCTATGCTAAGTTCAACAGTCTAGGAAAACACTCTGTAGATTGTTTAGATAAAAGGACCAAAGGAAAAATAAAATGAAATAAAAAAGCAATTTACTGCTTCCTGGAAAAAACAGGAAAGCTGCTCCACTTTTGCTCAAATCAAGAAAACAGAAAATTGTCTGATATCCTGAACTGTTGATTATGAGCAGAACTGATGCAGGACTATCTAAGGGCAGAAGGAAATGGGGCAGGAGGAATCTCTTAATTAAGAAACAGATCAAAAGAAAAGCAGTCCTAGCAGAGCAGCAATTCTACACACTGTGTTAAAAAGAACACAGGTAAAGGCAGATTTTTGAAGATACCATGATAATTAATTCTATGAGCAGACAGTAAAAATAACTGCAAGCATTAACAGTTTCATTGATGTTACAAAAGAATTATATATTTGAAATGTTTTACATTAAGATAGGATACTTAAAAGGCTATTCTTTCCCAAGTTTATTTCTTTAGGTCACTTTTAAGCTGACTCTCTCACTGTCGAAGCTGAAAAGTTTCTGATAGAATAATCACAATGAATGCTGACTTTGATCAAAACTCCTATGAAATAAACTTTCTTGGAATCCACATCTCCAGTTTGAAAGTAGCAACTTTTTCATTGAAATTAAGATTTAAAAACCAAGACCTTTCTACAGAGGACAATTACACTTTTACAAAAAATGTAGGGAGAGGTGATTTACATTTGGATGAAAATGAGCATATCCAGAAATATGATTATAACAAGACAGGACTTTCCCTCTTCTACAGTATACTTTTTACAGAATTTATAAAGCCATTGATTTTTAGTCAGATATGTTCAGACACAAACACATACCTCATATTCCTTCCTGCAGACCTTTAAAACATCATTTTTTGCAGAAGCCTGAAAGACAGATAAATTTCTCCATTTGTAGCAGAAAATAATAAAATTACGTTGCAAAATAAAGACAATTCTACCTTTAAACTAACTGTGACAACCATGGGTTGATGATCGATTTAAATGTTCCTTTAAGAACCTAAAGAATGCATCTAAAGCTTTTGTAAAAAAAAAAAGGCAGAAAACATGACTGTCCATACAACACTTAATAAAACCCAAATCTTCCTATTTCTGCACCAAGTTAATTGACACAAGGCAACTTTGTTTTTCAGATACAGCAGAACACCGGAAGCACTTAGGAAATGACGAAGCTGGGTATAAAGATCTCCCCCTTTTGCATGCTAATGTCCCTTTCTCTTCTCCTCTCTCTTGTATGTACAACACTATGGTTCCTACTGTTGAACTGAATTGCAGAAATTCTCCCTTCAAACTGCAGATAAGTTTGTTCTGTAGAGCATTTCGTGCTTTTTTCATATGGCAGATATTCAAAACTATTATTACTACTAACATGTTACTCCAATAATTTAAAACCCCTGCGTAAAGTCCAACCTTGGACTTATATCACCTTCTTTAAAATGCCTCCAAAACACTCTCAAATTTCAAGAATCAAAATTTAAATCCAAATATTTCCCATTATCCCCAATATTTGGGAAGTATCGGTATTATTAGTATAAATGAGAATAAAACAAAATGTTTTAACCAGATTCTGCTACAGTACAAAATGCAGCCAAGACTGAGACAGCAGAGTCTGCAATCAAGTGACACAGCACCTGATTTGGAGAATAATAAGAAATGATGTAACAATCATAAGATCAAAGTAATAGAATTTCATAGGACACTGCAATAAACAGAAGTGTTTTAATCAGATCTGGAAAACGCTTAAACATTAAGACAAATTTGAAAACTTTGGTAAAAAATGAATTTGAGAACAAATACATGTAACTTATTTTCCAGAAGATCAAAAATACACAGTTTGTTTACTCCTCATCTCTTTCCCCCACTACTCTGGGTACTCACTGCTCATCTCTTGTCATACGGTTTAAACGGTATGCTTTTAGGTGAAAGTAGCATTGGTGTTTTTAATGACGACAATTAATTACAATTAATTAATGATGACAAGTAGGCTGCTGGGTCAAGATGAAGACACGACTGTGAATTTTAAGTATGTATGTGCTCCACAACTGAGTTACAAGGATGATGATAAACAAAAAATTCAAGGAATTAAGTGTAGCATAACCAAAGAAAGCTTCAGAACCTTTATGGATTCCATCAATAAGTTAGAAAGCCTTACCTGTTTACATGCTTGTCGACATTCCACAGCAATAGCGAGCTCACAGCAACCTAAACCAACCCACCCGTCAGACTTCTTCAAAACTCCTTGGAAAATAAGATGACAGACACATTAGAGTAGAAAGAGAAACTATGCCACTGTTTTCCCTTCCCTCAATGTGAGACAGTTCCTTTTCGGATTTGATAATCCTGTTCTCATTCAAGAAGCCTATTTACAGATTTGATTTTTATTGCAATTCCAAACTAACTTTAAGCAAGAAGAGAACAAGTCTGTGCTTTTATAAGTGCTGAACCTGGCAATTAATGAAGTACCCTCCATACACCGAGTTTAAAGATGCTTTATGTGCAAACTATTTTATATGTTCAATGGAAGTACTGGATTTGGATAGTTTATCTAATCTGAAATGTAAGCAGGCAAAAAGCCCCCAGGAAAAAATAATTAAAATTAATAACATTATCTCTTACAGATGCATCCCGTTGTTGGTTTCAATACCACAGTTTTTTACCAACTTTGTCAATGCAGAATATGATCCTTAACTTTTCTTCAAGCTTCCTGTAGTGGTTTTGGTCTGGATGGAGTTAAATTTCTCCAGTGGAGCTTGTATGGGGCTATGTTTTGGATTTCTGATTAAAACAGTGTCGATAACACAGGGATGTTTTAGTTATTGCTAACACAGACAGCATCAGTGCCTTCTCTGTTTTTCATATGGACCCACAAGTAGGCTGGTGGTACACAGGAGGTTCAGAGGGGACACAGCCAAGACAGCTGACCCCAACTGGCCAAAGGGACATTCCATACCACATGGCATCATGCTCAGCCACAAAAGCTGGGGGGATAGACGTTGGTGGGGGCTGCTCCTCCTTGGGAACTGTCTGGGCATCAGTCAGTTGGTGGTGAGCAATTGTTTTCTTTTGCATCACTTGTTTTTCTTGGGTTTGGGTTTTTTTTCCCTGTCTTTTTTTGTTGCTTTTTTTTCTGTTCCATTTTAAAATTATAAACTGTCTTTACCTCAACCCATGGGTTTTCTCACTTTTGCCCTTCTGACTCTCCCTCCTGTCCACTGGTGAGGGAATGAGCAAACAGCTGTGTGTTATTTAGCTGCCTACTGGAGTTAACCCACAATGCTGCTTCTGTAATTTATCTCCCCAAGAACATGCTTTCATATCCAGAAATTTCTCCAATAAAAGTTTCACATCTTCCTGTCTCTCGTAATCCATTTATTTCACTATTCCCATTATCCTCATTTCTTACCATAAAGTTACACAGGAAAGCAAATTGCTGCCCCAAGTTGTTTCATCCTTTTAATCTATTCATATACACAGATTTTCTAAGACTTTCAAGACATCAGAAATAAAATAAAATTCATTCTTGTATCTATTTCTCATGTAACTTTAAAGACAGAATTAAAGGGAAGGTTTGACCTATGCAGCTGCCCAGCTGTGACAAACTTGTTACACTCTTTTTTTAGGGCAGGAGGTGGAATTATTTAACTCAAATGAATCACTCATTTTTGCTATATTTTAGAAACTAAGCAGTACTTTATTACATGCACAAATTTTATTCTTTATGTAGAAATACAAAGCAGAAAGCAAAAGAATGAACAACTTAATTTTAAAAAATGCTCTTAAACCTAGCAGAAATGCCTATTCAGAAGAGTCAAAAGGGATGTTTAGCTTTAAAAAAGGAAACTGAAAGAGCTAGGAGCAAGACCAGTGATCTTAAATTCAAATGATAAGAAAACATTGAGGGGAAAAAAAGGTAATTAAAAATAATTGCAATCAATGGAAACCAATGACAAGTTGGTATTTATCGTGAAGAAAATTGCCCTTAAAATACATCGGTCATCTTTACAAATACAGGTGACATAGAAAGTCTTAACAGTATTGCCAAATCAACTAGACACTATGTATTGGTTGTTTCTGCATAAATTTCTATGTAGAGACTCCTTTCAATCAGAACAATAACGTTTGGTAGAATATTAATTACTAGGATTGATATTGTAAGGCATAAGCAATCTAAAAAACATTAAGCAAATATCATGTGCAGTATGAAAACAAGATTTCCAGAAATCTCTGCTGCAATAACCAGCTGTATCCAGAAAAAACACATGATTAATACAGCTGTACAGCTTTAGGGGCAATGTCATCACTGAACAGTCACCAGCGAATCACCACTAAGTAATCAGGCATCCATATTTTGTGCGATACAGAGCTTGTGTTTTTCAGACATACTGGAACTAAACTAAACTGTGATAAAAGAATGAAGCAAACTACAAATACATGCCAAATTAAGAAGTTTCAGCTGTAGTTAGTATTTTCTTGGCAAGTGGCTCTCTCTTCAGGTTATATCCAAGTAGCAGACAAGCTTATGAAGAAAAAATTGTGATCACATTTTTGAGAAACACTGAACTCTAATCTTAATACAGCAAGTTAAAAATATATTTTGTCATTAAGGTAATTAAGATGTGTGCATTTCTAGATGAAAATTTTAATCACCTTAAAATGTCTCCTTGCTGAACTTGCATCAGTGTGTTCACAGTTTTCTTGTACCAAGAAGCTCAGAACTGGACACAGAATCCCTGAAGTGGTCTGACTAATGCTGACTAGAGGGGAAGGATGAGCTCCCTTGCTCTGCTGGCAGCATTTGCCTAGTGCAGCCTGGGTGCTGTTGGCCAGTGTGCTACAGGGGCACGCTGCTGGATCACGTTCCACTTGTGGTCCACCAGGACCCCCAGGTATGTTTCTACAAAGCTGCTTTCCAGCCAGTCAACCTCCTGCGTGCTGTGGAGCATGGGCCTTCACCAGGTGCAGAACTTTGCACCTCTTCTTCTGGAACTTCAAGAGGTTCTTGTCTGCCTGTTTCCCTGGCTAACAAACATCCCTCTGAATGGCAGCACAATTATCTGGCCTAGCAACCTCTTCTTTCAATTTTGCATCACCTCCAAATACATTGACGATGCACTCTTGTCTCCATCATTAATGAAGATGTTAAACAGGATTAGACCCAGCATCAATCCTTGGAATACTCGCCTCCAGCTGCACTTTGTGACACTGATCACAAACCTTTGAGCCCAGCAGTTTGACCAAAATATTAAATATTTTCTGACTAGGAAAAGAAAAGAAGGGTTAATAAAATGCACAGGAAACTCAGTATATACTAAAGGAAACTAGACACCAAATACAGTTTATAAGAGAAGCATAACGGAAGCTAAATTATCATGAAACCTACAGGTGCAGTTGGAGGACACAAAATCAAACCATGTATATGGTGATAATGCAACATGATTTAATAGTAAACTGGTATATCTTACCTGGCAAAGAAGAATTTATACAAGCCCACACTTCTCTCTGAAAAGTAAAAATGCAATTAAGCAAATGTAAGTGAATAGAATAGGAGGGTTTCTAGCAGACTCAAACTGCCATTTTCAGCATTTTTTCATCGGGCTTAAAATAATCAACTGGAAGAATTCTTACATTTAAACATCTTTTGAAGAAGTGCTATAAGATAGAAGTTGAGTACCACTCCTTTGATGAGAAGGCTGCTATCCACAGAGCATGGAATCAACAACAACATTTTTGCAGATGCAGAACATACTGTGATTACCTGGAATACATTAGCTAGTCAACTTTCTCCACCAGCGTTTAGAGAACTAAATAGCAGCTTATACAATGAACAAGATTTATCCAGGAGCAAGTCTGTAAAGGAACTTATTGCCCTAGTAATCCTTTCCATCAGCTTAAAAATACCCCAAACAACACAAATAATCATATAGAAAACAACCAAAAAAAAAGGTTTTAAGGTATCCCAGAGACCAGAGAAATTAGTTACAGGGAAAGACAGATGCATGGAAGAAAGAGTTGCATATGTGAAGTTTACTAACATGAGCAGTTACAAGAGGGAGCTGTTAGGTTCACCCCAACTGCAAAGCACTTCTGGTCCTAAGCACAGGTTGTGCTAAAAGGCTGATGACATTAGGAAGAAGAATTCTGTAAATGAAGAATTCTGTAAATTGTTCCTATCCTTTTTTTTTTTTTTTTGATGGAAAAAAGAAAATGAAGAGCTTATCAAAAGAGCTGTTGTCCTTATTTCTCTCATTACTGTTATACCAAGACTACAAGCCTGGCTGACTACAGGGGACTCTTTACACTGGGGCTAGTATAAAAGAAATTACATGTCAGACACCAGCCTGTCACATGTCCCATGCTTCTCCCATGCCAGAAAGAGCCAGTTCCAGCTGGCTCCAGCTGGGCTGAGCCCATTAACGATGTTACTAGTGCATCTGGGATGGCATATTTAAGAAAGGGTACAAACTACTGTGCAACCGTAGCTGGAGAGAGGAGGTAAATATGTGAGACAGCCCTGCAGACACCAAGGCCAGTGAAGAAGGAGAGGGAAGAGGCACTGCTCCAGGCACCAGAACAAGGATTTCCCTGCAGTTTGTAATGAAGACCATGGTGACGGAGACTGTTCCCCTGCAGACCAGGGACGTCCACAGTGGAGTAGAAATCCACCTGCAGCCCCATGCTGGAGCAGGTGGATGTGCTGTGAAGGAAAGTGCAGTCTGCAGAGAGCCCACACTGGAGCAGGCTCCTGGCCAGACCTGTGGCCCTGTGGAGAACAGCTCACGTTGGAGCAAGTTTTCTGACAGGTCCTGTGGCCCTGTGGGAGTCCCACAAGTCTGTTCTTGAAGGGCTGCGCCCTCTGGAAGGGACTCAGGCTGGAGAGTTCCTGAAGAACCATTTTCTGTGGGTGGGATCCCATGGTGGAGCAGAGTAAGAGCACAAGGAGGAAGGATCAATAGAGACAATATGAAATGAACTGACCATAATCCTCATTCCTCCCACTGCTCAGGGGGAGGATGTAGAGAAGTCAGGAGTGAACTTGAGCCCAGGAAGAATCATAGAATCAACTGGTTTGGAAAAGATGCCTGAGATCACCAAGTACAACCTTTGATCCAACACTGCCATGGTTTCTAGACCATGACACCAAGTGACACATCCAGTCTCTTTTTAAAAACCTCCAGGGACAGTGAATCCACCACCTCCCTGGGCAGCCCATTCCAAAGCCTGATTACCCTCTCTGTAAAGAATTTCTTCCTAATACCCAACCTAAACCTTCCCTGGCAGAGCTTAAGACCGTGCCCTGTTGTCCTTTTGCTGAGTGTCTGGGAGAAGAGACAGACCCCCACCTGGCTACAACCTCCTCTCAGGGAGCTGTAGAGAGTGATGAGGTCACCTCTAAGCCTTCTCTTCTCCAGGCTGAACAACCCCAGCTCCCTCAGCCTCTCCTCATAGGACTTGTGCTCAAGTCCTTGCACCAGCCTGGTTGCTCTTCTCTGGACCTGCTCCAGCACCTCAATATCCTTCCTGAACTGAGGGGCCCAGAACTGAA
>JAYRBT010000082.1:56935886-56971863 GCA_036023395.1 Myiotriccus ornatus | reverse complement strand
GCGCTGCAGGGGGTTGTTGTGGCCAAAGTGCAGGACCCGGCACTTGGCCTTGTTGAACCTCATCCTGTTGGAATCAGCCCAGCTCTCCAGCTTGCCCAGGTCCCTGTAAAGAGCCCTTCTGCCTTCTGGCAGATCAACACTCCACCCCCAAGAAGGGAAGGGCGAGGGCAAGGCGGTTTTAGATTTCACTTTATTTCTTTATCCTACTCTGACCTTTTGATCAATAAATTAATTTCTCCAAATTGAGTCTGTTTTGCCCTTGGTGGTACCTGGTGAGTGACCCTTCCCTGTCCTTATCTCAACCCATGAGTTTTTTGTTATATTTTCTCTTCCCTGGCCAGTTGAGAAGAGGAATGAGAGAAGATTTGGTGAGCAACTGGTGCCCAGCCAGGGTCAACCCAAGACATAGGGCCTTAAATGAAAGAGTGCTGAACATGTTCTTTAAAACAAAATAAAAAATTCAATTCAACCACACTGACACAGGAACCCATATTGTCACACAATGATTCTGTCATCACAGGAATTAATCACTGAAGTTGCAACGGATCTGTATTTAGTGATCTAAAACTGTCCTCTGTATCTGTGGGAGTTTCCCACTTATGCAAGAACCAAAGTGAGATCAAAAGAATATGGTAAAGAGCTGCTAGTACTACTAGTTCCATCCCATTGATTCAGCTGACTTCCTTTATTTCATAAGAAGGTTAGTGATTGGACTCAATGATCTTTAGGGTCATTTCCAACCTAACTGATTCTCAGATAAGAACGACCTTTTGTGTTGGCAGCTACTTTATTACTTAATACCAGGCAATACCCTTTCTATCATCTTACTTGAAGGAATATACACAATATAATGTAACCAGTGCTCCAGAATATAGACCATCTGATTAAATTTAAACTGCTCATCTGTGGAATGGCACCAGAACACCTTTCCAACAAAGCCAAGTGCTATCTGAGAACAGTAAATATGGTATTAAGTTGAACTGTTAACTATTTTATATCTAGATGTCTTTTGCAAAAGTTTATAAATATTAGTTCAGTTCAGTGATATTCATTTAAGATCCACCCTGGACAGCAAACTTTCCATTTATAAAGATAGTAACCGGGAGTTAAAAAAATCGTCGTGTCAATCATTTTTTCCCTTTCAGATACTCTCCAATCCTGTCTTATAAAATGCACTTCTCCACTACATAAGTAAGATTCTACTCTTCTTATCATGGAATGAAAGATAAAGAAAACCAGTACCAAAACAAATGCTATTCACCAATATGCTTTCATGCCAGACTTTACTCATAACATCAGCTGTCTATAACTTTCGAGGCCCTTAGAGTTGATGATCCACAGAAACAAAAAGCTTAAGGAACTTTGACACACAGAAGAAAAGGATCTATAAGCATACACAGTCTTGTAAAGTTGCTTATAAAATGTTATTCTTAGATGTAGTACTCCTACACATTGCCCATTTGAGCTGGGCTTATGCTCTAGGCTAGCTGGAAACAGAAATGATACTGTTCAGAAGTAACAAAAATTGCAAGAAGAAAGCAGATTTTTCAGACAGCAAATGTATTCAGATATTCTAGGTTGCCAAGAGATAAGATTCTAAAATTTACAGTCTGAATCACAATACTTATCTATTTCCTGATTAGATCATCCCTTAGACAAGGAGCAGATTACATTCTTCATCTTTTTAGTGAAACACTAAAGAACTTTTAGGAAACCATAATCTTACTTATCCAACAAAAGCATTACTCGAGTTTCTCAGATGCAGCCATAAACAATTCAGTGCAGCTATGTGGGCCTCCTTGCCTCCTCCCAGTCAAGACCTCACAGCTTTGTCCCATACACAAGCTGGAACATATGATCTAATTCAAGTTGCTGCCATCAACATCCAAGTAACAATCACTCAGCATAATTTTTTACAACACAGATAAGATTTTCATTGCATTTTATAGCTTATACAAGCCACCTTATTGCAAGTAGCATGATATATGATGGCTTTACAAAATAATTATCCCACTTTGAGGATCAAATTTCATTTTAAGATTTATTTTTCTAGCAAGCCTTACCATTGATTCCGGGCAATACTCAGGTGCTCGCTGCAGTAGGTGCTTCAAACGGGAATCACTCTTAGAAGACAAAATCTGTTAGAAACAAAACACACCCTAAAATATGGAGAATAGAACTGCATATCAAAAATTTTTGAACTGATTTCACCAGTTTTAGTTTCTCCACTGTCAACCCTTTGAGAACTTTGGTTAACCATTAGTATGTATATGATGCAAAGTTGAGATTTTCTTTTCTAGATCTGTAGTCTTTCAGATATGTTGTGCTTTTTATAGAGGCAATTTTTATATTTAGATTGAATGAGAATTTCCTCCTCAAAAAGTTTCTACTGAATGTAAAAGGCCAGTATGAAATAGAGAATTTCTGCCCCACACACCAAAGTACTATACAGCTCTATTTACTTAATTAACCTTCTGCTACATGTTATGTGACCTCAAGCAACTAAATTCCTTCAAAAAAAACCCTGAAAAAAGTAATTTTTGTGGAACTCAGATAAACAAAACCTAGCCTAGTTAAAGAGACTATCAAAGCGAAGAGGGGAATGAATACTACACACAGCACAGGAAGAACAATTTAAGCACCACCTAAGTAGACTGAACAGCCAGAAGCTCATTAGACTATGGTATGCAACTGAAGATGGTGAAGATGTTGTTCCCTTAGAAATCTAATTAAATAAAACACAAATTAAAACAAGAAACTAGACAACAAGAGGGATGGAAAGAGATCTATTAATGTGGGATATGAAACTGGAAATTACACGAAAAACTGAAACAGATGCATTTCAGAAAGAGAAATACATTACAGTTCTATTCTAAATTTGCAACATGATAAACTTATCGAAAGAAAGCCAAGAGAGCAATAGCACATGTTTCAAAATGAGAGCAAAAAAAGAACTGCAGTAGTGTTTTGAGTCTTCTGCAGTCATAGAACAATAAAATAATTCAGATTGGAAGGGATCTTAGAAGATCCTTTATTTCAACCTCTTGGTCAAGGAAGGGTCAACTATGAGGCCAGACCATGTTGCTCAGGGTTTTATCCAGTCAGGTTGTGAAAACCTTTGAGAATAAAGAAGGCACAGCCTCTCTATTTTCACAGTGGAAAAGTTATTCCTCACAACCAGCTGGAACTCTCTAGTTTCAATTTACAGCTGCTCCCTCTTGTCCTCACATTGTGTACCACTGTGAAGAGCCTGTTTCTGTCTTCTGAGCAATCTTTCTACAGGTATCAGAAAGCTGCTCTGAGGTGCTCCTTCTTCTTCAGCTTCTCCAGACAGGGCATGTGCTCCGGGTCCCTGATTGCCTGGTGACGGCTAACTTTTTCCAGGTAATGGATGTCTTTCTTGTAAGAGGGGGGACAAAACTGGACACTGCATTCTAAGTGTGGCCAGGAAGTGCTCCCTAAATGGAGATTATAGCCCAGGATGCTTTCTTTACTGTTGGGGGACACTGCTGTCTCATGCTCAGCTTGCTGCCTGTGTATCAGAACCCCTGGGTCATTTTTCAGCAAATCAGCTCCCTAGAGAATCAATCCCCAACTCATATTGTTGCAAATGATACTTTCTTCCCAGGTGCAGGATTTTGCATTTGTTCTTGTTGAACTTCATGAAGTTCCCATTGGCCAATTCCTTTCATCTATCCAAGTCCCCTTGGATGACAGCCCTGCCATTAAGACTATCAATGCTTCCTTTCAGCTTCATATTGCCTGAAAACTCAGTAATAGTCAAATCTGTGACCTCCTACAGCTTGTTAATAAAGATGTTGAACAGGACAGACCCCTTTTGTATTCCACTTATCAGCCTGCAGTCAAAGTAGGACCCACTAACCTCTATCTCTGAGTCTGATTATACAACCAGTTTTTTACTCATCTAGTTGTCCATTCTTCAAAACCATATGATCCTAAAATGGATACAAAAATATTAAGTGAAGCAGTGTTGAAAGCCTTTCCAAAGTCAACACAACTGACATAAACTCCTTTCCCCTCATCCAGAAATCCAGCCTTATTATCAAAGGCACGATTTACCCCTTGCACACTCAGAGATGTGTTCTGTCCATGATCTTCACAGGGATTTAAGAGAAGATGAATAGTCTGTAGTTTACTGGATTGGGAAACAGCCTTTGGGGTATTTCGTTTGATTGGTTGGTTTTGAAGATGGGTACATTGTTTGTCCTTCTCCAATCACTGGGGACTTACCTCAAGTTTCACAATGTTTCAAAGATGACAGAGAACAAGTAACCTTGCAGTGACACCAGCCAGCTCTCTCAGCAGCCTCAGATGTAGGCCATCTGTCCTACAGACATTTATGGGTCAAGTAATTCCCAATTCATCCACCACCTATTACTGCCAGTACACCTCCTTGCACCTCATCCCCATGCACAGACGACTGGGAGACCTTGTCAACAAAGGAAGAAGGCATTCAGTACCTCTGCCCTACCTGTTTGTTACCTGTGTTTGCTGACGCTAAATCATATGCTGCCTTCCGCAACAGTTGCACATTTTTCCTTCTTCAGCCTTTAACTTCTACCACAGTGGTTAAAGTTTTATTACCCTTGCCATCCTCTACAAGTCTGAATTCCAGCTGAGCTTAGTCTTTCCCAACATAACCTTACTTGCTTCAGCAAACTTTCTAAATCCCTCTGTATAACCTTCCCTGCTTCTATCTTGTCTACACTGTAGCCTTTCTTCAGTGAAGCTTGTTCATGAGTCACTTCTCTGTTTAGCCACATCACATTCTTGAAACATTAACATGCTTTCCTGGGGACTGGGATGGACTATCCTTATGCTTGGAGAAGGATGTGGATAGAGACCTCTGCAGCGGTACAGAGACAAATGCTGCCAGGAAACTTATCATTATGAAACTTCCCAGAAATAAACTTATGAAAAAAAAGTCAGTTAAAGAAAGAGAGAATCACATATTTCTTGCTACAGTGTCTGACATACTTAATCAAATCATAAATACAAATCAAAATACAAATCATACTTAATCATGAACAGGAGATGATACCAAAGCTTCGCATGGAACAATACTTACTAGCAATGGAGAATAATTAGATGTTTGAATCATGTTAGTTGAAAAACAAACCTGTAATCCAAGTTTTCTTTTTCAAAGAGCTCACAGTAACTGAATGACTAGTTAGCAGAATTCCTTTCTCTTAATCAAGCTTTCTTCTTTAACTGGCAGGATCAAGGAGAACATCACTGGGTCTCCTGTGCCTTTCACCCTAGTCCCTGGCCTGTAGTTACCTTTTACTCATGCAAGGCCTTCCTCAATACTTCATCACTGGTGTCCATGTAGATGAGCAGACAACGGATAACAGTCTGAGGGTCCAAAAAGCCTTGCAATTCCTGCAACATCCTAGATTTGAGCCCCTAAAAACCAAGACTCCTTAGACAGAAGTCTAATCTGCAGATGAGTGCCTCCATCCCCTGCAGAAGGGAGCCTTCTTCACGGTGCTATTGTTTACAAACTGGTGATTAGACCAAGATGGCTCCCCAGTGAAGCTTGTTCCTCTTCAGCTGTTCTAAGGCCCCAAATCTATTCTCTAAGTGCATATCCAAAGACTGGCCAAGAAACTTCTTTTTGCTGTCGGGAGCCACAACAACTTTCATTTTCCACTAAGCACAGCCTCTGGCCATCCTTCTTTCCATGCAATGCATAGTCCAGGCTACTGCCCTTGCAGGTTCTCCACAGAGCTTGTCTAGCTCCCCATTTACACTGAGGCAATGCTTCCATCCCCAGCTTACATGACAATTCAGGAAGCTGACCAGAGCACGACTCCCACAGTTGAAGCACCACTGTCTCAAGGAGAGGCACCAGCCTTTCCCCGCAGCCCAAGATATGCTTGGTCACATTTTCCTCAAGAGCTCCCTCTGTGTCAAGCCCTCCAACATGTCATGAGTGTTTGCCCAGACAGCACCGGGGACTGTCCTCCTGGGCACAACAGGTGCACCCAGTCTCATGCACCTCAGAAGTACCTCAGTACTTCTGCACTCACTGCTGACCCTCTTCACAACAGTTGGCTGTGTCAATGCCCAAATTTCTGTCTGTGCACCCTGGTCACAGGCATTGCCTAAGAATTTCTTAAATAGAAATATGGGGACAAGCTTATTCCCTTTCCCTGCCAATCCTGGCAAGCAACTGCAGTGTTTTATGTCTCGAACTACCAAATCTTGCTGGAAAACATTTTAAAAAAACTATTAGTGAATTATCGTGTCAGGATAGTAGTATGGTGGGGTGGTACTGACAAGGCATCAAGTGCATTGCAAATATTTTAGAAAAGGTATTTGGAAAGATGGAAGAAGGCAATTCAGCCAACTTTGTTTCCTTACAGTCATCCCTTAGGTCTGTACACTTTCATTCTACAGATTTTACATTTAAGGCAAGGGCATAAGTATCAAACAATAAACTCATAAATTGATTCAACACAGACAAAGCATTTGAATAGAGCTGCACAAAATGGTTAAGTAACAGAGCATAAAAATTAGTAAAAAACAGCAGACAGCTCCTTCAGCTGGTTGTTTGCCTGTATCAAAGGATCACTCAGAAACTGCTGCTACTGGTCTAATGTGAGTTGACTAAGTCAGCTTTTACAGAACACTTTGAGAGGCAACAGTCTTGCTTTAGACTTGTTATAAGCCTCCCACCACGAAGACTCTGAATATACTGATTATCTGAGTAGAGAGAGGTCATCCAGATGAGGCAAGATCAGAGTATCTTACAAAAACCACAGAAAACTATGCAATAATTAGAACCAGTGTAACAGAATTGGGACGGAATTTGACAGTAAAAAGCTGAAACCCTTTCATGAAGAGCTAACAGGAATTCACATGATAAGCTAGGAACTTCAAACCAATGAACCAGAAGAAGAATTGGACAGATTATTCCAAATACCATATCAACGCAGATACTAAATCCACCATTTAATTTTTTTTTTAATATATAGGAATGGATATCTTTCTCTTACTTACATCAAAGTTTAAATACCATTTTTAAGACTGAGTGCTATACTTTCATTTATAATGCCATGTACAGTTTTGCTTACCTATACTCAAAGGGAGAAACTTATGCTGGAAGGGCTGCAATAATAATTATAGGAATTGGGAGAATATTTTATACAAGGAGACTGTAAGACTTTTCCCTCTTTGGCCCAACAATATGAAAACCGAAAGAAGATTTGGTTGTATTCTCTAGATATATCAGGGAGGGAGAAGTGCAATTTAAAGTAAAAACTTTGTTAGTACAATCAGAGATAAATATAAACTTAATCATAATCAGGTTTAGGGCTTGAACAGCCCAAAGTGGGTAATGAAGGCAAGAAAAGGACAGACACAAGCATGATGTAAGGACACAATTTTAATTAAAAAATTGTGTAAACATGTATGTATGCTTTACTGATGTAAAATTTTTACATAGATAAATTTAGGTAACTATACACAGAGCTGTATAACATACTACCTAAAGGTACAAATCTAAACTTAAGCTGTGGAAAAATACTTTCCAAGCTTGAATTTATCACAAACAGCTCTTTGCTGTTACCTTATGAACAGACCAGGTGAGCAGATTTTTGCTGCATTCACAAAGCCATACATCATAAGTGAGTATCTCAGATGCTCAGCTAAAAAACTAGAACCATCAGGACGACAGAACAGTACCAGCATCTTGCTCTTTATTTTAAATTCCCAAAAGCTTGGAAACACAAAAGATCCAGAAATTTTGTAAAATACCTTCACGTCTCTCATTTCATAACATGCTTATCACTTCTGGACCAAACTGTGACCTCAAGTTGGCATCTCTATTTCTCCTCAACTTCAGCAGAACTTGTTTTCCACTATGAAAAAGAACTACAGCTTTAAAGTTCTCATTTCAGTAACATTACCTCTCACAATTCACAGATAGTATTCAGACAGATCACTAGCTTATAACCTTAATGTCACTACATCATTCTCTAAAGGCATGATTTTGACTCTGATGGAGTTAAAACCAAACTTAAAATGAGCTTACCTGTTCACAGACATCACGGCACATTAAATTCTCCCTTGCATGATAACAACACGACAAGCCTATGGAAAAGCAGGGGGAAGGAAAAAGGTATTTAGAAGATTTGAAACACTTAACTAATCACTTCTGAACAGAAGTACACGCTTGATGTCCTATCAGGACAATCCGTCTGGTCCACAGATGATGGCAAGAAATTTTCCTTCCCAGAAGGCAGAAAAAGATCACAAGAAATTTTTGTTCTGTAACTGATGCAGATCTGTTCAGCGAGACTCACAGTTACCCCTGAACACTCACTGCCACCAAAATGAGATCTCATTCCCCTTCTCCTTTCAATCACACTTCTGTTCTTAAGCTGCACTAGCTTGGCACCTGGCAAATTCCTTCATAAGACAATGTAATTTATTAACCCAGGGTAAATTTAAAAAAAGAAAAAAAGTGAACAAAACCCCCACCAAAAATATCCATAGAGACTACATGTCTTTCTAAATTGAATAATTTCACAGGATCTGAAAAGTGCATGAATAAGGAACAGGTGGAAAAGGAAATCAGAGCAGGAACCTCTTGTCATATAGCTGCTCACTGAACCCTGCATTCTTAAAAACTTGGAACAAAGCTGTAAATTGTTTCACCAGTGATGGACGATTTAGAGTGGATTTGCCTGACTAGATGCAGGCCACAGAGCAAACAGAGATATGAACACATCAAGAGGGGAAAAAAAAAAAAAGAAAAAAAAAAACCGAGAAGCACTGAGAAGTCAAGAAACACCAAAGCTTAAAGCAGCATTTTGAGCATTATATGCTAGTGTGCTTTGTTATCCTTACCATGCAAATAGTTTGTTCATTCATAGTTAAACTTGGCCAATATAAAATGAATTGCATGATGCCTTGATATTCATTTTCATCCTCATTTCCCAGTATTTGGACCAGTGTATCAGGAAACAGAGATTTTTTTCAAAGGTTTTACTACCATGCACATCTTCACATCCAGGATCATTTAATGATTACAGATTTCTGCTCAGCTGAATCTGAACTACATATCACACTGATACAACAAAAAAAGCAATACTGTACAATGATACCACACATAAAAAGTCTTATTTCACAATCCCTTGCTAGATAGGTTTGACTGAACCATTGAGAAGGATCTCGGGCATGAAGTCCTTGCAATATGAGTAGGTTTATCAACAGAAATCTGGGCCAGAGTATGTCATATTTAATTCCACTAGCTTTTTACTGCTTTCTTCCCAAACCATGCCTCACTAGAATCCAGAACTACTGAACAGCAGTGAAATGCCCATGAAGGTCTAAATGACTGCAGTCTTCTGCTTTAAAGTATTACATATTTTGTATTTTCCATTCCTGTGATCTGTCAACGCGAGCTATTTATTAGAAACAATTTTCTAATATCTGTGCTTGTGCTGCCTTCTTTTTCCACTGTTTTTGTCCTGTCAAGAAGTTACACACTCATAGGATCACAGAATGGTTTGGGTTGGAAGGGTCCTTAAAGATAATCTTGTTCCAGTACCCCCACCATAGGCACTTTCCACTAGATGAGATTGCTCAGAGCACCATCCAAGCTGGCCTGGAACACTGCCAGGGTTGAGGCATCCACTGCTTCTCTGGGCAACCTGTGTCAGTGTCTCACTACTCTCACAGTAAAGAATGTTTTCCTAATATTATATTTCCTAATAAATCTAAACCTACCCTCTTTCAGTTTAAATCCATTACCCCTTGTCCTGTAACTACATGCTCTTGTAAAAAGTCCCTTTTCATCTCTCTTGCAGGTTCCCTTCAGGAACTGAAAGGCTGCTATAACCTCTTCCCTTCTCTCTTCCAGGCTGAACAGCCCAAGCTCTCTCAGCCTTTCCTCACTGGAGGTGCTCCATCCCTCTGCTCAACTTGGTGCTCTTCCTCTGGACTTGCTCTAACAGGTTGATGTCCTCCCTGTGCTGGGGACCCCAGAGATGGATGCAGCACTCCAAGTGGGGTCTCACGAGAGCAGAGCAGAGGGGCAGCATCACCTCCGTGGACCTGCTGGTCACGCTGCTTTTGATGCAGCCCAGGATACAGCTGGCTTTCTGGGCTGTGAGCACACACTGCCAAGACATCTGCCATCACAACTTCAGTGCAGGGAACTATTTCTACTACCCTTCTCTATATTAAATGTCTTGCCTTTACTTTTTAAAATACTTAATACCTTGCTCAATACTAATCTTACTGAAAACGTTAGCAACACCGTAAGGAATACGAGCCCTGAAATACACAGCCTGTTCCGACGCCTACGTACGGCCATCCAGGGGTCAGGTTTTACCCCTTTGGACCACTTCAAGCCACAGTCTCGGGGATTTACGCACAGCCTGCGTGACAGCCAAAGGCATACATCCCGGCCCCGAGCCGTGGAACCCGCCGGGACAGAAGGCGAGGTCTGTCCCCGCCGCGGGGAGAGCCGGCCGTGCCCCTACTCCTGCCCCTCGCCCCCTTAGCCGTGGACGTCCCTCTCCGCGGTCCTCGCACCAGGGCAGGGACCCAGGCGGGCTCTCTCCACGGGGAGCCGGGGCAGGCACCAGGCGGGACCGGCACCGGGACGGCGCCGCTGCCCCTCCCCGGCGGCGCGGGGCAGGTGCGGGGGGAGCGGCGGTGCCGGGGCGCCGTGCCCTCCCTCCCCGGCCCCGGCGCCCGCGGCTGCGGACAGACAGGAGCGCCCCGCGGCGCCGCATCCCCGCGGGCGCCGCCGGCCCTGCGCCATGTTGTGGAGAGGGACCCGCGGGGCCGCCTCCGCCCGCTCCCTCCCCCCGCGGGTCGCTACTCACCGGCCGCCGCGGGGCTGAGCAGCGGGGCCGCTGCCAGGCAGAGCACGGCCCACGGCCACCGAGCGGCCGCCGCCGCCGCCGCCATGGCCGGGTCTCGAACCCGCGCCGGCCCCGCCCCGCGACCCCCGCCCGCCACACGGACGGACGGACGGACGGACGGACGCGCAGGATCTGCCGCCGGCAGCGCCCCCTCCCGCCAGCGCCGCGCCGCCGCCCGCCGCGCCCATTGGCTGCGGCGACCCGCTGGCCTCGCCCCATTGGCTGCGGGGCCCCGGCAGGCCCCGCCCCCCGCGCTCCGCCCGGGGGGCCGCGGACATTCCAGCGGGAGAGCGGAGATCCCGGCTGTCCCGCCCTGTCCCGGCCCCGCCGCGCGCCTCGGCCCGCCCGGCGGGGCAAGGTGGCGCGCAGAAGGGGCCGGGCCCGCCTCCTCGTCCCGGTTCTGTGGTGTCGGGGCCACAGGCACCCCGCAGCTTTCCTTCCTCCCCCCGGCCCATGGAGTGGCAGGGGCGTGCCTCGGGCTGAAAAGAGGGCAAAGGAGAGAAAGATTTTTTTTTTTTTAATTATTATTTTGTGGAAGAGGCAGAGACTCTGTTGAATTAGCTTATTTCTATTCGCGTATAGTATTTGAATTATTAACGTATTTCTGCACATCACTTTCAGGGCATTGATTGCAGCCGTAACAGTACTTATGGGGGCTCATGAAGAAAAATTAATAATTAAACGGAAATTAAATGTAAACTATCTAAAAAGTTAAAGCAGATTTAAGTCACTGCTCATTCCCTAGCTAGTAACCGTTTTGCCTCAAAGTCTGGCCATTCCAAGGTGAATGGATGAGCTTCTGACAGCTCCAGACTCCTTGGATGAGCACCTTAGCATCCCATTATCAGATTTTACGGCAGTAGTAAAACAGGGAAATTTTTAAGAACCCAGAGAATTTATTTTTCCACGAAGTGCTTCTAACCTTTTTTCAAATGAGTATCCCAATGATCTCCTTCTCCGAAGACAAGTTACCAAGCTGTTAATGACTCCACGGTCTTATCTAGCCTGGAGAATGTGTAGGAACTCTTTAGTTCCAATAACAAATTCATAAATGATCCAGAAACATATCCAAAACAAGGCAATACAGGAGAACAACCAAATGAGATGAAAAAGCTTTGTCTATTTGCCTATGCACCATCATAGAGTGATTAAAGGGCACTACTTCGTTATGGAGCAAAGCCGTGAAAAATAATAGTACAGGTACTTGTGTTTTAATTTGAAGTCTTAACAAATTAAAATTCTTGCTGTAATTGTGAATTTAAACAAGTGAAAAGTCACAAATCTAGCCTTTTTACGCAAAAATCTTTTCATATCAGGACGGAAATGATGCTGCAATGTAAGGGGGCTTACACGTCAGTTAAGTAGCCAGGCTTTCTCTCCAAAATCCAACGTTAACATCCGATGGTTTTTTATCTGCCTACTGTCTCGGGACTTAAAATTCATCGCGAGCCCACAAGGCGGCAGCAGACACCAGAGCAAAGTTAGCCGGATGGCCGAATTGGCAGGTTGGTTTAGTTTCTCTGAACATACCAGAGGCTTGAACAGTTTAGGTGTATTTTCCCCCACTCATGCTAAATGGTTTAATTTGGGTCGGACATCACTATCCTCAGGATACTCAGAATTAAAGTTTTCATCAGTTGATTGTGCCATTCATCGCTTGCCACACAGCTATAACACCTTGTCTTGTAGCCAAAACAGAAGCTTTTGCACCCATAAAAGCAACAACTTGAGTTGTATTTAATTATTAGCCTGTTATGAACTCAAACATAAGCACTTACACAGCACGATTAGTAAACAGTGTATATGCATTTCTGTATCAAATGGCTCAATAAAAATAGTATTGCCACTGCTAGGAACAGGTCTGCATTCCAATGCTAAGCATGCAAGGCCCAAACTCTGGCCCCTTGTGCTTAAGAAATTACTCTGAGAACTGGTTGGTTGAGCTACAGCTGGGTACCAGGTGCCTCTTTTTACAGCTTACACATGAGATAAGACCAAAAATCTGGAAAATACAGGCACAAGTTGAAAGGAAAGGCCCCAAAACTGTAAGCTACTCAGTGATGGTCAGTTATTAGTCACTGATGAAGTGCAACCTTGAATTTTGGGAAAAAATCCTGCTTTGCTTTTCATAGCGGCAGAAGCTGAAAAGGAGGCATAAAACTGCTAAACAACACAACAAGGCACCTGTGACAGCCTCACACATCTGGCCATCAAGTACCATAGCCATCCACGCTGTGCAGCCCGCTTCCCTTGAGTGCCAGTTATGTGCAAAGTCATTGTCAACAATAATTTACCCCACAAGCAAACAGGCAGGGAAAAGAGGCAGGTAGGTCTGACAACTGAAAAGTTGTGTGTTGACACTTTGAGTCACCTCTTCAATTCCAGATGAAATATCCAAGACCAGGGATAGTATTTCCTTGACTTTATGGCAGCAAACTGAAATAATGTAAGCTTTTAAAGTTTGGCTTTCAGTAAGGGCGGCATAAAGTTTAACCTAATTGTTCTAGACAGCAAAGACTTTTTTTCCTTGGGTGTTTGGATGTTGAATCAGCAGGCTACTGTTTTCCAGCTAAACTGTGCTGATCAGCCTTTTTAAAACAGAATCCATTTGAAATTAATTCCTACTCAGTATTTAACAATGAGAAGTAGAATTCTGGGGCCTGAATACTCAGTGTAAAGCAGTTTGCTGCAAATATGTTGACCAAATAATTTTAAAGTCTGGTGATAAGACACCAACCCTTCTGCATTGTTTTTTGTTGCTCCTGTCAACTGCTAAAGGAAAAAGAATACTTTATTCTTTAGGCTGTATTTCTTGTTGCTTAGAATTTAAAAATATCTGCTCATTCAGCTTCACTTTTTTGTATTATCTTGAATGACTAGTTCATTCTGTTTTGTGCTGAGTAGCATTTGGTCCTGCTTTCCTATCCTAAAAATTGCTGAATGTTACTCTGTGTGTTACGTTGAAGTCTCCCTTAGCATTAGGTGAGGATTCTGATTAGTCATGGTCTAAGTTACTGGTTCAAACACACATTTTACTGAAAGAGATCTGACATGATCAGGATCCCCTCAGAAAGTAAAACGATGCCACATTTTCCTTAAATCCAGAGAACCAAACTGTCCATGTGGCATGTCTCTTTATGTTTCGGCAGTTGTTGTGGCAGCATGTTGTGGACAGAAAATATAGTGTCTTATATTTGAATTTTACATAATTGTATCTAATTTGAGATGTACGTAATTGCTTTCCTGTAATTCTCAGCATATGTACACCTCATGATTGGAAAGGTAATTACAACACTCATGAATTTACCCTAATTAGCATTAATTTGTCTAATCTGTGTATCAACAACGAGATACCTGGATGATAAGCCAGTGCCAGTTTTTTAGCGTCTGTTGAATAGCTTGCCTGTGCTGGGGCTTGTTCTGTTTCATGTTCTGGTTGGAACTAGGTAGGGCTTTACAGCTGCCTCAAATGTAAAGCTGTCTCTGTGCAAACTGATAGAAGTTGTGGGACCAGTCATGGGACTGTCCCTAACAAGCTGCTAGCTACTGAGTGAGGCTCTTGCCTGTTTCTTCAGGCTAAGGATGGATTGCCACAACAAAGCCTCTTTCAAAGAGTTTTTTTTCGTAAACAGGCAAACCTTCTTGTTCAGGCAAAGCTTAGCAACTTTACTTTTTCCGTGTTAGATCTCAGCCAGCATTTTCCATTTGACTTTTCAGCTAATTAATGATGAATAAGAAAAATTAATTATTTTCAAATTACATTTTTTTTTTTAACACGGAAAACTGGGTTTAAAATTATAGACTTCTATTAAAAGGCAAAACGCAAATACAAAAGCTGGGTTTGGTGCCTGCTATTAAAGGCCTCAGAAGCATTGTGCAGTTACGCTGATAAATAATACTGTATATAAAGCAACACAGATGTGAAATTGTAGCCAATAAATATGTACATTAATGCTAAATACAATGTCTGCAATTAATTTTGAGCAAGTTGAACATGTGGTGCATATTAGAGTTCATAAAATTTTGCCATAGGCAAATAATTAATGTTGCATACATCAAGTCTGGAAGGCTAGCCAACTGAAAGTGATTAAACAATCAAGAAGTATATAATTAATTACAATTTTCTGTGAAGGTAATAAAAAAGTAAATAAGATTCTGTCATCATCAGTGAGTGTAAGTTAAGAAACTATTCTATTGTTTTGGAAAGGAATTTGAAATAGATCTCACGTTTGCTGAAAGAGACAGTTTTGGTGTTCATAGAAGGTACCATTAAAAATCTGGCTCTGCTTCACATTGCATAACTTTTCTCAGCAGAGCAAACGACCTGAAACTAAAGTTACCTGTTACTCTAAATTTTAAGATCTTGAAATCAGTTACATGATTAGAGCCATGTCTGCTTCTCTTCAGATGAGAATGCTGAGTGAAGTAAAATATACTTCTTGGTAACAGAGCTTATGAAATGGATGATTTAAAACCAGGTGGAGAACTGATGAAAGCATCAAGACCCTTCATTCTCTTTCTTCTTGGGGTAGAAAAACTTCATCAGTAAAATGTAATTACTATGTCCTTCCATGTTAAGGAAGGTGATACTAAAAATAATGCCTAAAAAAGGCACCAAGATGTATGTATGGTATTTGACTTTTTACTCTCTATGCTGCTTTGTATGGTCCTTAGTCTCTGTACTGTTGTCGTGGTTTAGCTAACTCTTATACACCAGGCAAAGAATTTTCTCCTTCCCCCTGGCCGTCAGGTAAGCATTTAACAACACAGAAGAATCGCCGGACCACTAATTGCCCAGAGATTAGTCTCCTAGGAAACAGGCAGGTGAAGGAGCTAAGGCTTACTTTTTTTTTCTCTCGTCTCCTGGGCAACGAAGGGGAGGAGTTGGGGGGGCTACTGGTTTGGCAGGAAGGAGGTTGGGAGGTGTGGCTCGGTGAGGGCTCAGCTCTGCTCTCAGCCGAGCCAGCAAGGAGTCTTGCCTGAATTTTTTTTGTGTTTCCTCGGATAAGAGCAATTGTCTTGTTTCCTGCCCTGGAGGTTTTCTTTTTTTCCCCTTTTTTGTTTTTTTCCCTGCACCATTTTCCCGGAGGATGGAGTCCTGCCAAGAGAGAGAAAGAGAAAGGACTGGGCAAAGCAGTTTTCTCGACCAGCTGGAGTAAGTGAAATTGTCTGGTCCCTTTTCCCCTCTCCCTCCTCCCCTTCCCAGTGTGTGGGAAGGGAAAGAAGGTTCCTTTTTTGGTTGGATTGGTTTTCCTCCAGCATACCCACGGGGGGCTCTGGACATTACAAGTTCTACATCTCCAGTGACCCAACAGCGCCACCTGGTGACTGCTATAGGACATTACAAGCTCTGCGCTTCCAGTGTCTCAACGGTGCCCCCTATTGACTGTGGTTGGAACTGCACCTAAAGGCGCAAAATTGAACTGTTTACTTGTTTTCTTTTTGCCTTTTATATCGGTTTATTTTTGAAGGGGATTATTTGTGGGTATAGGAGTATTGTTTGGTTGTTTTACTTGTTTTTTTTCCATGTTTCTGTTAATATATATACCTTTTAATAAAGGGCTGTTAGTTTTCCTTTTCCATAAGTTGTTTTCCCCTCAATTGGAGCCTCTTACTTTTGGATTTATAATTGCTTAGAGGAAGGAGTTAGGGTCTTTTCTCATAACTCATCCTCAACAAAAGACCCTTGTCTCATTTAAACTGGGACAACTGTGTACTCTTTATAATGGAGATAGGTATTAATGGATCTGTATCAATTTGCTGCTTTCAAGATTCCTGCATGTAGGCCAGGGTTGCTAGCAACTCTGGGGAGTACCTGTAAGAGACTCTCTAACTGGACAGATAATTTCAAATTGATTTCTAGAGAAACATTAAGGGATTGAATAGAAGAAAACAAAGGTTGTTTTTCTGTTTGAGAAGTTGGAAATGAGGGAAATTATACTGGCCGATTCTGGAGTTTGAGAATTAAAATATTCATCCCTTCAAAATGCAGAAAAAGAGTGTTTCAGATGGAGTCATGTTCTGTCCAGTCAAATCCTTCAACCATCCTAATCATCTAAATCCGAATCTAAGCTCAAGTCTGGCGCACCTGTACCATAGAGAGATGGGCTATGCTTTTGCTAGTTGAAATTCTATCTTCTTTCTGGCCTTGGCTCACCATCCAAGAGGACAAATAACAGCATTTAGCAAATGATGACACATCTCTGTCTTTGGATGCAGATAAAATGGTTATTCATTTTGCTTTTCAACTCAGGCTTCAGTAGCAGCAGTGCATCTGCATATCATAAGCATGGGCTGGAGACTGAAAAGGATGTGTTGGAAGAACATTGAGAATGCCATATGGAAATTCTTCTGTGGATTATCCCACTGAATCATCTAGTTGTGTATAGGATTAGTTACTCCTCCATATGGTGTTTAAGGACCAAATTGCTGCTGGAATATTTTCCAAGGGTTATTTGTATGTTTTTCTGCACTATGAAATTGTGTTAAAAATTACATCATAACCAGCACATACAGTGAGATATTTTAAAGCATCCAAAGAGCTTTATTCCTTTTCTTCTACATTTTAGCAATTATAATTCTCCCTCAATTAGTAATCTTTGAAGAACTGTGTATAATTCATTCACTGCTATACATATATTTCCGTATGAGCACAGTCTGCAAGCTTTGCAAAAAGGGTGTGGGCGGTATGAAATCATTTTTGCTGCTAATTGACAATTATGCAGTTGCTTCTAGTTTTAAACAGAAAAAAAAATCAATGTAGACTGACAGTTTAAATAAAAAAGGAAGGGGAAGACATAAAATTCCATTTTTTACAACCAGTTTGTGTCATATTATTTAAATCAGTTTTAGTTAAACTTGATAAAACTAATCAGTTTAACTAAAATAAAATTATTTTATTCTTGCTATTTCATACATTACCTAGCAAGTTCTGTCAGGCTGACATTATAATTATGTGAATTACAGATCAGTGCCTATTCCCATTTGTACCTATGTTTGAGTGACATGAGTGAATTAGGGTAGAACTTTGCTAGTATGCATTAATTCTGAATGCTTCTCAAAATACCTTAATAAAAATGTCAAAGGTTCTTTATTTATTCCAACTTCTGTAACTGTTTGTAGTAAAAATATATATACACAAAATTACATATTAAATTTAAGAGTGAAGGAAGTTATTAAAGAATTCTGATGTCTTTGCTAGGAAAAGAGAAGCCACACGTATCTGAGGAAAATGTAGACAGGGAGCCGTGCACTGGGACAAGACAGTGGGGTAGTGAGAGCAAGAGCTGTACAAAGAAACATAAAATTGTAATTGAAATTGGAAGATACATTTTGACTGCTTGGAAGCGCGTAAGCATTGTACATACTTCATACTTCACCTTCTTGAGTTCCTTCACCAGCTGCTTCTTCCTAAATCCTTAGCTATCCTGGTGGATTGTCATCCTCCAAAGCTCAGCTCCTCCAGTGGAACAGAGGCAGATGAGGGTATCAACATCCCAGACAAAACCTGTGAGCCCCTCACCTTTCTGTGTGCCCACACTATTCTCATGGAAAGCCTGAGAATAAATAACCTCTCAAAAATGTAAGTCCACCATATAGCATCTTAAAAGGAGAAAATAAAGAATTAGCTTGGTTTAAAAGTGTTCTTGGTAGTGCCAAAAAGGAAAATCAAGTAATGATTTAGTGATGTCACAAATTAAATAAGTGACTCTCTTTATGCCTACCTATTTCCCTTATGTTATTACTTATGTTTTAATTTAGTACATAGCAAATATGAAAGACACATTAGTGAGATGAAAGCTGGGGAAGGGGAACGTTATCAATTGTACCTTATCAAGCTGCATTTACATCTTGTACCTTTAGAGGTGCAAGAGTATTTTCAAAAACAGAACCAAAATTTTATCTTTAAAACAACTTATGGGGTTTGAAAGCCCTCTGGTGTGGTTTTTGCTGTTCTGTACCTCCTAGCTTTGAAGATATGAGAAAAATAGTGAAATGCAATCCTAAATAGTACTTTAAATTCTTCTGTGATTCAGAAAGAAAAAGCTGTCTTTAAATGAGTATATTTACAGTAGTTAGAAATGAAGTTTCATGATATGACAGGAGAGAAGGTGAAGACTTCATGTAATGACCAAAGCATAATGACCTTAGTTGTAATGGCCAACCACCTGTTCATACACAACCAGCCCATTTTATCCTGTTTTCCCTCTCTTTTCCTATGCTTGTTCCTTCCCCCCCCTTTCCCCACCTTTGGTTCCTCTCCTAAATGTCCAGCACCCAGAGACCAGACCCAGAGAGCTTCTCCAGCAGCAAATTCATTACCTGGGTCTCACAGCTGGACAGAAAGCTGATGGCTTTCCCAAGGCAGCACTGGAACAGGGTCTCCATTCCTTTCACTGGGCTATAGGGATTCCCCACACTGCCTCTGTACTCCTTTGTATTTGTGGGGACGAGATGTTTATCACATCAACCGACATTGAACCAAATAATATAATCCACTTTTTGATCTCCTGATGTATTATTGGCAAGACCAAGATAACCAGGACACATAATCAGCTAGTTGTCCCTGGATTACTAGCCTGAGACAATCAGCCTGAGATCCTCTTCTTTGAAAAGGACATGAAGGATTTTACATTTATGATAGGAAACCAAAATGGGGAAAAAATAAATTATCTTACCACTGAAAAGCCACTCAGAATATAAGCTGAAGAAGATCTGCAACAATGGGAGTAAAACAAGTTAAGAAATCGTGTAGGAATTTTGTGTTCCTTGCCCTTCCTCTTGCATTCCCCGGATTTTTCCCAGAGGAGCATGTTATCAGTCGTGTATCCCTGTGAAGCACGCTGCAGCTTCTGAATACCTTACATATGAGCAAAACATGCCATCCTAAAGAACAGCGTGCGATTTTGAAGGTACTATTTCTACAAAATACTTAAAGACTCCATCTTGCTCCTAAAAAGGTGCAAATGTAGCAAACAGAGCAAACTCATTCTTTCTAGAAAGCATAGAGGGCATCCTTCCAGGTACAGTGCAGGTAAGCAAACAAAGCATTCTGGCATGTGGATTTTTCTGGCTGGCAAAGTTAATGTTTGTTATTTTTTCTCTGTTTATTATTTTGACAAAACAGTCTCTGTAGTAATAGTGCAATTCTAGTATTTCTAATTAGTCACTTAAACACTAACTCGTTGATAAGGCATCCATAATTCTACTTACAGGTTTAGAAAAATTCTAATTTTATTTTATTTTTTTTTAAACTCTCCATTACTGAATGTTCTTGTTATTGTCCATGGAATAAGAACAAATGAACTCATGTCGGCATGTCTGTGTGCGTCAAAGCCATCAACCAAAATCAAGTCATCAAGAAGTTTTGGTGCCACGTACTATCTTGTGCCAAGTCTAGGACTGTTTCCAATGTCCCATCAGGTCTTTGGGAACGCATAAATGTAAGGCCTAAAATTAAGGTAAAAAATACTTCAAAATGGAAGTTTAATTCCTACGACTTGAAATTAGCAGTATCACATTTAATTGATCCGTATTATCTGTTTAATACCACATCAGGTACATAGAGAGACTGAAGTGCTACAGTGAAGTAGAAATGGTCTAACAGGAAGTGGCAAACTATTTCATCTATGTTAATTAAATATTGAAATTATAATAGAATGACTTGGGTTTCAAATGACCTTAAGGATCATCAAAGCTCCAACACCCAAATTACTGAAAAGAATTGATTCCAAATTATTTGATGTAATTAATTCCAAATTTCTGGAAGTTGCTAGCTAGCTGACTGTATCACTTAGTGAGAAAAAGCAAAACATAGAATATTGCCTTCAAAGTACTTCAAGGTGGTTCGCTTATCACAGGAATTAAAAGAAACAGCTGAAGCACTGGTGAGACTTGGTGTTATTTTGACAGCTTGTGAAGTGCTGGGAATATGCTGGAAGGTTGACATGGTGGGCAGTGATTCTCTTGAAGAAGGACAAAGGAAATAAATAAGAATTTTTACACCAGTCAATTTTATTTTGTGTGTTTGGGGAAAAAAAACCCAAACAACAACACTCTGAAATGAGTTATCCAACATATTTTTGAGTACTGCTATGACAGCAAGCAAGAGTCAGCAAGCATTTTGTCATGTAAAAGCTGAGACAAACATAGCTTATTTCCCTTCACAACAACTGAAGCAAAGAAAATTCAGGCTGGACATAAAAAACCCCCCACTTTCTAAAGATAAGGCTAGTGAAGTACTGGAATGTATTGCCTAAGGAAGTTGTAGAATATCCAACAGAAACAGTCTGGAAAATCTTTCAGAAACAGTCTAGGTGAACATTTACTTAGCACGTGGATATGGCTTATCTCCCTTTGGAGGACTGTGAAAGAATTGATGATTTCCAGAATGTTTTTCAGGCCTATTTTCGCCTGAATCTTCACAAAGACTTCCAGGCTATATATGGGACCTTCACTAACAGGGCAGAGACTACTGTAAAGGCCTTTTTTGGGCATCGAGGATGTAGCTGAAGGTTCTCATAGACAAACTTGGAGCAGCTGGAAGCACCCTTCTTCTGGCTGGACCTTTGACAGTGACCACCTGTAAGCGTGAGCTGGAAGATAAACCTAACAAAGGGAGCTGCTGAGATTTTTCACTTTCTGGGGATTAAAACCAAATGTTACATCTTCATCATCTGAACAAGACCTAATCACCACAGAAGACAGCACTAACAAAACTGTTTCATCTCTAGGAAACGCTCTGCATTTGAGAACACTTTCTAAATGTCAAGACTCATCTCCCACATTCAAAACCTCCTAGTTTTCATCTCTTTCTAGCACAAAGTTCAAAATCCCTATTGCCTATCTGTTCCATTTATTTTCTGTGTGACATATTCCTCCTCTATTCTAAGATATAGTAGAAACAAACTAGTATTACTTATCATAGGAGTTATGGCCTCAAATGTTTCAAACAAGATAGCAAATGAGAATGTTTTTTACTTCACTTCTAAGTGCAGGAGAAATTCTGTTTGCTCTTGCCTTGGGCAGGCACTCCATATGCTGCAGTGCTGTATTCACAACCACTGCAGCAACCTCCTGACATCACTACTCTTTGCTCCATGAGGGATTTTTAAAGAAAAGCTAATGAAAACAGTCTGTTCTAGTAATTACAACCAAAGGAATTAGAGATACTATGAAAGAGGTGAGAAATAACCCTGTAGAATTAATTCCAAGAAAATTAGTTATATACCTTTTCCTTTCTCTATTGCTTCTGCAGATGCTTGAGTGTATGACTGACAGCAGTAAATCTTGGCAAAATCTGTTCTTCGAGTTAAATATATTTATAGAACTAATTTTTTCAGAAAAAGGTATGGCAGAGGTCTGAGAAAGCACAGAACAGAAAATACATAGCTGAATAAAATTACCTCAATCCCCAAAAATATAAAGCATTAGTTTTCCACAGTTACGAATAGATGTGCAGTAGTTTAGGATCTTAAATGTAGGATATTACAAAATGAAATAATATTTTATTCCCTACTTATGTTAATTAGTATAAATAAATATTGAATTATTGAAATTGAATTATCAAAATACTTACATAATCATTTAAATTATTGTTAAAATAATTTTTCAGTGATTTTATTATTTAATCCTAATTCTCAGGTGGTAAAAATTAGGAAGGTTTAAAAAAACATTATGAATAAGGGCAGTTTAGATTAAGAATAGTTTCTAGTAATATTTGTAATTTATTGAGAAGGGATCCTTGCTAGCTTTCTGCCTTGCTTCTGTACCACTGTTTTTCTAATCACCTCAACTATCAGCATTGGTAAGTAAAAGACCTACATTCCTTTGTGATTTACAATGCAACAAAACAGACATTAAGGATTTTCATTACAGTCTTCTTATCCTGTTTGGCATTTTCTCTGTACAAGTGAATGAATAATGAACCATGTGTTATCATTTGTGAGGTATTAGGTTAAAAGAGTAGGACTTCTGATCAGATTGTTATGTTATTCCTGAGACTAAATATCATATAGTGTTTTGTACACAATACAATTATTTCCAGTAATTGCTACATTTTCCTCATTTAAATACATGACAGATCTACCAACTAAAAGAATAACAGTTATTTGTAATTCAGGATTTGTTATGAAGGAGATTCTTTTTCAGACAATGAAAATTCCTTACCGAGGTCAGCAATGTTGTGGCACAATTCTTAACAAAGATATTTTGATTTTTTGATGCCTATGCGTTGTTGCTGGTTTACCCTCTATTCCAAATATTTTAATATACTGATAAACAAGACCACTTGCAAAAAAAAGTATATGTCATGTCTGATGCAATGAACCCTAAAAGAAAAAGGAAATTCTTCTCATTAACTTGTGTTACTATGCTTGCATTTGAAAATAATTTGATATGGCAGGAGTGGATTGCTAAATCTATCAGTAGAGCTACTAATTAACTCCAGCATTTGTTTCAAGGGGAAAAAAAAAAATCAAAACAACTTCCTCGTTTCTTATCAACCATCCTTTTTGTGCCAATGACTATGAACTCACTGATCAGTAAGTGTTGTATTCTATGGAAAGAAGTCTGTTCCTTCTAGATCTTATTGTAAAGATTACTTTTCTCTTTCTCTGACTGTTGTGGTTTAACCCCAGCCAGCAGCCAAGCATCACGCAGCCGCTCACTCACTCCCTCACCAGCAGGACTGGGAAGAGAATCAGAAGGGTAAAAGACAGGAAACTCATGGGTTGAGATAAAGACAATTCAACAAGGAAAAGGAAAAGCCATGCACACAAGCAAAACAAACCAAGGAGTTAATTCACTTCTTCCCCTGGTCAGGCAAATGTTAACCCATCCCCAGGAGAGCAGGGACACCCCCGTGGTTACTTGGGAAGACAAACACCATCACTCCAAACATCCCCCCTTTCCTCCTTCTTCCTCCTACTTTATATAATGAGCATGATGTCATATAGTGTGGAATATCCCTTTGGTCAGTTTGGGTTACCTGTCCCAGCTGTGTCTGCTCCCAGCCTCCCATTCACTCCCAATTCCTCGCCAGCGTGGCAGTACAAAAAGCAGAAAAGGCCTTGGCTTTGTCTAAGCCCCGCTCAGCAATAACAAAAACTTCTCTTCATTATCATCCCTGTGTTCAGCACAAATCCAAAACACAGCCCCATACCAGCCACTGTGAAGAAAAATAACTGTATCCCAGTCAAAACCAGCACACCAACTTATTAAGTAAAATTGGGTTTTATTAGGATTTTAGTAAGTGAATAAACTATGAAAATAATTTTAGACAGATTCGTAACTGGCACTCTCCTTTGGTCCCACAGCATGTAAGGGAGCCTGAATGTTTTATGCTTTAGTTTGAAAAAAAGAAATGAAAAGCCTCTGTATCATACAGTGCATGTTCTTTCCTAACCTCCACTTAAGCAACAACAAACAAAACCAGAGATAGCTATCTGAAAAATTACAGGCTTGTACGAAAAAAATGTTTCAAAGCCATATAATTCAAATACTTCAAAAGTTCTTTATCAAAAATTTCAAGTAAATTGACCAAAGACTTGGACAAAAATGAAGTACAACATAACTCCCTTTCCCCCCTGAAAAGAACCCTAAAAGGACATGACTAAGATTTTCTCATTCAGAGATAAATATCTGAAAAATCAGTCCTTTTAACTTGGAAATAATGGTACTGCTATACACTCATGTTGAACTAGTATGGCACTGAAAATGTCAGCCTTATTAAATAATGAATTTTTTAATCCCTTCATGGAAAGATTCTCACAGCAACATTCTCTGCTTGACACTGAGCTTTCCAGCTTCTCCATTCTGTCTTCTTCTTAAAAAAAAAAAAAAAAAGAAAAAATTGTTCAATAATTATATATTTTTATTTTCAGTGCTGGACACAGTTTAAGTAGATGTGTATTAAGACTTCGGTGATTATTCTCTGCAGCTTTTTAGCATTTATAACATGATTAAAGACAGGAGATGGTGTCAGGATTTTAAAGGGGTGCTGTGAGTGTTCTGGACAGTAGACCATCTAGCTGCAACATTGCAATGGATTTTTGTAAACAAATTCGCTGCTGTTCAGTTCTTAAGAAACAATGTCTCTCCAATGCCTAAAGCAAAAATGTTCAGTTTTGGGGAAAAAAAGGACTCATAAGAAGTGGACTTCCCCTCTCAGTTAAGTTTTATTGCTCTCTGGTGGCTTTGATCTTCAGCAGAGAAAGCAGAGCTGGCAACTGTTTTTTTTCATTCTCCCTTTTCCAACAGTGCTGATCTTATCCAAAATATTTAATTCAACTGCAGCAGAATAATTAATTAAGGTTGTAGCAAATATATTATTATTATTCTCACAGGTCCAAACATGAAGCTCAAAGAGTTAAGTAAGTGGTTCCCTAAACAGACTCACAAGAATGAAAAAATGATATGTGGCATTAGTTAACAAGAAAAACAAACAAACAACTCAAAAGCTCAACAGAAAAGCTCTTTCATTGCTGTGTACAAAGCATAGTATCACCCACACTAGCTCCACCTTCTACCTCAATCAACCAAGCACAAAAACTCAAACACACAATGCACCACGTATTTAGTAATCCCTTCCAGTCAACTGACAATGATACACTACTGAATACTTTAAAAGTCAAGATGACTTGAGAAACTGAGGTGGTTTCTAATACTAAATTGCAATAGTACATCACCTGTGATATAGATGCATAGAATATGGAAGACAGGAGACTTTAGAGCACCTTCCAGTACCTGAAGGGAGCCTACAAGAGACCCGGGAGAGTGACTTTTTACAAGGGCATGCAGTGATAGGACAAGGTGGGGATGGCTTCAAACTGACAGAGAGCAGGTTTAGATTGGATATTATGAAGAAATTCGTTGCTGGGAGGGTGGTAAGGCACTGGAGCAGGTTGTCCAGAGAAGTTGTGGATGCCCCATACCTGGAAGTGTTCAAGGTCAGTTTGGATGGGGCTTTGAGCAACCTGGTCTAGTGGAAGGTGTCCCTGCCCATGGCAGGGGGTGTTGGAGGTGGCTTTTGAGGGATTTCTTCATAAGAACAATGGAAAGAAGATTTGTGGACTACATGGACATCAGAATTACAGTGGTAAAAAAAGATTGTGCTATAGGCGACTTTGAACTGGAACCCATTGCTGGGTTGAGGCATCGAGTGCAATATGTTGCAAGTGGTTGCCATGGACTCGGTTCCTAGGAGGAAAGGTACAGCTGCTATTGGACAGTCCACGGCACCACATCTGTTCCACCAATCCTTGTTTGCACTTTGTTACTATCCTCCCCCCTAATGTTTATGCATTTTCCCTTGTCCAATCATTGTAGGCGGATTTGCATGCTCCGCCTCTCTTCTAGACCCTTCCCCTCAGAACCCTATAAAACCCCTCCATTTTAGTTAATCAAGTTGGATCAGCCTTGGCTGTTGCTTGACGGGCACATATTGTCTCGCGTCTCTTCTTTGGGCGGTGTGGGTGAGTGTGGGTTGGTGGCAACCTGCAGACTCCTGCTACTTCAACCACCTACAGCAGAGCTGCGAACCCCGAGCTGGTCAGCTCCCTTCCCGACGCCAAAACCGCGTCAAGGGGGGTTGGAACTAGATGACCTCTAAGGTCCTTTCATACTCAAATGATCCTATGATTCTAACTATAATTGCATTTAAATGTGAAATAGCATGGCTGTTTTGGCACCATACATAGGCAGGCCACTGAAAACAGCTGAATAACTATCAAATCCCACATGCCTTTCAACAGGGAAAATGTGTATCAAATTATGTAAAGGTAGACTTTTAAAGTTTATAAATTCAGGTGTGAATGCTTCACAAGTGTGATGTAAGTTTTGACAAAGTGTTTTGATTTTGCAGTTTTAAATTTTTGCTGTAAGATACAATTAACTCTTGATCTACCTACATCTACCAGCATTTTTGCAGTAAAAATAGCAGTGCTGAGCCCTTTCCTGAGGTGCAAGAATAATCTAGCAATTCATAAACACGGGGAGAGATTTTTTCCCCCAGCTAAAACAAATAAAGAATTGAAATAAAGAGCAGCTTTTAAAGAGTTTCAGAATTCTTGACTGACAGCTCTTAAGATTGGCTCCCCCTCCCCCATCAGTATTAAGAAAACCTTATTTTCCAAAAATCAGCTAGATTTTTCATTGAGTATTAAATGCAATATTTAGAAAAGAAATATTTTATTTTACATGTTCAGCATAAATGTTTACATACAATTGATGCATTTGAGTTTGATCAATTTTGTGACAGGCTGTGATAGCCAAAAATGACAGAATTACCAGCACTACAGTAGGGCTTATGACAAACAAGAAAAGGACAGTATTCATACCTGCTTTTACTTCACCTAACTTAAACTCTCTCCAAGTCCATAGAGGTTTTGAAGTTTGTAGAAGCTTGAGGAGTCATTGCAAAGAAATTAATTGCCTCTGATTGATTGCAGCTTAGCATGAAGTAGCCACGTAAATCAGAGGCAGGTATCATTACATAGTAGCCTCTATTGTTTCTTCCACATAACAAATCAGTCTACCTATGGCACTGTCAAGCTCATGCCTTTGAAACTAAGGAGACAGAAAAAAACAGGACAGGGGCAACAAGTACAATGTTGCCTGAACATGGTAGTCAAATAAGAAAATGTACATCGTTCCAATTTTTGGAACATATTGCACATATTGCAGCAAGGAGAATAAAGGAAAACTACTTTTCTCCAGAACCTGATTTCTTGATCTGTTCAATGAATCCTTCTTCTCCAGAAAGTTTTGTTTTTGTTTTTTTTTAATTTAGGAGTTAATAAGACACATACAAAACTGAGTGCAGGAGATGCTGAACTTCAAGCTTGTATAGTGCAATGAAGAATTAGACTGAGACTTATAAAAATACTTTGCAAGAACTGAATGCTTGTGATCACCTGCACAGAATAGTACTGTGCCTTTGTAGATAAGAGGGTTTTTTTTGGCAAGGAAATATCCTGTTTTGATCTAAATAGCACCGTCAGTTGCAATAAAACCAGAATCAAAACACCAAAACACTTCAACAGCATGGAGACAATAAATCATATGGTAACCACACCAAAATGCTTGCTGTATTCAGGCAGTTTTGTAATTACACAACAAGCATATGAAAAGTTTCATATTTATTAATCTGTGTATTAATTACATTAACCATAATAATTAAAATTGAAACACCTGTGCCTTGAAAATAATGTCTTCTCACTGGTCTTGCAGTTATGGAAGTGGTTATAACAACATCCAACTACATGACTTATTGAGGGTGCGGTCCTGCATGTCATTTCTCTCACTCTTGGAATGAGATGGGAGAATACTGTGCTGTAAACTCAGGGAAAACCCCAGTAGTTGTAGACCTGCTGGCAGAACAATCTTCCTCTTCCCAAGAGATCCAAGCGTAGTTTTGCTAACTGCAGCATGACATGACTGCACGTGCACAAAACTACACCTCAGTGGAAAACTTACTTTTTCCAGTCACGAACACACAATTGTAATGGTGAAAAGTCTGGAATCATTTGCAGTGCTAGAATTTACCTGACTGCAGCAAATCTTTGTCCTACATACAGATATGGTCTTTACATTCCCTGGTACACTACTTGGCTACTATTTCACTATGTATTTGTCCTGCGTGATTTAACTGTGGTCCTTGCCTGAAAAACTGCAGGGCTAATCAGAGTGTGCAGTGGGAGACTAAAACACAGACTGTGTCTGCAGACACAGAGAAAGCTGCCTAGTACTACTTGCTACAGGATAAAGCTATTTGTTGCTTTTCTGAGAAAGCAAGGGAAGGAGCCTCATCAGAGACGAGGATAATAAAGCTCATTGCTTTTTCTGGCTCCATGAAGCTATCAGTAAGATGCGCTTTGCAGAACAGAATAATCAGGGATAACTTTTTCCCTACATTCACAGAATGTATTAACATAATCCACTACATCACTATTTTCCAGTTTATGTCCTTTCATTATAGATATCTGATATATAAAAAGAATCATGTCTTTTCTTCTAGATAAAGAGCATGTTCTCCTTCAGTGCCTATTATTTCACTCCTCTTTTCTCTGCTGGAGAGCTGTGCTTTCTCTGTATCTCAGTGTTCTAGCTGCCCAGATTACAACACTCCGTGTTTTGGTGTGCTTTTGTTGCTGTTGTTCAAAGCCCATACGAAAACAAACTGATTCTGGTTTGATTTTCTGTATGAAAGACCAAAACTGACAGTACAGACAATGCACTACTTATGTTATTTTCAACATCCCCTTCAAAAGAGGATGTGTCAGCACAATTCTGTCTGGCACCTCCTTGTATGCACAGATGGCATGAGAACTGCTAGCAATACAGCTTTGTTTCTTTCTTTCTCACTTTCTTAGCCTTGATTTTTCATCCTTGATTTATCATATTTATGTCTTCTGAGTTTTTATTGCACGAGAGCACGTTCATGGTTTTGCACGGCCATTTCTTTATTAAAGAGCTTCAAAACCACCTGCATTATGTTCTTTTCTATGATGTTCTTCTTTCTATAATTATTTTTAGCTTGTCAGATGACTCCCAAGCTTTCCTTGAGAAAGATAACTTCATTTCTCAGGGTGTGCATTTCACTGTCTCAATGCTGTTGTGAATAGACAGATACTTGTTTACGTGAATGGAAGTGCTTGGCTAGGTAAAAAGCCATCAATCCATACTAAATTGTGCCCAAGCAACATCAAGTTGCTTGGTGTCCAGCGATCTCACCTCCTTTCTTCTCTGTGATTGCCACTGACTTTAGATACCATTTCCTTGCTTTTATGGAAATTTGCCAACGCAGGGCCTGGCATGAAGAATTTTGCTTAAGAATCAGCTTTGGTTTCTTCCATTAATTCTTCAAAGTATTCCCTTTTTGAAAACTGAGATGAGCAATGTTCTTTCAGCCTCACCACCTTTTTTAAGGCCCACGATCGCATACTCAGCAAGGACTTGTAGCTCCTACTTCCCAAATGTCAGGATTCATCGAGGGAAACAGTTTGAAAGAGGCTGACAGGGAGCCAGAAAAAGCACAAAGGTCTGCATTTGAGGGATCAGTCACTCATATGTAAAACATCTGTAATAATTTATAAAGTTCCTGTACTCCAGCTCAGACACCGTGAACAGATTGTCTCGAGAGACAACACCTTCCCGAACTTTGGCCTATATATATCACCTCTAATAGTGCTCCAGACTGCAAGGAAAAACAAATGCATGAAAACACATGAAACCCCCAGCGACTAGACCCCTGGCAGAGCAGTTATGCTTAGGAATCAGTAACACAGAGCTTTGTCTTGCAAGTTCCTTAAACAAGACTGCTGCTTCAGAAGTGCATGTCTTTGCCTTGGGCACCCCAGCTAATTCTTCCAATACCACACAGATAAAGCATGTGAATGAAACAAAAACCCTCAGGAGTGCAAAAAAAAACCCCAAACAACCAACCTCTTCAAATTTCTTCTGAATTTTTCAGCTTTCTGATCAATTATGAGTCTGTAGGAGCTTCGTATTGTCATAACCCAGGACTGCATGAACCTCTAAATGAGAAACTCAAACCAATTTAAATCTATAGACTATACTTTCTAAGTTTTATATTTACCCCAGAGTGTAGCTGCCTTGGTAATTATGTCTGAAGGAAACACATGTTGATATATATGTTAATGAGTTAAAAGTGAGATTGCTGGTCTTTTGGTTTGATTCTATCTTTTTGGCTTTCTTAAGGGCTACTGTAAACAAAGTATTCTTTAAAGCATAGGTTTTAAGAATTCCAACCAGAACAGCTTTCTACATTTTTACAGTTAAAATAGGGAAAACATTCTTTCACTCAGGACAACTCACTCAGAATGATGTCTAATCTCATAACCCTTCTTCTTTTTCTCCCAAGTAATTTAATTAAAGAAATTATATCTAGCTAGTGTTTAGATATTTGCCAGGATGGTATCATAAACCAATACAGAGGTGTACTTCTGTAAGTCACTCAATGAAGTCTTGCAATTGCAAATTATTTCAACCAGAACATCATTACAGAAGAAATACAGCATTACAGTTTGCTGTATTTTACTGTATACTTCTGAACTGCACAAAAAAAAATCAAAAAAAAAATCTATGAGATTTTGAACATTAAGGATACTGGAGTCGCAGTCCATATCAACAGAGATGTTTTATTCTGCAAACTTCAAGCAGATAATAGAGATGTTCCATCCTGTAAATTTCAAAGATAAAGGGCCAAAGCAAGAGCAAAACAACCACCTGTGAAGCGTTCTGTGTGAAGGTGTGCACAAGTAAGGGAGCTCATGTCAGGAATGGTCTATGGAAATTCTTCTCCCCTCATAAACAATAAAGGTAGGACTTCAAGGAGAGTGAGACCTACTACCAGGATAAAATTTTTTACTGAAGTTTACTTGAGAAGAAAGTCTCCAAGAGCCAGGCTGTAAGAAAAGCAAGAAAAGCTTGAGAAATTGCAGAGAAAGAGTACCTTTTCAAATGAACTAAAACAAACCAACTGCCCCCAGCTTTCCAAATGCCTTTCTCACATGGAGCAGGAAATGCAACTGTGGGAGACAGGGGGTGAGCTGAGTGCCAGTGACTCAGCACACATGCTAGCAAGCAGAATTTTGCATTAGTTAAAGCAGAGAGGGGAAGCAAGCAAGAAAGCAAGATGAGTGCTGGAATTGTCTTTCTCCATACCACAACAATAAATGCACATAAAAGGCAACACAAAAATACCAATATAATTATTCCCAGTGGAGAAGATCCACTGGATGTAAAAAGACCTAAGCTGCTGTTCACCTTTTAAAAATGAGTGACATGATGTGAAAAACAGTAGTACCTAAACACTTATCAGCTGAACAACATATTAAAGAAGTTTCTTTAACTCAAGCCAGGTTTCAAATGGCCTAAAGAAACCATCTGTTTTTAATTTGAAATGTATAGAATATGCTGCCTTTAGCATAAATTATTTCTTTTTAAAACAATTTGAAACTACATCCATATAGCTCTTTTAATACCAACAAACACAGCAGTCCTGTATAGGAACCTATCAGCACAGTTTGCTTTGGCTTTTTACTTCTCAAAAGACAGGTAACGATTTCTGGTACAATTACATCTTGGAAACTGGGAATTTAAATCTTATTTTAAAGAACCTCTCAGGAAGACTCAAGGCTATGAGTTTCCCAAGCACTACTGGACACTTTATTTGCAGTCTACTCAAGTTAACTAAGGAAATGCTGTGCCTACATTTTTTTCCAACCTGGAAAACAACCTGGAACAACTCCAACCACTCCAAAACAGAATTATGAGACTCAAAACCACAACAGCCCATCATGTGGGTAAAGGGGTTTGCAGTGTAAGATTCTAGTTATGTTTCATCAGCAAAACAATTAACACTGTAGTTCCAGTTAAAACATCACAGCTTGGCTTGATACATAAAAAAAGCTAGTAAGAGCACTGAATGAGAAATCTGGAATTTTTGATTTCCTAATTGAAAGGCAATCTATTTTCTCCTATAGCATAAAGACCACCCTTATGCTATACTACAGTTACTGGGTACATCAATTAATGTATATCAGTTAAAAATATCACAAAAACTGATAAAAGGAAAATTGCAATACTTACTTGGTACTGCATAGAAGTGATTTGTTATACACTCTTGTTAGCTGTACCTACAAAAAACATTCATTACTTGAGAGCAGTGGGTATTAAAAGGAAGCCATTTCAACAGCTCCACACTTTAAAAATTCAGCTGAAATTCTACCTCTTCACGCTGACTTGGAATCCAAACCAGTGTGCAGACCTTCTGAATTCAGTGTCTCTAAAATGATCTTAAATCATCTTCACATTTAAGTTACTTGTGGTAATTATTTGCTGTTTATGGCTTTTTAGTTGTTAGGCTCAGGTCCTCAAGCATGAAACACAGAAGACTATTTAATAAAAACTAAGTGTGGTAAACAGCAACATTACTATGCTATTTCTAGACCTTATATTTCCTCTACTAGTAGATGCAGGAGAAGGATTCAGGATTTTACCGAGTTTTGGTTGCTTGCAGTTGCCTTCCTTTAGCCAGTCACAGGAGAGGGATGCATTTGCAGCCAAATAATCATACCTCCTGTAAAAGCATTTGAACAGGAACACAGTGTTTTGACATAGCTATTGGCCTTCTCTGGACACCTTATGGCTTCCCCTGTTGGAGAAAGGTTGTGGGAACAAGTACTTTTTCATATTTCTGTCTGGTTATTTCTAAGCCAAAATTAAAACAAAACGTTATGGAAGGGCAAGATGTCCTACTGTTGTCGTGTCTAAACCTTCAGTTTCCCTGAGAAATATAACAGCAGCCTAAACCAGAGTTTTGCACAGAAACAATCCACTCCAACACAAGCCGATTTAACTTGCTGTTCTGGGATGCACGGAGCTGTTTAAGTAGTCTGAAATCCTCAGCAGCTGTTATTTCTATGCAAATATAAATGTAGAGACAGAACAATTTGTCCCAAGTTATATTTTGTCCAGGAGATGAGACGCACCAGCAAGATTCTTATTTAACTGTTGTAGGACAATTCAACCGTTGTAGGACAATTATTGTAGGACACAAGGAAGAGCAGGCACATTATCTGCACAGCACAGATGAGATGGATTCCCTCAGCATTAACAAATTCTTTTATCATTTTTGGACTAGCAGAAATTTCTTCTGAGGAAAGGACTTCACAGTAAAGCCACAATTTACTTAATGGCTCTGAAAGACAACTCACACATTTTGAAAAAAGTTATTTATTTTCACTGCTTTAATCTTTCTACTGTAGTGTTAGCACTTAACATAAGCATCCACTCTTCTACTATCCTATTTACAATCCATTGAAATGTATACTCTACAAATACAATACATATTTTCAGAAATGTAAGGGAAATGCACAATTTGGTAAGGTTTAGAAAAGTGACACGCATCTGTACAGGATTCTCAAATCATCCAAAAAAGTAAAATTTACAAGGCAGTATCCACACAGCTATGTAAGGGTAGGTGCTACAGTGACAAAGCAGCAAACTTGCTAATACAATAAAATACAGAAAATTAAAGTGTTTTGGGGCACCAGAAAATACACTTAGTACCGCTGAAGTTGTAAATTTAGAAATACCCATATTTCTAGAAACATGTAACTGCAAACCTGGAGAACGTTCTGAAAAATATTAAACATTATATACACATGAGGTAAATGTACCTTGGTCTTTTAAGAGGTAATTTGACTTTAAAGCAACTGATATGGTGAAGGGGTTTTTTGTTTGTTTGTTTTTTAAACACAATAATCAACACCTTGCAATCATTTCAATGGCACAACATAAACAAGGAACTAACTAAAAGGTGAATTTCATGGCAATCACACTCAGAGCCATTACTGAAAAAATAAAATAGCCTCTTACTTCATTTGACACCTTCACGTCCCCATACAGTCAATCAATCCCAATGTCTTTACCTATATACAAAGTCTTTCTTAGGATTACAAGCGGAACCACTGGAGGGTGGCAGCGTGTCACACTTGGAAAGTCCGCTTGAGAAACTTCCCAGAATTCCAGCTTTTAAGGTTGGAAGGTCCCTGAAGAATTCCAGCATTTAAAAAATGACATTTCAGGCTTTTCAGCATCAGACCATTTCAAATGCTCCTTTTCTCCATGTCCACATCCACCTGGTCACAAGTCTGTAAACCAAACTGAGGCTTCAATGCTACTAACATGTAAAATTGATTAAATCCGCAAAACTTAAGTGATGTATAATGTATGTAATATTTACAATAAACATTTGCATCAGTATTAATCAGAAACTGTTTTGGTATATACTTGAAATGATACAAAATTAATATTTTGAATGCTAAAATATTTTGGTCCCCCTGGATTTCCAAGAGCAGATCTGGTGATATTACAATCTTAATTTAAAAAATACTTATGTGTACCTGTGTCCATATATATAAGATATGATCTTACACAGGTAACATTTAAAGTTACATAATATATACAGACACAGCCTTTGTAAAAGGTGTTCAGTTTATATAATGGAAAAGAAGAACAAAGCTTGAAGTTGTGGTGTCAGAACTGAGAATATATATAGCTCTATTCAGAATTTTCCTGTTCTGCAGCCCAACGTGAATAATAAGGTTGTTCCAAAATACTGCTCCTAATGTCATACACTGTGTCAAGCATCCTTCTGTGTTTTGTTTTTGCAAGGTTCTATTACAAAGCGAAACATTAGAACAAAGTAAGAGTAGTTGCTGGTAATTCAGGAGAATGAAGATTTGCAGGTGGTTGAGACAATGTAATAAATCACTGTACAGCTGACAGAATAATCCACATGCAACATTGCCCTTCAGCTGCTGTAGATCCCCTTTAACATGACACAGAACTGTTCCTTATACTTTAGGAAATGAAACATTATGCTGATAAAGTTTCGTGGGTACTAAAAAAGCCACTAAAAAATTATTTGATGAATTATACTATTATCTCATGTTACCATCAAGACAACTATAGAGATCTGAGGCATGATGAGGAGCCTGATGTTTCTAAAGTATGACCTATACCATTTGTATCTATGGTAAGGACCCAACTACACCTATGAAAACTTGAAATGTAATGCAGTTACCAAAAACGTTAACAAATTGCTAAATAGGAAGCCTAGAACATTATCATGGAGATACAATAAGGCATACTTTGATGCTGATCTGTTTTCTTTAAATACCTGCCTAGATACACAGAACTTTAGTTAGAGAGGCATGCCATGTAGATAGGCTTGGGAGGTAAGTTAGATGCAGCACTGGCTAGATTTCAGAAAAAGTTCTTCACCTAGAAGGTGGCTGGGCACCGGAACAGGCTCCCCTGGGAGTGCTCACAGCACAAAGCCTGACAGCGTTCAAAAAGCATTTGGACAATACTCTCAGGCACATGGTGTGACTCTTAGGGATGGCCCTGTGCAGGGCCAGGTGTTGGACTTGATGATCCTTGTGGGTCCTTTCCAACTCAACATATTCTGTGATTTTTTTCTGAACAGTCAGAACTGAAAAATGCTGTGGTGCATGGCTGTCCATGTGCACAAAGGCATAGTT
>JAYRBT010000082.1:56904132-56926091 GCA_036023395.1 Myiotriccus ornatus | reverse complement strand
TGGATTGCCTTACAGGGCTAACGAGCTCCATCTGCCCGGGGAGTGGCCCTGACCAGGAATCGAACCCGGGTCTCGGCCGTGACAGCGCCGCGCCTTAACCACTAGACCACCAGGGGCTCCCAATGTAGCAGTAGTTCAGAAAATAAATCCTATCTGACCATTTGTGTGGTATTTTTAAAGCTGGCAAAGGACTAGTACAACAGAGCTTTAAAAAAAGTAACTTCAGCAATGTAACTGTCAGAAAAAGAAGTTTTCAGTACATGTTCTAAAAGCTTAAGTTGACCAAGCCTTAAAATAATGTTTTGGGGATTTTTTCTTCCAAAAAGACACAGTTCAAGGAGCATCCTAGTTCACAATAAAACACCCATGACACCCATCCCCTGCAGTATTGCCACCTATAGAGATATATAACAAAAATATTTTTTATGTGTGGACTGGATATTGGCCAACATCAACATAGAATTTTCTCTAACACTGCTAAGGCATATAGGCATGGCTGTCACACATTTCTCCATGACCAGTGTCCAAACTTCAGTTTGTCATACCACTGAACCTTTAGGCATCAAAAGAACAAAAAGTTCCCCACATCCCCAGTGGTTGTTATGGTTCACTGTTAGTGCTGCTATCTCTGTATGCTGTGTAGCTGTACAGCTTACTAAAGGAAATTTATCTTCTCTTCAGAACAGTTTCCAGTTATTATTGTCTGAAGGTTCAGCAATGATAAATTACAGCCAATAAGTTTATTTGCAGTTTGCTGATGGAATTAAACAGCTTCAAATTCTTTTAAGGGCAAGAAAAATCCGTATTTCCAAATGCAAAAGTAGTCTTTTACCAGAAAGTATATTGACATCATCTACTGATGA
This sequence comes from Myiotriccus ornatus, assembly GCA_036023395.1. Lineage (NCBI taxonomy): Eukaryota > Metazoa > Chordata > Aves > Passeriformes > Tyrannidae > Myiotriccus > Myiotriccus ornatus. The sequence goes on along the minus strand of JAYRBT010000082.1, from coordinate 56,925,228 downwards.
TTCTATCTATGCATTAGATGACAAAGAGGACTGCTGTTTTAAGTTCTTGTATTTCTCTCAAAAATGTGATTCCAAGAAAGAACGTGTCCAAGACTCTTCACCTTTTATGTCCTACCACATAGGCTTCACATTGAAAAACCCCAGCTTTTTACTTTCAGTGTTAATATCCTATCTTACACTCCTGCTTGACTGGGCTGCAAGCAACATTTTCATGCAACACAAGGCAAGAATAAAGCACTGGAGTCTCTAAAACCATCAGCCATGAAGTCTCTTAATTGTTTTAATACGTACTTGTACCTACAGTATTTTGCAAGTTTTCAGTATTTTACACATACCAACAATTAACATTCTTTAAAGTTCTTACTGTCTAAGTATATCCGCCATTACACTTGCCTGCTGCTTATATGTATATCAACAAAAACCTATTTGGCACAAGAAAAAACAAAGCACTTTATTACAGAAGTTGCCTGACAAATCACATGAATGATTTTACCTTTTTGTTCCCACTCTGTGGTTTGGGGCAATATCAATTGTGTCTGTAGCTGAATCGTGCCTAACTGCCAATCCCAGGTCTGCAATGCAGCACGTTCCATTCTTCTTCACCAATATATTTTTTGATTTCAAATCTCTGTGGGCAATTGCTGGTTTGCCTGGAAGGGAAAAAATAGAAATAACATATCTGTATAAAAAAAGAAAAGAAAAGAAAAAATCCAACTGCTTTTATTCTAATGCTGGTGCAAATTTTGTTTGAAGTTACAGAACTCCTTCCAGTTCTGACCCTTTACATGCATCAAGGTAACTCCTGAAATCTTTCATTGTGGATCGTCTGGCTGTTCAGGAAAGCGCCTCACGTTTACCATATTACATCACTCTACTGCTCCTTTCCCTATTCCTGCAAATATTTATAGCACACACATATTATTTCCCATAAAAAAGTTTCTAACATTTCTGGAAATAGACCCTTAGTGCTATCTCAATTCGAAATTAAGAAGATACTACATGCACCATTAGTTGGTGCCTTTTAATAGGTGTTTTGGAGGAATGATTGCTACATCACAATGCCATAGAAAGGAAGACAAAAAGCCTTCCAAATCAAGTTCTATTAATTAGAAATTATCACATAGTAGAATGAACTACTGATATGTCATTTAAAAAAAAAACCCAAAACAAAACCAGAAAGCCAACCAGTATTATCCATGTGACAAGCTGAAGAATTGTAAGATTACCTTGTGTGCCAACAATTTCCATGTGCAGATGAGCAAGACCACTGGCAGTGGACAAAGCTAATTTTATCATTCCTTCCACTGTTACTGTATACCTGTTCAGGTAATCAAAGAGTGATCCATGCTCGTGATAGTCTGACACCAACCACAGCTGAGTCCACGTGCCATTGTCTGCAAAATAACGCTGGCATGAATAACAGGTACACACACAAAAGACAAGTAAACCACATATTCTAGTTTTATACAATGCTTATGAAGTACAAATTACGTTTTGCAAGTAAACTCAGCAAGTTAGACTCTTAAATCTTTACTTCTATCCCTGTAGCGTTTAAACACCTCTGTAAGGGCTGACAATATCGTGGGAGACTTTCTGAATAGCTTAGTAAGTATTCTTTTATTTAAACTAGAAGACAAACCACAGAAAACTCATGTCACCATAATTCTGAGGTGAATAGTCAGAGTGAACTATTCAGGTTATTAGCCAGGTCCTGCCATTCCCTAACTTTTCTGCTGGAGTATGGGGAAGCAGGAAACCATGCTGAATGCACAACATAAAACTAATCCTGTCATTGTCAGTCTAGTACAATATTGTCCAGGCTAACCACTAATTTAAAGAAAAAAAAAAAAAAAGTGTTTCAAGCTATGCTCCTTAACTCCTTCAGTCTTCCCATAACATGCCCTCACCCTGGGAGACAATTTCCACAGTTACCAGCAGCTGGTGGATTTTTCTTCCGAGAGTAGAAGCTTACAGGCAGCAACTGGACACATGACTTCAAGAGAAAAGTTAAATTCCACCTCTAGTGACCTCTCAATTGCTGGCCATAATTGAGATTTCCAGGAGGCACAAGAGTAAAGAAAAACACTGAGAAAACCAGCTTTTGCTGCATGACTTTTCGCTGAACTGTGAAAAACAAGACAGGCCATAATACATGTGTAGATATTCCAGGGCATATAAATGACAGATAAGAACTTAATTCTTACCGTTTACATTGTTTAAGTAGTGGACACAAAATACTTTGAAGTTTAAGCCACATAGAGAAGACTATTAAGCAACCCAAATCAAGAGGGGTGCAAAAGTTTTTTTTACCTAAGAAGAAAAATACACCCAGAGAAGGTTTTCCAATTTGGTTTTGTTATGAAAGCAACTCTCCTCTGGCAAACCTGACAAGTATTTTTATAGCTAGCAACTTTTGAAGAAGAATCTTTCATCATCCCATAAAAGATTTCATCTGGACTTCTATCCTGAATTATACAGCTCCCATGTGCTCAGAACAAGTGAGAACACTCAGCAGAAGTCAATAAGATGTCTCATTATGTATTAGTCCCTAAGGATTACTCCGGAAGTAAATATAAAGAACATGAATCAGGAAAGTAACTTTAGGAGTTAGGAGTTAGTTCCTATCATAAACATACTGAAAAATTTTTAGTTTCCAAAGAACATGCCCCAGGAAAGCCAGAGGCACAAAATGCCTGATCTACAGATTGACAGAAACTACCTTCATGGAAGCACTTATGCTTATCTTTAACTAAACACTTCAGTGGGCATGGGAAAACTTGCAACCATGTCTTTTACTTGAATATTCCTAGGGAGGCCAGCAACACCACTAAAAATAATCTAAAAATAAAATAAAAGGCCTCCAAATACTTCAGCGTAGGGAAATAAAAGACTAATCTATATTCAAACAATTCCCGTAATGGAAAGAGAATTCTGGCTCACTACAGAATAGTCTCAACTAAGTTGTTAATTTAAACAGGCAAAAGAAAGCAATCACATGTTCTAACATGTAAAGGGGTGTTAGAAAGCTGCTATTGCAGCAGGAAGAGTCTTATAATATGTGCAGACTTGGGTACAGAAGGGATACACAGGCACATAAGAGATACTCTCAAATACATATAATCGAAGAGCTCCAAAGAGCTGCAAAAGTTCAAAGTAAACTAACTTATTCACTTCAGAATATTCTCTTCACTCAGTTTTATCCTACTCCTTCATCACTTATGATGCTACATTGCCTGAAATAATGCTCTCCTGGGCATTGCACACTCATTACTTGGTCCTGTATTTGCTTTCTTCTCCTTTTTCTTATGAATGGGAAACCTCAGCAGGTGTCTAAACTAGACAACAAAAAGTAGAGAAATTAAACTAATTTTAATTAATCTACCAGATCTGTTGTGTTTATATAAGCTCTTTAAAAGATGTCAGTTCTTGAATAATTATCACTGCTCTGAATCAAGACTAGGGTGCCTTTGCATAAAGTTCCCCCCTCATAACTCTACATGCCCACCTAAGAGAATATGCTGCTGATTAGACTTCTACTTCAGTTTTATCTTACTTATTACCTGCAAGCCTTAATATTCAGTTTTTACATTCCTTCCAAAGAAGCTGGGCTTACTATCCATTCTGAAAGGAGCCATGAGTTTTTCCTATTACATGTTGTATTTGTGGCCCTTCAACCAGATTTTAATAAGAAACAGTGTTGCATCCACGCTTACATGAATATTAGTTACAGACAAGCTGAAATGAAGCAATAGGTACAATGTCCAGCTATCAGAGGGGACCTACTATGTTCTCCTTGCCTTGCGGTATTTCACAAGCTATACAATTTTTTAGCACACTAAGTAGAACACATTATGATAAACTTAAGTCTTCTTATACTGTTGACAGTAGTTAATTATTACCAAGTAATAATTAACCTGACCCTGAGTATTTTTGGCTGCAGAGTAAACAGCATCTGTCATGAAGCTTTCAATCACAGGATTTGCATTATCAGGTAAGAAAAAGTAATTACACTCAGTTGTAATTACATACAGTAGCACAGTCTTATATGATAAGGTAATCTAATTTGGTTTATATACACACAAAGATCAAGAATCTCATGCAATTTCAGAATGTTCACAAAAATTACAAGCAATTACAAGCAAGTTCAGGCTGACTCTTGAAAAGAGGAATTTATAACAACTGCTTTATCAAATATATAATCAAGTGTCAATTAAAATTCAATTGACTGAATTCATGTAAATGAAACTGCTTCTTTCACATTGGCACTAGAAAAGCAAAAATTCTGATGTGGTACATGTTTGTTTTTAAATCAAATTCTAGGTTTTAAGCTGTGACAGTATTGCTTGGTACAAGCTTGGTACAAGTTTTCAAACATGTTACAAGTTGAAGGTACAGAAGTTACAGAAACTGCCTAATTGTATGTGTTCAGTAGTGTCATGTCACGTAGTGTCATGTCACGTGTTTTAAAGCACAAATTTAGCCTTTTTTGCCATGGAGATAATGTAACACACACACAAAAAAAAAAAACCAACATGAGAAGGCAGTGAAAATGTAAGATTCAGATGGAATCTGTAATGAGAAAGCTGTTAGAAATGAGATAGTCAGGGAGATGTCGGTGACCGGAGGATGACTGGTGTTTTGTTAGCAAAACAGCTTGACTCTATTACACTGAGATAGTCATCTGATTAAATTGATGAAAAGCACTTGAGCCATATAGATTAGCAAGATCTCCCAGTCAATTCCTTCTTCTCAGGCTAAAGCCAAAGCTTCAAAAAGAATAAATGGCTCAAATATTACTTTTCTCAAGAGGAAGGAATTCTGCTCATTTCTGTGCAGTATGTTGCTTAACATCACTCCTGGGGATCTGCTTACCATGAAGGGTACTCTGAACAAAACTTCCACCAAGTGCAGCTTTCAGTTAAGCGGAAGGAAGTTCAAAGTATTTTGATGCATAAAGTTATCTGAAAGCGCACAGTACAAGACTTCACCTTACTTGTAACATGACTACACAGTTATAGCTAAAGACAGCTAATCCAGAGAAACTTTTAGTACTGTAAACCAAGGTTGCTGTCACTACTCCTTCATTAGTAGAATAGCACAGATAAGTACTCCCTGACACACTTTAAGTATCTAGGTTAGAGAGAACAAAACAAAAAACCCAAACTGTGTGTTTAGGTGGTTCATAAGACAACGCGCACCCCTAAAAGTAATTTCCCTGACCTAGCAGTATTTGAAAGTTAATGTATACTTGTGGCTGAGCACAGAGCTATCCACGACACAAATACTTGTCAGACAGACCACAACTGCAGTTACAATCTTTCATTGCTTCTCAGCTCTCAAGCTGGCTTAATAGCACCATGTATTTCCCAGTAAATTATGGGATGGGAAGCAGACAGATTGGACCAGCTCCTGCAGCCTTCTGAACATGCAGCTCTGGGGAAGTAGAGGAAGAGAATGTGCCATTAAGGCATGAGGACTGTCTAAACAGTGTAGTAGAACAAGAAGTGAAGACAGTCACAAGATCTAATCTATACACACACCCTCCTATCCAAAGGAACGCCTTCCAGCAATTGTACACTACAATGGCCAGACAGATGTTCCCCCGAATGTTTGTGAAAAACATGCAGTTGCAGTAAGAGGAAAGACCTAATTAATGCCTTTAGTAGTAGCAAAAAATGCAGCATGGCTTTGTTCCAAATTGTTCCAACTATTCCTTTGCCAATTTTAAAAATACTTGTACTGCTGTATCTCTTGTAGTCATGTTCGCAACGTCTCAGACATGCAGTTACATCTTGCAGTCTAATGACTTTGTGTATTCCAGCTAGGCTGTAGTAACTCCTGAATGCATTCAGCAGTTTGCCCTATAGAGAAATGGATGCAAATCCTTCACAGATATTATTGCTGTGAAAGAATACTTCATTTTGCACCCCATACCTAGTAAGTATTTATCAGTTAGTACCAGCATCTACAATGAAAGACTGTTAACAGGTGTTCTTAAGCCTTTGGCTTCTAAAGGCAAATTTGTGATATACCTGCTCCTTTCAGAGTACCATGACAGCACACCTGCTAAACTGAAAGTGTCCCTCTAGGTTCTCTCATTTAATGGGATATAGGTGGCCTGAAATATTCTAAGCAAGAGTTGCAGTATTTACCTCCTTCAATATTCAGGATTGAATTTTTAACCCAGAGAGAGAATAGTGTGTACATTTTTCCTCACTGAGAGAATCTAGAAGGTTACATTGAGAATTAATTCTGCATTGATGGGCTGAAAATAACGCAGCTTTCTACGTCTGCTCAGACAGCAGTACTGTTAGAAAAAAGTCAAGAAAAGCAGCATTTTCAAAACATGTTTTTATCCATTTTTCGTAAACCAATCACCAACTAGTTCTCAAGAAAATAGAAGAGCCTTGCCCCGAAGCCCTAAAGCCTCCAATAATGGCATGAGCTATCAACTAAGGATTTCTTTTTTGTATGTAAAGCATATTAACAGTAGAAAGCAGAAACAATTTCATATCACATTATATTATAAGGAACCTAATGATGATCAAGTCAAATGGAACTTCACGCTATTTCATCTGGAACCTGAACCAGTGATCAAGAAATTATTTTTGAAAGCCGACCATTTAAGAAGCCTTCCTCATACCTCCTTTGAAGAGTAGTCAAGTGTATTTTGGGACAAGCTACCTGGGGGTTTTGGGCAAAATGAGAGACTGGTATGCTTAACCACTGATGGATTTTGCTAAAAGTTATAGCCAAGGTATTGTAATACATCCTCAATGCTTTTAAGTGACACATGGAAGCTGAAGCTTCTGCCTCAATGGCTTTTCATTTGTGGTTTTAATGCAACTAATCTAATTTTAAACCCAGGTTCTAGATACTCCAGTAGGTCCACCAGAAAAAACTCAAGTTCTTGCAGGTACTATTAATAGCCAAGACAATTTTAAGCACGAAAACAAGACAGTTTCTAATGGTAAGTATAATAAGCTGCAGGAAGAAGTTGCCTGGTATGGTGTAGATCTGCAAGCTCTTGGAGGATAACAAGTTGCACAAATATCTGTTAGGGGTAAGTTAACTGCAAGTAACCCTTTCTTGGAGAAGTGTTCCACCTAATCTCTCGGATTCTGTCCCAATTCTACAGATTTATATAGATATAGAAATTTGAAATTAATCTAGAGGTAATTAAAAAACCCCTTTATTTACACTTACACTTCAACAACACTAAAACTATTTAGGAATTTCCCACAAAACTGAGGGCCCTTTAAGAATTCAGCATGTGTGTGAATTCTTGACTCCTCTTTAAGGTGACAGAATTTTCTATTAATGCTTTCTTCGCAAAAAAGCCAAAGGCCACTTGTGGTGAAACATGCAGTCTCAGATGAAAGTAACTCAATGAAACAGCATAACATCTTAGCTCCCCTTAAGGTAAGAAATTCAAAACCTGTTTATGTTTTGCCAAACTCTTGCATCTTAAGCTGAACTGCAGGAAAATCCAAGAAACTTTAATCTACTGTAACCACAACAAATCAAGATGAAAAAATGTTTATAAACTGTTCCTCTTAGTGGATATTTAAAGACTTATTAGGAGAGCTCCATGAAGCAGGTATAGTTTTATACTGCTAGGAACAAATCATTAATTCCATTTTTCCAATTTATTTTTCAACTGGAGTTCTGAAAGAATAACTTCTCATAACTCAGCCTTAAAAATAAATCTTCTACCTCCTACTTTATATCAGGACAACGAGATTAGACAAGATCTCTTTTGGTTCCAACCATTTATATTATTAGGTTATTAGGTAATTACAGGTACAAGTATTCAACAGATGTGTGGGCTCACAGGATAAGGTTATCTCCTTTTCAATACCAAAGCATTTTAAACAAATGTAAAGAAAGCATGTTTTCCAGAAAAGAGACAATGTACTTTTTTCCATCATTAAACCTATGAAAAGCCTGCCAAACCCTGAAATGCTCTAGTAACAAAATCATTTTTTGCTACTCTTAACAGGATCCTTTATTTTGCCCTTCATGTACTGTCTATTCTGACCAGCTACAGACACAGCAAAATGAATTTGTAGTATCACCAACCTTTGTTGTCCGCAGCAATAAATCCAAGTATGTTTTCATGGCGTAGCATAACTGTTTGGTAAATTTCTGCTTCTCGAAACCATGAACGTTCCTCTCTTGAAGAGAAGATCTTCACAGCCACTTCTTCTCCTCTCCACTTCCCTCGCCAAACTTCTCCAAAGCGACCCTTACCAATGCTTTCTTGAAGCACTATAGTTCTTGCAATTGTTCTTTGCACAAGTAAAGGTAAACCTGAAAAGAGGATTTTACATTAACCTTAAATATCACTCTAACAAAACAAGTACTTATCCCAAATACTAAATATGAGATCCTATTCCATGAAGGTATTTCTCTTAAAATGCATATTCTCTCAGCTTGTAGTGAACTCCTGACAAGCAGAGGTAGGATTCTGCCTTCAACCTTAAAGGCCAGCAAAACAAGTACTCTAGGACATTATGCTATACATTACCTCTACTATTGTTAAAAACATGATACACGCTTCCTTTCAGTTAAGAATGTGGACATTTGCTGATCCATAATATTTTATTTAAATGAAAAAAAGAAACAACCATGAAGCAATCAGAATCAGGATCAGGATTGAGGGTTTGTTTTGTTTGCTTGTTTGTTTGGGTTTTTGTGGGGTTTTTTAACTTTATTTTTGGAAAAAGGATCTGCCCATAACTCTCCTGGCAAAGCAGGTTAAGAGCACTTTTGCTAATGATTTAATTTACTTAGCACTAGATATGACCATCCGTTTCTAAGTTAAAAGTTAAACCACATTTATCAGCAACACTAACTGCTGAAAACTTACACTCATGCCCAAGTATCCCAGTAGCCTCTTAGTAATCCCAAGTCACTGTAAAACAGGAAAACATCCTTGCAATGGAAGCTTCCCTCTTTACAGGCCATTCTTGTGCACCTTGCAGTAATTATACTTGAAAAAAAGGTTCACATTCATGAAGATTTTATAGCTTTGGAATATCTACATGCTTTTAGCACAGAACATCTCTTAATGTGCTTCAGTAATTTTATACAAGCACTGGCATCCCTCAACCAGACTGGGTTTTTGTTCATTTTAAATCTTTCCTGTTGTAACTGCAAGGCTTGTCACTGGATTCTGCATTGATACTACACTGCAGGATGAATGCATCAGCCAGGTTATCTGCTTACAGTAAGCTCTTTTGGTACAGGATTATTTCACTTAAACCAAACACTTTACAATCTATTACTCCATAATCACTGTTCCAATAGCTGACAGAACACCTGTATTTCCTTATGTTATAGAAAATAAATCCCAACTAATAGCTCAAATAACTAATTCTTGTCCATCTTGGGACAGTCTTTGCTAACAACAGCACTAGAAGAACACCTGATCTGGTCTGCAGCATTGCTATGCTTATATCTTAGTCTGAGGAGAGCAACTTAAACCACCACAGTGCTCAGTGGAGTTCAAGACTCCTAGAGCTGCAAGAATTTTCTGTATGACCTGTGATGAAAACATACCTACATGAAGAAAGGAAGGAGAAAAAATGCACATCACACCAGTGACCTTATCACTGTCAGGTACTGCAGTAATTTCTACTGAGAAAGTTAAAACTTTTACTGTAATAGCTGTCCTCAGGTCAATTGTGCTGCATGCCCAAACCGTAAAGGCTCTTCTATGAAGCCTAACTTGCATTCTTTAAGGACAGACTTTTGAAATGCACAAAAGGCTAGAATAACTACAGGACCAAACTCAATCCTGAAAATGGAAAATCTGACTTCATTGGCAATAGAAAGCTTCTTCCTTAGAAGTCATGTACTACTGCAAAGTCCAATGTTAATTATCAAACAGTAGCTGATTTTTTGTACCTGATATAGGTGATAGGCCTAGTATTTTGTTCCTACAGCTGTATCAGAAAACCTTTTGTACATTTTCAGTTTCAGGTGCACTGCTCTGAACTTGCTATAGACATCCCTCATTGTTTAAAAAATGTCCAAGGATATCAGCCAACCTCTAAACAGATACTAAGCTCTAAACCTTTCAGACATGAAGCATTTCAATTTCGCATTACAAACCCCCAATCATCAAATTAACATGTCACAATAGGATAAAAACCCTACTGTGATCTATCCACTTACTCCTATACTTATTTTTACAGTATTTACAAGATTCAAGTTGCTCCTGTTTTTGGCAACTGACAAACCCAGAAGATTATCTTTATTTATCTTGCATTCATAGCAATTCATTACAGACTTTCTGTTGCAAATGAGCAGTTTCCTTCTTTTGCTATAGAGGAAACACAGCCCTGTATCACCAGGAACTTGAGCATCTGCTGTACTGTAAGCCAGACTGCCTGAAAAACAGCTCACATGAGACAGCTACAGCCTCAGCCTTTGACATACACATTGGGCACAACTATACTTCAGGCTCTTGGAATACAGCGCCTTTTAACTGTGCATGAAGAAATATTCAACCCCTTGTATTCAGCCATTGTCATCCAATTTATTCCTGAAACCTTCATCATCATTTTTATGTATCAAAGTATCCTTAAGTGTTCTGAGAGTCTAGCAAAAAGAAAAAAATTCTTTTTCTTTTCCATATCTTAACCATACTCTGACTAATTTAGACTAATGACTGCCCAATGCATAAGACGTTTGTAACTAATCTGGATAATTCAGGAATTAAGTTCTAAAGCATTAAAGGTAGCCAACAAGAGCAGCTGCTAGAATTTTGTTCCTGTTTGTAAGTCTCTGCCCAGAACACTTTCTCTGAAGAGTAATGAAATAAAAAAACCAACATCCCGTGGACAATGAAAAATTTCTTTCCCTTCAAGCTTGTATGAATTGCTAAAGTTCTTAAGGAGCTTTAAATTCACTTCAACTTTGCCTTGATTTTTGGGACCCTCTGGATTCCTAAATAGCTCCTGCTTGAAGTTACCTACCCGTAGTATTTAAAGCTTTTCCCCCATTCTAGGCAATTCTTTCGACTCCCTTGCAACTAAGTTACTTTGTCATTTGTGAGACAGAGTAACAGATGGGCATCCCCATCTGTCTATACAATATGTAGTTGATATTTAAAGATTTGCATCATGATCTGAAAATCATTCTCAGTTCCAAAAGACTTTGAAATCCTTCTCTTACAAGTTGTAGCTTCAGCAGAAGGATCTATTTTAGATGTTTCATCAGTTTCTTTCATGAAGCATCTACTTGTTTCAGGTCTTGTTCGTCATGGAACAACAGGGCAACACTAACGTAAGTCAAGACTGAATAATTAATAGCAGCTTACTATTCACCATTGCAGCAAATGAATCCTAACTCCTTTTTGATCTGAATAGGAAGGTCAATTTTAGAGTTTTGATCATTTCTCTGTTTCATACACGTCTCATTAGGGAATACCAAATTTAAAAAATAAAAAGGTAGAATCCTTTTTATTTATAGACTATGAGCTCTTCTGTTCCCTCAGCATGAATTCAGGAGGAGAACATAGTCTTTGTGTCACCAAACTAAACACTTCCTTAGCTGTGCCTCTTAGATCTGGATTATTTTGCCTGTTCTGTACATATCCATTGTGTTTTCGCAATCTCTTGTCCCAACACCATCCCTTTCACACAGTTCAGTTTCTCACAGGGTTAAGCACTGTTTTAACCAGCAGATGTGGCTTTTGTCCCTTCGGCAGCCCTCTTTTCCATCCCCAGTTTATTCCATAAATGCACAGTTTTCTCAATTTTAAATGTGCTGTACCCAAAGTCTGGATTAAAACACACATTTCAATAAGATTCAATTGCTGCAGGGTTACTTCAGGACACAAGAAAATTATCATTTCAAGTGCGAGGGCACTGCGAATTTATATAGTCATTGACTGACTAATTTTGAAACAATGGCACAAGTCATTGCAAATATACACATTGCCAACAGTACAGAGAATAAGTACCTGAAGTATCTCCTATTTCACTGCCATAATCACAGTGATGTACAGAACAGTAAATAAGGCCAATCCTTTTCTTACAAACAGCTCAATGACATGGAACTCACTGAAGCTGAAGCTAAAAGATCCCTTTTAAGGAAACATTCAGCCTTGTTTTATAAGAAACGTGACTGTCTTTCAAGCATAAAAGCAAATTAGTAAAGAGTCTCCTTAGGGGTAAGTAAAAATCAACCACATTTGTTGGTTTTCTTCCTCTGATGCATTCACCAGTAGCCAGTGCTCAAATACTACAGTAGGTCAGGTGCTCTGGGAGTCTAGACCAGCCTGAGTGCCCTGAATTCAGCTGTGAAAGCTAAGTAATTCCCTTGCATGCTGCTTTTACTTAAAGGGTAATTTGCAAATTACAAGGGAACAGTCAGTAGTTTCTAACCATTTGCTCCAGAAGCAGAATCATAAGTTTCCTCTAACTTGGGTTCTCTGCTTTTAAAGAGCTTATTTTGAAAGAGTACTTCCAGAGTTTTCAAACATAAAAGAGGTTCAGAAGCAGCACAGGGAAGAATGCCAGAAGGAAAATGAAGGAATATTCCTGATAACAAATGAAAAGACCAACCGACAACTAAGTTTGAATTTCAGTTAGAATTTCTTTTCAGCCTTCTTTAGGAGAAGTCTGTATCTGCAGACATTAAATAGAGAGTTTTATGGTCCTAATAGTGTAACAATTATATTTAAAATCTTTCTGCATTCTAAGATATGTAAATCTCTGACTCTCCATATTCTATAAGTCTCTTACTTCCCTGTATCCTTCCTAGAACAAACATAACTGCCTAAAATATTAACTCAGAATTGAGAATATTCTTCATGCACCAATAGGTACATCTATAAATGAACTTCCAATTTAAAGCTAAAAAAAATAAATCCTTCACAAATTATCTAAAAACCATAGAAGATGGTAGTTTAGCTATACTGTGCAGAATGAAAAGGTAAATGACTGAGCCTTACAGGAAACAAAACATTTACAATAGCTGACTGTGATATTCTCTGCATTATATAATATATATATACACATCAGGCTGCTCTAAGAATGATAGGGAACAGTAGCAACAACTCAATGTTTCTCGTATTTTACTTATTTGCATACATTGAATCTTCATTAATACTGAATGAATCTATATGGAAGTTGCTTTTCTAGTAATTTTTCCAGTTAATTATAAGTTTGAGTAGATTTGACAATATAAAAAAAAAATTGATGAATTATAAGGCTCTTAAACACAGGGTAATAACTACTAGAAGTGTGCCTTTACCTGAACCAGAGCCTGAAGTTGTCATATCGTAAATTAAATCCTTTAAGGTAGTTCCTTCTGATATAAAGGGACGATCCAATGAAGGGTCTTCTTCACTTGGCACACGATGATGAATTACAGTACGATTATGACAAATATATAGAATCAACATTAATGAAATGCAGACAAAGCAGACAGGTCCAGCAATGACAGCAGCCAGTTCCACAGGTCCTAGATTAGAAGCTGTTTTTCCTGGAGTAGGACCTGACAGTAAAAACAAAAGAAAATGGTAAAACTATTTCTTTCCTTTCATGCAACTAAATTTATAATATTCAACAGTGATATTCAAATTATTTCAAGGTATTTGTTAAAACTTTTCCACAGTAACCGTTTAAAGAATCAAAATAAGCATTACAAAGGACAAACTCAATGTGCTTACTCACACTTTGCATTTAACTTGCGTGTAAGTCTTCAAAACTGGCCCTAACATTCCTACCCAGAAAACTACAATTCTTATTCAAATATCATGAAATTGTACTTGCAGAATGTAAGATGTACTTTAGGCCTTTAAATTTACCTACAAACTTCAAAACTGAAACTTATAGAATTTTCTGTTTGAAAAAATGAAGGAAAAACAAAAACAGCCAACTCCCCCCTTACCTGGTGTTGGAATTGGAAGTTCTATTTTATTGCAGAGAGGTGTGTTACAGCAATGAGGCACAGTAAAGACTCCATCTCTGGTGGAGGAGGAACAAACGAATGGTCTGTCTCGGGGAATCAGATCAACTTCTGCTATACACATACTATTGTGTATTATTTTGTCTGCAGTTCGTGTTACTGAGGCAAAACATACTCCATCTGTCACACACGTGAAGTTGTCTTTTGTACATAGATGGCAGTAACACTCTAATTCTGTATTGAGAAAAAACATTAATGTTAGTATTGGTACGCATTCTGAGTTGAGAAACAACTTGAATGACTAAAGAAATATAAATTCAAAGTGCTAGGAGGTCTGTAATCTTTTTGGTTACATAAACACAGAGCCAAAACACTAAAAGACAACACTACAAGGGACAAAAAAATTAGGAGATAAGCAGAAGAAAGTAAAATTTAAAGCTGATGTCATCTCTCCTTACACAGTGATGTATTAAGAGATAGGCTGAAATCCTAGATGTTCCTTCTGGTAAAGAAGATCCATTACAGTTCCTCACACTAAAGATCAGACTTTTAAACAGCACAATATTCTCTACAGCATACAATTCTGCTATTTTCAAACCAAATACAAATAATGCCATTTTTTCCCCACAATAACCACAGGTACAGCTTTTACAAGTGACAAATACGATGGTGCTGGTTACCCAAGATTATTACTTTATACATTACTTGATGGTTTTCATTTTGCGCCAAAAGGACATATAACTGTTTAATCCTCATTAAAAACCAAACCTTGCATGACCTGAGAGCATACCCTGTCACAGAAGCAGAATGTGGTGGTTTAGACTTGTTATTTATGCAGCCACAGGAAAATGCTGTCTTACATTACTCAAGTTCGTGATTTACTGAAGCTATCAGTTGCAGTAGTAAAGGAGAAGGCATGGGGAGAGAAGCAGGAATGACAGGCTAATCATCTCTAGGATGATCAGGTTCCATTCTTTGCATTGCAGAAGTTCTTGGAGAAGGAAGGCTACTACTTCTAATTTCTTTCTCCATTCCTTCCTGCATTCACCGGACCAAACCCAGACAGAAAACAGTACAATGACAACAACAAAAACATCAATACACTCTGCCTCCACTTATTCACCCATGGAGGGCAAAAGCTAGCCTGGGACTTGTGTACATTCATAAAGAAAGACTAAAATACAGAAATTTAGAGAGATTAAAAGAATAAACATTTATGACCAAAATAGTAAAAAAGGTACTGAGCCATAAAAAAATTATCTTTCAAGGGTATATACAAAACTCCCACCAAAAGCACGAGGATTAATAACTGGCAAAGCAAAAGGTCCCACAAATCTGAACTCTGGCATTTCACTTAAATTGAAGAGTTTGATATAACCACCTGGACTGCCTCGGATTTTACACCCCTCTCTATCACTGCATATCATGAATTTAAATAAATGATGATCTGATCTCAAATATATACGTCATCTCAAAGTGTGGATTCTGAGAAACATTTTCCAAAAACAGCTCTTTCCCACAAGGTCTTGAATCAAACCAGATAAATGCAAATCATCCTCTACCTGATCAAATTTTAAGGACCCACTACAGAAAGATAACCCTACTTCAGAGATTCACCAGCACACAGACCAGTCAGAAAAAGGGAGGGGGAAAAAACCCACAAATGGGATTGCAAAATCATTTGTTTACTATTTGTTTACTATGAAGGTTATTGAAAAAAAGTAATTAGAAGGGAGATGAAATGAGAACTGGCACATGGGAAGGTGAATCTTAACAGCATCACTTTTTGAAGATGCAATTTCCCACCCATATCTCTACCCCCCATCCACCAGGGAAGCAAGGCAAGTTATTATTCAGAGCTTAACTATGAGAACATTTAATATTTATTTTCCTGTTGCTGTGCCTTTGGCAATTTATACCTGAAGAAATTATTTTTAACCCATTAAAACCCTGAAAAGTTTCCTAAAATGTTCACACACTTTCTTGCAACTTTTTTAACAAGCATGCCTTTATCTCACTTGCTTCATCTACGACCTTTTTTTCTATTTAAATGGTATTTTTAGCTCATCGTAACTACACATGTGTCTGAATGCCTACAGCAAAAGACAGATATTCGGTGAGACATATTTACATTTAGTCACTGTACAGAGGCGAAGTTAGCTAAGTGAAAAATTACTTTGGGGTTGACCTTGTTAAACTTATTCATCTTCCCGATCTTGGAAGCTGCACAGACACACTGTTACGACCATGACTAAATAACACATTGGCATCTTCCTGCTTCGCTTGGTTCCCACTTCTCTTTTGCTACAGAATTCTCAGAGCAATTTGATACAATATAAACTTTGGTTCGAGCTTGATGCCACTACCTTCTCCTCTCCTGCTGAGACACAGTACCTGTGACACACAACAGAATGATTTCCTCTGCACAAATAGATCACTACTTCCTTCTGAAGCTTCTCTCCCCTTCCCATAAGAGGGGAAGACAATGCCTAATCAGCTGAATCAGCCAAAGCTCTCAGGAATACAGGTTTTTGCTGCTCTCTAGTGGGCATATTTTTAAAAATAAAAACCTGATAAAAATGCTTTCTCCCCCTCCTACTTTGGCCACTTATGACTTCTCATGCCTTCCAACTCAAGCAGGTAAAAGTAGAATTTCCATATTTTACTAACAGAAAAACTAATTCAGCCTCCAGCAACAATCCATACCAGGACGAGAGAACATGAAATTGGAGTATCTTTGCCCATATGTCATTCTCCAGTTATCTGTGGTAAAACAACAGACTAGAACCACACGAACACGCTGCAGATGACATTTAACATCAATGGGATGAGGAGATGCCAAGGACCAATTGTAGTTAAATCATTCCTACAAGGAAGTGTTTTCACTTTTAACTGATATAAAAACCTGCAAACCATACTGTTTTCCTCTCAGAAACAAATTTTTGCTTTGTCTCCAAGTAGTCTCTCTTCTTCTCAGAGAAGCACTATAGTAATTTTAAGAACTCAGATAGAAATTAGTCAGGTCTCCCTGTTCACTTAAATGAATACATACATTTCTAGAATGGATTGTTAACAGAATGGGATGAGAGAATGACAACTCTGATGTAAGCTGATCTTCCAGAGCCAGTAAGATCTTTCAGACAAAATGCATTTCAATACAAATTTGGAAAACACCTTTTAAATCTATTATTACAAAGAACTCTAGAGCTCTTTCAAAACGATTAAATTAAAAGAGGAGGGAAAAAAGTTTTCACTTAAGACTTAGTCCATATTTTCCATGTCAGAGAATTATTTTATTTTTAAGTATTATAATAGTGTTTGGATGGAACCACTAGCATGAAGCCCCACTACCAAGTAATGAAAGGTCATGTCTGTTTAAGTGATACAAGGCTTGGGAAACTACAGCATAGACAGCTACATAAATGCAGTGAAAGTTATATAGACAACCAGGGACATAACCTAGAGCAAAAATTGGGTCAACACTGTGATCTAGTTCCTTCTCTATTGCATTTTCTCAGTGCACCAGGTCTATTCTACATAATCATTCCTGCTCTGTATGACCGACTACCATAAAGGCAAACAGTGAGACAACACAGTTCTGGAAGTGGGTGTGTGTGTGCTTTATGACACATATCGTGTCACAGAAGTTATCAACAACAGACTTCTCATATCTCAATCTGATTTAAAAATGGATTAACCTCTCATGATGAACACAATTACTTGTGTAATTGCTCAGACTCTGAGTGTGACAGTTTTGTCCTCTCTTTAAGAAGTCTCTCTTGCATGGGTGTTGCAGCTTGGAAAGTCCCTGGTGAGGGTTAAGCAAACTGGCAGCATAAACGAGATCCTGAAACCATGCAGCTGGACAAGGCTTAAAATAAGCTGGTTCCCAAGAGCTCAGATATTAATACTATATACAAAATGCGAAGAGAATTAAGTACACCCCATCCACTTAACTTTTTACAAGCCTGTACCATTTGTTATCTATTGAAACAGTCTTTTTTAATCTGTTGTCTTTCTGAAGCAAGAAAATTGCAGTCTTTATGTTTAGAATTACATAAAACCCTGTGAATCAGGATGTAATGTTTGTTAACATCCTGCAGAACTACTTCAGCGAGACAGTTTAGCATACAACACCACCTTCAGCCAAAGAATTTTTAATTGGAAGTCATATGTTGAAATATTATTTCTTGAAGGATGCTAACAAGGGGCATTACATCAGTTAAAACTTGCGAGGTGCTCTAATAAAAAAAACCCCAACAACAAAAACCCAACAATCCCAACTCATAACTCATTAAAACAAATTAACAGTTTTATATTAATAACTTTATCTAATAATATATCTTTGTTTTACAAATTTAAAAAAGACAAATACTCTCAGCACCCTAACACCAACATTACCTGAAAAACTAATATCACAAGAGAAGAATCTAACTCTTCTTTCACGGAAAATACAATTTTTGAAACAAAAATTTCACCAGAAGAACAATTAGATCTCTTGGTTCCACAAGATGCATTTTCAAGGGATAAAGGAGCATGGGTGTGCTGTGTAAGAGACTAAGAGATTTTGGGAGGATGAGCAAGAGAGCTGTAGTGCTCACTGGTAGTTTTTTTTCCCTCTGCAATAAAATTTGCCAGAAGCAAAATGCGTAATACAGAACAGTGCTGTCAGCTTCTGAGTCTCTAGTTCAGTCTTCTCAAACAATACACCTGAATCATCCATTCTGAACTCTTCTAGCTCAAGACACAAAAACATTTAGGTCTTAAAATATCTGGGACATAGGTACAGTTTTTAAAATCATGATAGTTCATGACCTTCACTAATGCATTTTTCTCACAATGCACTACATAAGTTTAACTCTTATTAAGTAACAACACTGGATATCAAGTTTTCAGGAAAACTTTCACGTACATTTTATTCATCTTTCTTAAGCAAAACTTCCACTGCAAACAGCAGGTTTTACCAACCAAAGTGATGCACTTAAGAAAACAGACAAGCTACTTTATTAAGGCCCTACCCTCAACTTGCAAGCAATGATAAAACCTCATGTAAAATCTGAGCTTCAAAAACGTGGTATTATATTCTCTGTAGTGCAGGTGCCAAATGGCACTATCAGGTTTTTTGCCTTTTATTGCTAACACTACCCACAGGTATTTTCATACCTCTTACAGCAAGATACCAGAACAATTGTTAGTGTATCTTTCCTAGAAGAGTATGATTTAAATAAATACATAAATAAATACATGTACATATTTACATAAATAAAAAAAACCCAGAAAAAAAGTTAAAATTAAAAGGTTAGGTTATAATGTTACTAGTGTTACAAAAACAGAAATAGGAAAGATCTTCATTTGCACTTTTAAATTCATTCCACCATATAAATCAGATTGCTATCTCTATTTGAGGTTAGAAGCAATTACGTGATTGCAAGAGTTTCCAAGAGGTGACTCCCCGGAATTTCGTCGAGAATAAAGACTTACACAGTGAAAACCACAAAGCTTATTTTCATTTTGTCAACTTAGACACAATGTTCAGCAAATTAACTCCTTACTAGTACCACGGCCTCTCTATGAGTTACGGATCAAGAACTCCGGATCCCTCCCCATTCCCCTTGGACAGAAAGGATTTCTCCCTTTTTAAACAAAAGGTAACACACCCCCACTACCATGCCTAAGCTTTTGTACGGGAGTCTATTGCCTTGTTTTCACATAAAGCTTTTAGACTTTAATGTCATGCTTGAGATTAAGGGAAAACTGTTGATTGACGATAGGCATTAAAAGGGAAAAGTTCAAAGCTAAAATCGAAGTAAAATTTCAGTCAACGTCTAAATTGAATGTGTTACATAAGAAAGCTTTAAATTATTAAAGCCTGACGCACCTTTTCAAGAACACATGGGTAACTTGAACTTATTTGACTGTTTCCACATCAGAGATTTACCACCATCTTCAATAAGAATATGGGTGATTAATGCCATATTTTAGTATAGCAAGCTGTGCTTTATTTAAGGTTTTTTCTTTGTTTGTTTGGTTTTGTTTTCTTACAGCATGAGTACCAGTTTAGATCGAATTATGAACAGCATGGTCAAGATCCATATCGAAGCTGTAACTGAAGAAGTTGTGGTGCTTCTCACTTCCTCTTTAAACCCCAAAGCAATATATAATCCAACTACAGAGGAATTTAATAAGTGGATTGTTATAAAATGCAGATTTTGTGTATCTGTCGTCATCATCTAACTTAATACAGATGAAACTGAAACCTAAATCAGGTTTCATGTCTCAAACAGTTGTATACCTTGTTAGGACCTATGTCCCAAACTGCTAACTGCAGAATGAAGTGGCCTTAAAAAAAAAAAGAAAAAAAAAAAAGAAAATAAGTGACAATTCTTGTATTTATGAATGCTGTTAATCACTCCTGTTTCATGCATTAGCTCTGCAACAGCACAGCTCTGATATCAGATCTCTCTCGCAAAAGAGCATAGGCACAGAAGGCTAGAGGAACAAAACCGCTTCGCCGTACAATATTCACCAAGGATTCAATTTTCACACAGCCTGGTGCTCACCGAGCACCCTGGCCAGGAGGTGCTGGGCACACCGTGAACCGGGGCAGCCTCCGCGACCGGAGCCGGGGCAGCCTCTTGTCACTCCCGCTACGTGGAACATTCAACACGTATCCGCACCGCCCGCTCCTCCGTCTCCGCTCCGCGGCGGCACCGCCTCTGAGCGTCCGGGGGCTGCCGCTCCTCCCGCTGTCGGCGCACCCCGGGCCGGAGCTGGGGGGCTCTCAGGGGCTCCTCTGTCCGCAGGGAGAGAGGGAGGGGCGAGGGTGCTCCGCCAGCGATAACAAAGTTCCCTTCGCGGGCCACGGCCACAATCCCCGCGGAGGCAGGGGCAGGGGCCGGGGCGGTCGCGGGAAAGTTACCCCGGGCAGACGCCGCCCGGAGCGCTGGCCGGCGGGGGCGAGGCGGTAGCGGCGGGGAGCTCCCACCGCCCCTCCTCCCTCGGAGCCGCCGCCGCCGCCGCGCTCGGCCAACAAAGGGCCGAGCGGTCCCCCCCGGGCTCGGACACCGGGGGTGGGGGGGCGGTGACTCCGCCCCAGCCGGCCCCTCCGCCATGTTGTTGAAAGGAACTGGCGGGGACCCGCAGCCCCCCGCCGCGCTCCCCACCCGCCCG
>JAYRBT010000082.1:56874935-56890634 GCA_036023395.1 Myiotriccus ornatus | reverse complement strand
CCAACCCAACCTCTAAATCAGTGGGAGATAATGTTTTCTCAGTAGCAAACCCTCACTATGGCTGGGATCTTGGTGGATATGTCTGGAACCAAAGAAGGCCAAACAAAATGCCTGTGAGGTGGCATTGGTACTGATCAGTGGAAAACACAGCTATTATGCTGTTATTCATGTGAACATACTCCAAGTGCAGTGTACAAAACCTACCCTTCCTGCAGAGGCACTGTCATCATAATCCTGGTCTGGACTTGAATTTGCTGGTGATCTTAGCTACTTCTTGTATAAGGTCAAACAGGGCTGTCACTCCCTTTTCTACTGGAGCATTACTAGTACCCCTGAGACCATTGAGGAAAGGTTATAATGTTACCTCTGATCAATACCAGGGTGTGATGCTGAACTGACTTCACACGTATGTCATGGCTTAACATTGGCTGGCAACTAAGCCCCCCACACAGCTGGTGGATCACTTCCCTCAGGGTGGTACAGGGGAGAGAACTGGAAGGGTAAAGGTGAGAAAAGTCATGGGTTCAGTTTAACAGGTAAAGCAAAAGCCATGCATGCAAGCTAAGCAAAACAAGGAAGTAATTTGCTGCTTCACATTGGCAGGCGTTGTTCAGCCATCTCCAGGACAGCAGGGCTCTATCATGCGGAACTGTGACTTGGGAAGACAAACACCATCCTTCCAAATATTCCCCCTTCCCTCTTCTTTCCCCAGCTTTATATGCAGAGCATGATGCCATATGGTCAGGGATATCCATTGGGTTATCTGGGGTCAGCTGTCCTGGCTGTGTCCACTCTCAACTCCTTGTGCATCCCCAGTCTCCTCGCTGGTGTGGGGGGGTGAGAGGCAGAAAAAGCCTTGGTGCTGTGAAAGCACTGCTCAGCAACAACAAAAACCTGCCTGTGTTAACAGCACTGTTTTCAGCACACAGCTAAAACACAGCCCCATATCAGCTACTGTGAAGAAAATTAACTCTACGCCAGGCAAACTGGCACAATGTAGAAATTCCCACAGCCTGTATTGACTGTAATTCCATTACTCTCTCTTGCCCACACAGGACGAAGAGATGTTCTGACTTTTTTTTTCCCTCTCCTGCGGGCAAAGCAGGCAGAGCTGAACCATCCACTCTGCGTGCACCTCCACACTAGGTTGTATGTACATATGGCTATTAATTAGGAGTAGAATTAGTAGGTTTTGTTTGTTGGTTTGTTTTTGTTTTTGTTTTTTTTTTTAAATTATGAATACAGTGGAAGAGAATCTGGTAAGTAAAAGGTTTAGTTCAACTGGTAACAGTGGAAACTGTACTGAGGTACAAAATAGGCCTTTTGAGACGCAGCAAATAGCAGTCCTCTGACAGGTTAAAAGAGAGACGCTAGTTTCAGGTTACAGTAGGAAAGTACTTAAGTAGATGCTCATCTAGAAATATTTTTATCTCTGTTTAGCTACTGTTGACACATTAAGGAGAGACAGCAGAGAGGAACTGTTAGAGTGCAGGCTACATATCAAACCAACAAATAACACTAAGATGTTTTTTAAGATGCATGCATACTATTAACTCCAATATTTGAACACCAAAATGAAACTGCAATTCTAGCATTTCATTCCTTTCAAATGTAGAAGACAGGTTCTCTTCTCCAGGAGAGTACTGAGAATTGCAAGTAACACCTACATCTCAACATAAAAGGAGAGGAACTTCGGAATCTTCAGGCAGGACATACTGAAACTTATTCTTTCTTCTTTGCACAGCTCCGAGGCAAGGCTGGGCAGCCTTTGGTCACAGCAAGAAGAGTTTTGTTAATTATCAGTCCTTTGAGATTTGCATGTTGCACTGCAGAAACTCACAGGTTTGGCTTCCTTACAGCAGCAGTGAGAGGAGAAACCACTCATCTCACTGTAGTTCATCTGGGCACAGCAGCACATTACTGATAAATGGTAACATGACATGTTTTGCCGTTGCCCAGAGAAAAGACCCTCAAAATGAGAAGGGGAAAAGACCTGCTGATTACCTAGTGCTAACAAAATCAGTGGGCCACAATAGTTAGGGTATTCACAATTCAGTACAAATATGAGCCTGTGGGGGAATATTTGCAATCATGAAGAACAGAACTGTAGGAAAGTGATTCGAGGGCTAGCTATGTTTTTGTTGAGCTCAGATTTGTAAACTGACTGTCAGGAATTCCTCCATCCCAGTATAACATTTGCTTGCATGCATGAGGTAAAAATTGCTGATGAGGCAAAGACTAACACAGTCATGGGGTATAAAGTGGCAAGGAGGAAAAAGGGTATTTGGAGATAAGTGTGCCTGCATTTATATGTGCATGCATGCACATTCCTGCACTTTCATCCAGTATGACTTCCCCCTTTTCTTAATCAGATTAAAAACTATATTCTTTCACACCAACTTTTAAACAATTCCATAGGATGTCTTACAAATTCAGAATAAAAAAAAAAAAATCCCAACCCTTGCAATTTTGGGTCAAAAAATTGTTTTAAAATTCGTTGGATGATACCTCAAGGTCCATTGGATGTGTTCAGTCAATTCAGACAGATGTATTACTGATTGTGTTGTACTACTTTCAAAATACTAAAGAGTTAACAATTTGTAAATACACATTTGCCCTGCTGGCAGGAGTTATATTCTGGCTGCATAAAGCAGTGATGATAACAGGTATGGTTTGTGTTTTATTTTTTTAAATCGGGGGGTATGTACCGCAGTATTTGCACTTTTTTAAAAGAATGGTCCTTAAGGAAATGAAATACACAATGAAGAAATGTTTTCATTTTTTACCCAGGAGTCTTATTTCCTTTTGATATTAAAGAGCAGGTAAATTAGAATAAAAAATGTCTTGACTTAACACATGTCTCTTGAAAATGGCACAGTTCATGTCTCCTGTTTTGACTGAAGTTAGTTGTAAAATTTAATAGAAGCCAGTATTAAAAATAAGGTTTCCACTGAAAACTGTTGTTCGATTCCAACAAAGTCTTATCTGGAGTAGTATATTCAAGTAAATTTTTAATTCACATGGTAATTTACCTTCAAAACAAAAATTGCTTTTCACTAGAAAGAGTCTATAGTGAGTGAGTGACCATCAACCATTTGACTGTTCCTGCATTTTGCACCATCCCCAAAGTATCCATGATAACTAAATTGATGTTTCCAGTAAAAATTCAGTATTTCTTTTTCAAATAGTTATTAACTTTTTGTTCACCTTCTCTTTCTTTCTTTCTTTCTTTCTTGCTTTCTTTCCTTCTTGCTTTCTTGCTTGCTTTCTTGCTTTCTTTTTCTATACTTTATTCTTTCAGGTTAAGCCCCAGCATAACTAAAATTAAATTTAAATTATTTTAAATGGAAAACTTATTCTCCTGTAGAAATGTAAACTGAACTCTGGACTCATTTGCTGGACCCAACTTGAACTCTAGTTCAGTATCTCCTAAGACCTGCACATTTTTTTTAGTCTTCTCTCCTCCCCCTTGATGGAACTCTTCTGTGTGATCCCATCACCCTGTCACCTCTTGTCACTGCAGCTCTAGGCAAAGAGATAACCAGCTCCCTGACAGCTGCTCTAGCTCAGCAGAGGAAGAGCAAGGAATGATGATGATGACTGGCTGCAAGCAGAAACACTGATGTCCATTAAAGGATTAAAAGTAGATGGTTCCTGCTTAAAGCAGGCAAAAGCACTTCGTTTTCCCCCTTGAACTTTCTGTGACTCAGAGTGAAACCCTGCTGTACATATACAACTCTTCCAACTCTGTGAACTGAAGGAATTTGGCACTGCACAAAAGTGCTCAGTGTTTTAGGGAAGTGAACAATAAATAAGTGCAGTGAATTGTTACGCATTCATTTTAAGTGTGATATAAATAGCTTTTGCCTTATTACCATGTTGTAATAATAGGGTAATTTACATTTTTTGCTTTTCCAGAAAAAAAAAGAAGATATCATTCAGCTGACTCTGGGAAATAAGCTTTTATAATCAAGTGGAAAAATAAAGCTGGATTTCACAATATTTGGTTGTATAATTATATGAGTTCAGTATTGTAAGTGTGATTTGCTTTTGTCTGTCGAAGGTAGCTGTCTAGTTATTTAATACACTATTTGTCAGCAAATGAACATGTATTTCCAACATAGATTCTAGATTAAATCTTAAAAAAATGATAATGTGGAGTTTGACCTCCATAGTCACTTCCTGATAAAATACAAGTAAATATGTTGTTTAAAGTATGCTGCAGACAAATATAACAGTAAAAGACTTCAGATATGATGGTGATACTGTCTGTGAAGAATTACCATTTCCTGATCATTCTTATCATTGCTGTAGTTATTTTATATTAACAACTCTTTAATTATGTGAATGTCAGAAGGGTAAAATTCACAAAAAGGAAAATCATTTTACATATAATTTAGTGGGATAACAATGTGTAGAACGCACTTTAAAGAAACCTTGACAGACATATTTCATTTGGAATTGTGACACAAAAGGAAATTACTCCTCTAATACACAATGAAATAAATAAAGGTCAGATGGTTCATTTGTCTGCATTTACTTTGCACAGTTCTACCAGTAAAACAGGATGTTTTCTATTAACATTGCTTTCAGGTTTCCTGGTAACAGTAGCACCAAAATAAAGACCAGATTTGTCTAGGTGAAATTCACTCCTCCTGCATAAAGCCTTATGCCTAGAATCTGCAAAGAAAAAAGCTGAAATAAGATGTGGAAGCTGCTAAATTTCTGTGTAAGCACCTGGCTGCGATCTATACAAGCTTACAGAGTCGGGTACTCAGCTTCCACTAAAACTAAGAGGAGATGAGCACCTTCGTTCTCAAAGCTTTCTTTGAAAAATGTGAGCCCTGTAAGGTGTAACAGCCCTTCCAGTATTTGCTCAGGGACAGTATGTATATATGCATATATATGAACAGTGCCTTGGGTATTCAAAATCTATGCAAGTGAGAAGGAGAGCATGGAGCATGCAGCTTCTCAGCTGTGAAGCAGCAGCCTTGCTGAGCCATACTGCTTATAAGACAGGCTACTGGATCTTCCTCATAGACCACACTTGACTCATGCCCTGAAGTGACCTCCAGCTCAGCCAGGAAGACTCGGGGCTGTGAGTTAGCTGCTGGCAAACACTGAACCGCATGGGGTCCAAGTGGAAGGAAGGGCTTTAAGCCAGCCATATGTGCACTGGATGTTCCACCTAGCTGGAATGTGGTTTGTGTTGAGGTATGTTTTCTTTGGCTATTTTTTTTTCTGAAATGTGCAATTACAAAAATTAAAATATTTACATCGTTGCAAATGAAATTTCAGTGTCATCTTTTTCCGTCACTGAATGGAATATTCCTATGTGCAACAGGTGAATTATTTTCCTTGGGGATCAGGTACAAAACTGTTTTCAATACAGAGAACAATAAACTGATTGTTACAGCTATACACTTTCTGATCGAGAAGTTTCCCTGTCTTCAGTGGTGACGCTTGTCCCATAGCTCCCATATCAGCTGTGTGCCAGGCTTCACAGTAGTTGCTAACCAGTCGAATCCCATGTGCAGTTGATCCATGCCATATTACTTTTTGAGGCCTGAAAGGTAATGTTAAGGTGTTATTTCCTCGCATAACCTCCTTTGCTTTATTCAACTGCACACCTACATATGTGGTGACCCGTATTTCTGCATTCCTTCTGCTTGAAGCAAACAGTGGGTAGGTAAAGATGAAGACAGAAAGGACAGAAAGACAGGACAACACAACTTAATATCCCATTCCTAGACTATCAGGAACGGAAAAGAAAAATGGCATAAGGAAAACAAGAAATTTTTATCACATTTCTAGTAGTCCAAGATATTGCCACTATTTCTATTACTATCTAGTAAAAGTAGAAAAAACCCCTTATATGTAACATGTAAACCGTAAAGGGTAATGTAAACTCACCAAGATGAGTCGGTCATGATGTTCCTCCCATCAAAGGAATATATTGGAACATGAATGTTGAATTGTCCACCGTTTCCATCAAATATAGATTCCCAGTTACTGAAAAGGGTTTCTCCCTGTTAAAATGTCAAAGCTACTTTTACAAACAAAACAAATCCCAAATCTGCGTCATACCTGACCTTTATAGACTTATCTACAAATCAAAAATCTTATCTGTGTTTAAGGACGCTTATGATTCCAGCTTTCTCATCAGTTTCTGCATGATATTCCTGAACAAATTTGTCTCATCTGTCATCTCTGTGCAAACAGATGCTCTCCAATCCATGCCTTTGCCTCACAGTTGTCTCTGTTCTATTGTCAGTCCAAAAATTCACCTTGATCATCCGCTGTTGTTTTGTTACTAGTGCACTGTTTGAAAAATTGCTTATAACTACTATATAGCTATATGGAGAAAATCTAGAGATAACTTGTACTGGAACTTCTATTAAGGTCACAGTTTTATTAGAGGTGTTGCAAATGTTCAAGGCAAAAGCTTTGCATTGGGCAACTTCTCAAAATCCTTTTGAGTTTTTCCAGTCAAAGTTGAAACAACATTGTCTTCACAAATTTCTTTCAAGGCTCTGTATTTGCATGCATTTCAGAGTAGCATCCGCTCAACATGTTCCAAGCATCATGTGTTATTCCTGTAGGTTTCTTTGGCCGCTTGTTCTGGGAGCCAGCCAATGCTACAGAGACATGGTTTGTTTTCCTCAGTTTTAGTATGTGTCTGTTTATGTGAGACCACAAAATGACTCATGCTCTAGACTCTGCTCTCTGTTTCACTGGTGTAAATCAAACCTCATTCCTAAGCACAGAATTTGCATTTTAGTTAGAAATAAGAAAAATAGGCATTTTATCCTACTATACTCCATGATCATACTAGAAGGTAAAACATAAAAACTCAGTAGTTTTCTATTTCATCACTACTTTTTTATTTCTTGAACCTGACTGTGAAATATGAAGCAAAGCTGCTTCTTTATAAAATTTTTGGGCTGAAGCTTTGTGCTTTTGTCATTTTTAAAATTTTTGAGGCACCTACAGCCTATCCTAATACAACAAGTACTAAGCACTCATTTTTACCTTAAGATTGACTATTGGCAAATGATATCGGTCTGTTTTTCTGACAACTGTGGCCAGATCTTGCAAATGCGATGAGAGGAAGGCTCTATAGGTAGACGTCAAACCTGCTAGTTGGGCCTGTTGAAAACACTGAAAATCTGCTCGCATGTCACCAGAAAATGGGAAGTTCAAAGCCACCAGATGCAACTAGAGGAAAAAAGAGGAAAAGGCACCATTTTAAAAAAAGTTTATAGCACTAGGAAGACACATTTTGTAAACCAAATAGTGTCCCCTCTTCCTGCCAGCACAGAACGTGTAATTTTCATAACAGGTATTAAAGTTATTTGTTGCCATAACATTACATTTCTCAGAGCTGTGAGGCTCTTAGCAGAAATACCAGTTTATCTTTCATTATTAAGGAAACCATGAAGATTATACACTCTTAAAAACTAAAATTCTTTTAAAAGTAGCTAGTAATTTCATATAGAAGTCTTAGAGTTTTCACACAAACAAAATCCCAAATCCTACAGGTATGGAAAAAAGTAGTAAGAAGTGACCACATACCATTCAAAAATACAAGTAGCATGCTTAAAAGTATAACAGCACAGATGCAAGAACTAATCCACATTCTTGGTGGTTTTTTTTCTTTTTTTTTTTTTTTTAGATATAACTCAGTTACTTTGCTTTCTTTGTCTAAATATTTTAAAGTCTTTTAAATGAAGGCTTAGGTCCTAAAGTGTCTGTCTAAAACAAGCAGTGACACATAGATAGAAAATACTCTAATGAATATTTTTCTTATTTAATTGTTACCCCACTGTAAACTTAAAAGTCACTCTGTGTTGTGGATACAATCACTAAGTGGAGGTATTCCTAACTCAGAGTCAGGATTTTTTTTTCTTTGAGATGGGAAAGGGGCTGGGATGATGAAAATAGATCTGGAGGAAACAATTTAAAATTGTGTTTGAGATGTCTAAACAAAACAAAGAAGTGTATTTATAAATTTCTAAAGTAAAAGCTCTGACTTTGAAGACTTAATACCACAACTCTCCCTCAAGATACAATCCATCACGTTTCAAACCACAGCTACGCAGTTGCAATACAGATTTCATACTTACTGCTGGTTTTCCATTGTTCATATTTGATACTGGTCTCAGTGCTGGAATAGACTGAAATCCCTGTTATTTGAACACAAGCAAACAGATATGTTAAATATGCTACAGAGATCAGAATTTTAGACACTCAGTAACTTTTTCAATAAAGCAAACATTGAACACTGGAGAATCTGAAACTGTCCTGCCTTTGAAAAACAGTCCCAAACAACGTAGCCAGAATACTTTATCTACATATCATCAGCTTGGTGTGTCACATAAACGTGTTTAAAAGCTGGCCTGGCCAGTGTAGCTTTGCTAGACCCAAATGTACCCATTCCACAGTGCTCTGCCAGAGCTAGTATTAGCGCTGGATCACACCTGGAATCCTTCATGGAAGAAGCCCTCTCTTGGCAGAGCAGTTCAGTAAAATCAAAACTGAAAGGGTATGGAGGATGTGAAAAAAAAAAAAGAAAAAAAAAAGCAGTGGGTGGGAATATTAGTTGTTTCAGGAACAGCAAAGTTATTTCTCCAGTTACAGCATGTATGAGTAACCAGCCACTGGCTATACCACATGAGAAACTCATGTGGTGTCAACTGGAGGCTGCAGAGAATTTATTACAACTTGAGGTCTAGACATTTTCCCAGTGTACTAAACGAATTTCTCCCTGACCTTCTCTAACCTTTTTTATTTCCTTCTGGGCATCCTTCTTCTCACTGCTTCTTCCTAGCACACTCTTGCGCTTTCATTATCTCAGCAGACCAATTAACCTGTTGTCAACAATACTGTTCTTTATCCAATTTGCCACTTCTTGGTTTTCATCCTCCTGCAATTTTTTTGGGACAGACAGCATTTTTGCATGCAGGTTGGCACAATAACTTGCAGAATGGGGTCAAGTTCAGACTGACAATTGAAGCATCAGAATAAACCCTCTGAACACTCTGGGATAAGCTACATGAAGGCATTGATTGTGGGGACACCAAACACAGTACTATAATCTTTTGAAGAAAATCTGCTTTTCAGAAACACTTGTCTGAGTTTCCTTGAAGGGCATAAAGGCTTTCATATGACTGACTTTAGTGTTATGAAACAAAAGTCTGTGGGCTTGTTTTGTTTTGTTTTGTTTTTTGTTTCATTTTTGTTTGGTTGGTTGGTGGGTTTTTTTGTTGTTGGCAGCCTACTTTATTCTGCTTTTTGTAAATGTTGTTTTGTCTCTGTAGTCTTGGAATCTCAGAAGATACTGGACACAGATGACTGTCCAATGAAAAACAATTTGCGAGCTTATGCAGTGGTAGGATGTTTATTTCAAACTAACAAATCTCAGTGGAAAATCATGTTGTGCAGTGATCTGCATGCAAGTTCTGCCGAGTGTATCACACATCTAGATTCAGTTTTTCATGGTTCAGTATTTTGTACTTACATGGCTTGATATGGCTGGAGGAGGAAGGCTGTCAGCAGGGATAGGAATTAGCTCACCAAGCTGAAAGAACCAAAAAAAGAAGAGTAAACCAAAACCATTTCACCAGGAGCTTTTAAATTAAAAAAAGAAAAAAAGGAACCTTTGTATCCATACTACTCCACCTCTGTAAAAATATCTCCCACAACTCCATTGTGAGTAAGGGAGTTGGAAAAGATTGAGACGTAGTACAATAGTACCTGCAATTTTCTCCATCCATTCCGAACACGGATAAAAACCTCACTGGTTTCCCTCAGATAGATCAGTGTACCTTCCATTACAAAATGGACTTTTTCCAACATACCCTCAATGTTTTGGAATGTTGTAACCTGTCAAATAGGAAAAGGAAACACACTTCATCAGGCACACAGAACATTTAGCAAGTTAAATTGTTAAATTGAAGTCTCATTTGAACACATAAATGTCAAGGGTTCTTCTGAAGGAAATGCTTACAAAGTCAGTTTTACATAATTTAATCCATAAAGCTTCAGAAACATAAATATCTTGTTGCTTTGGCATACCAGCATCATCATTCTGTGGGTTGTACTAGAACTACAGCAAAAGTTAATTTTGTGCAGAGTGAAGATCATTGCACTGCTGCAGTTTAGCATACTAGATCAAAATGCAGAGCTCAGAAGAGAATTCCAAGTAGTTTATCAAGTTTCATGAGAGTGTAATTTCTAGATACTTGAGTATAATTTCTTTCTCATTTCTTTGGTGTCAGAACGCATATTAATGCTTTATGAATAATGCAGGCCCTACTATAGATTTGCATACTGGTTTTTAATCTTAATTTTTACCTAAGTGGGCTTGGACCTCCTATCTGAGACAGTAGCCTGTAACTACAGTCCTCTACCTTGGGGCACCAGTCTTGGAATACCTGTTTCTCCCCCGAGAACTGCCCTCTGCTAGCTTGAAGAGAATTCTGTCTTACATGGTTTTTCTACTTCATGGATGCCTGGGATCCAATTCTGATTTGATTCACGATGTAAGAAAAGGAAACAAATTTATATATATATTCTGGCACAATGATTTTTAGATTTGCTAGGGAAATCTACAGTTTTCATCTTAGAATCAAATTACCTATATTACTGGGTTTCAATCTAGTAATGTAAAGTGGTTGTTTCATAGAAACTGAGCATTCAGTAGTTATTCTAGTATCTCAGCACTGTATCATCTCACGTAGTGTCTCAGTTGCCACACTCAGAGACATTGCTTTGAACATGGAATATGTAACATTCCGCAACTTTAGCATGCCACCAATCTTTGCATTTATTTGGAAAGGCTGTTATAACAAGGCAAGGGACAGACTTCTCCTCTCATCTTTTTTCTCAGCTATACGGATTCCCTGCTAAAAATTATTTGTTTCATAAAACAATCTAGTAAACAAAAACACAGGATGGAACTTTCACTCTTCTTTCAGTGCTACTGGTGACCACCAAAAGATTTGATGAAAGCTTTCAATAACAACTTCTTTATTTTGTCTCTTACCAGATTCCTGGTGGCAGGTGACCCTGGCTCTCCGGGAGGACCTGGTGGCCCAGGCATTGCAGCTGCTAAAATAAAACAAGCACACAATGCATGCTGAAGGACATGATTTTTTAGAGAGAACGTGAGTGACATAAGGAAAGGACTTAGTGGTGATGTCTAGGGGTGTTGGAAGGTTTAAATAGGCATAGTCAAATCCTGAATAGCTGTGTTCAAGTCAACGACAGAAAAAGCCTTCTAAGGATTTTTTTAAAAGCAATGACAAAACAATCTTTTCTCTGTTATTTGGGAGGTTAAGGTCAAATTTTTGATTGTAATTTATTGTGGAAACTCTGGATATGAAGGGCCAGACCCACTTAAATTAACCAGAACGCTGTTCTGCGAGCTGCTGCTGATGTGCATGGGGAAGAGGACGAACTTTTAGTTCCTGCCCATACAAACTTGGAGGCGGTCGTTATATCTTTTGCTCTAAAAGTAAATAAAAAATACTTTTCCTTAGATACAAAATTTACTTGTAAGCTCAGCTTATGTTTCAAAGCAATAAAGAATTAGTCAAGGGTATGAACTTGAACTTCTAAGACTGCAGTCCACGCCATCTAATAAGTAGTACCTGTCTTTACTCCAAAACTGAATTTCTTCACCTTGAGCTGAGAAGTCCCTGTTTTTTGGAGTAAAAACTTCTTTCTTTTAAGGTAGCAAAGACTGAAAGATATGTAAGAGTGAAAGCAAGCATCTTGTGAAAATGCATGGCATGATATTAGAAGTTTGAAGCTGTTTGGAAGAAAGAGCTTCTACACACTGACCTTGCTTGTTTGTTTTTGTGAAATCCAGAGGAGACTTGAAACCACCTTTTACAAACTAAAGAACCTGTGCTCTGAGACATTTACCAAGATACTCCAGAGCAGGTCCTTCACGCCAATGGCATGAAGTGTTCAGAAGTGTTCAGAGCTATTCACCTGCAGATAAGCTACTCCTCCTTCCCCATATTAAAATATGTGAACCCCATACTACAGTATGTGAACCCCATATTACAGATAGTAAGAGCTTGAACAGAGATAACTGAACCTTGAAGATAGGAAACAAATAAGCATTTGTGTTAACATTTAGTAAAATGGATGTTCATCGGTGTGCTACCTAAAGAAGATTTTACAAAGCAAAAAGGAAAATGTGTAGGAGGATGATGAAGACTAATGGCAGAGAGGACAAGCAAAAGTATAGAGATGGGATACTAATAATAATTTGTCTGTCTGACTGGGTCTCATAGCTAATATTCAGGAGTGCTTCATATAAATTACACAGCAAAAGGCCTGAAGGCCTTTATGGACTTCATGGATGCTGTGGATCTGTCCATATCATGATGATCAGGGGCTGATTCACATAAAACCTATGTTCCAAGGTTGAACATATTAAGGATTTTTTTCTTTCTCAAATATTATTCAGAGGATGTATACTTCTGACAGACACTAAATTACTAATATTTACTGGATGACAGATTGGAAGTCTCCAATATACCTGCTGCATAAACCAGGCTGACCAGGTTCATTAAATACTTGGAGAGAACAAACTGTAGACAGAGATATCTCCTCCCCAAACTAGCATACTGGAGACACAGGTCTTGAGGGAAAACAGGCTGATCATTAGTTCTCAGGAATGGAGAGAAGTATTCACAGGACCTGACCAAACTTTAGGAAGAACAGAGCTGTCTTACAGCCTCTCAGTTTAGTTAAAAATTCCCTTTCTATTAGTATAACATTTTCAGCTGAGATTAAGGAATGCTCTGCTCTGGTTTTACCTGGCTGGATTCCCATGCTGGGCATAGTTCCTAGAGGGAGGAATCAGTCATTCACTCAGTCAGACCTGTCAAGTAATGTCAGAGGAGTCCAGGACCCCATCCACCAGATCCTGATCTAAGGGCTGGACATTAACAGCAAACTTGTGACCCAAAAGGAGACAAAAGCACTAGTGTCTTGAACTGTGGCACTTGGTTTATAGCCACATATTCCCTTTGATTCCACCTTGTTTGCAAAGTTCTTCTCCTGATATGACTATTTATGGCACATTTTGCTCCTTTTCTAATCCATTAAGCTGAAAATCATTAAAGGTAGAGCAATCAACCCTCCCAAAGTTTCGTTTCTATTCAGCATTTGTGTAGCAATTACTTTTTAGAAGCAGTTCTCCAGCAGTCTCATTCTAGACTACTGTGGATACTGTTTTTCAGCAGAGAACTAGAGAATCATTTGGGTTGGAAAAGACTCTTTAGATCATCAGTTCCAACTGTTAACCTAGCACTGCCAAGTTCACCACTAAATCATCTCCCCAGGTACCGTGGTTATGCTCCAGGGAAGCATAACCAGTGCTTGGCAATCTGGTGCTTGGCAATATTCCAGTGCTTGGCAATCCTTTAGGCAAAGAAATTTTTCATAGTATCAAATCTAAACCTCCTCTGGCGCAACTTGAGGCCATTTCAAATTGTCCTGTTATTTGTTACTTGGAATAAGTGACCAACTCCCACCTGGCTACAACCTTCTTTGAGGGAAAAGGTCTCCCCTGAGCCTACTCTTCTCCAGGCTATACACCCCCAGCTCCCTTAGCTTCTCCTCATCAGACTTTTGCTCCAGACCTTCACCAGATATACTGTCCTTCTCTGGACTTGTTCCAGCACCTCAGTGTCCCTCTGGAATTGAGGGGCTCAAAGCTGAACACAGGATTTGACATGTGTCCTCACCAATACTGAGTACAGGGCGACAATTGCTGCCCTGGTCCTGCTGGCAACATTATTTCTGATACAGGCCAGAATGCCATTGGCCTTCTTGGCCACCTGGGCACACTTCTGGATTATGTTCAGCAGTCGTCAACTAGGACCCCCAAGTTCCTTCCCACTGGACAGCTTTCCAGTCAGTCTGTTCCAAGCCTGTAGGGCTGCATGGGACTGTTTTGATCCAAACGCAGGATCTGGAACATGGTCTTGTTGAACCTCATACCACTGGCCTTGGCCCATTGATCCAGATTCCTTTGTAGAGCCTTTTAGCAGATCAACTTTCCTGCTCAGCTTGGAAGCAAACTGACTGAGGGTGCACTTGATCCCCTTGCCCAGATCATTGATAAAGATATTAGACAGGTCTGGACCCAATACTGAGCCCTGGGGAAAACCACTTGTGACAGCCACCAGCTGGATTCAGCTCCATTCAGCACAAGAAGAGTGCTTTGGCCCAAATTTAGCCAACTGCTCAATTTGATGGATTTTGCAAAGCTCTCAATGCAGCCTGTCTCTATTATGCAGATTTCCTCCCAGCCACAAACACAGTCACAATAAAATCTTTCACGCAACAACACTCCCCATGGCACTAGTCAGCAAAAACTGTTTGCAGAGAAACTGTCCTTTCTGTTGTCTCAGTTCCAACTCACCCTCAGGAGAAATCGGTGGAGGGCAGGAGGAGAGTGTGAAACAGTCTGATTCAGGTATGCAGAGAGAGTGGGCAGGTGGGTCATCCTGCCAGGTGTGAAGGAACTGATCACGTGTGTGGGCACATGGCTATACACTCTTACATACAGTGAAAAGCTCACCTGAACCATATATTGCAGGGGGTCCTGGTGGGCCAGGTGGGCCAGGTGGGCCAGGAGGACCAATTTTTCCATAACCTGGTAAGCCAGGTAGGCCAGGTAAACCTGGAGGTCCCCTGGGGCCGACAACTGAGTCTCCTTTTGGTCCCTGTAGGGGATGAAAAGGATTTCCTTGAATGTATTGGTTTCACTACTGCAGGACCATGATCTCTGGTGGCAACATTTTCTGAATGCCTGCCAGCACACTGCCATTTAGACATGAGTTTGTGTGTAATTTTCTTCAAGGAGGCATGGATATAATGGAAAATGAAAATTTTAACCGTACACTGAATTAAAGTAAAAAATTTAAATTTCAGAAAGCTTTCTGAAAATTCTCACACCTATCCCTGAGCAGCCGATATCTGCAAAACTCCCAACACTGGTCTCAAAGTCCTCGATCTTGACCCTGTTCATGCTGAGACTGCTTGCTTTGATGTGTTCACAAGAGTTTGTCTGAAGCTACACGGTGGAAGCTTTAATGTAAAGTATGTCTGCACGGGGTGTACATCTCATGACGACTGTTCTCTTCTCCCTCCTGTGATAAAATATTAGCTCCAAGCCCTTAATCACTCCAGCTGCCAGACTTCCAGATTAAAAAAGCTCCAACTCTCCTTGCTTCCAGTTTAGCAGTATCCTCAGCCTGATAGCAGGCCCTCAGCCCGATAGAGGAAGGCGCTTATGCTCCCTGTGCTCAGACTGGCCTGCACACTTGGAAACTCGGCTGTGCCATCCAAATTCCTCTTGGCAGTAGAACAGTTTCTAAGGAGGGAGATGGTTCTCAGCAATGTGGACTAGCACCACGGGGGTTTTTGAAGGTGGTCTTGCTGACTTAACACTTCATCCTCAGCTGTGATCCACCCATTCATGGTTCTTGACACAGACATGGCAACGCACGTATTTGTTGCCAGATCCCAGGGATTACTAGTTACCAAAGAATTAGTACATTTTATTCCAAAGCAGCTGTGGTGGGAATTTCCAGAAGAGAAAATTGAAAGGTAGAAGCTAGACAGTGGCTGAATTTCACAGGAATAATCCACATGGGTACACACTGGACC
>JAYRBT010000082.1:56854087-56864492 GCA_036023395.1 Myiotriccus ornatus | reverse complement strand
TCTGAAAATACAAAACCTTTCCCCTTTCTTTTCACACTATCTGTGAAACTGCAGGTCCTTTGAAGGTAATGAAGGCTTTGTCATTCCCGTTGGAAAGCAGGGGCAGAGCTTCACCTGCTACCATTCTCGAGCTAATAAATGTTTATATGTGAATAGACTGCATTTGAGGATCAAATAAAGAACATGATCTTTCTTTTCTGATGCATCTTTCAGGCCACAATGAAATACATACTAAATCTTATTTTGGACAGGGAAATGAAAACAACATAGGGACAGTATTTACC
Organism: Myiotriccus ornatus; assembly: GCA_036023395.1. Classification (NCBI taxonomy): domain Eukaryota; kingdom Metazoa; phylum Chordata; class Aves; order Passeriformes; family Tyrannidae; genus Myiotriccus; species Myiotriccus ornatus. The sequence goes on along the minus strand of JAYRBT010000082.1, from coordinate 56,864,208 downwards.
AATACAACTAAAAAAAAATGTGTACCTGTATGCATACACATTCAGCTCCACAAAGCAGCTCTTAATCCATGGAAACACAAGCTTTGAAAGGCATTAAAAGTGTTAGAACAAACAAGTAATCAAAGTGCTTTGAGCAAAAGGGTATAGTATTTGTAGTTCTGTTATATATTTTATATATGGATAAGTTTGGCTATCTAAACACTTGGAAATCTGTTATCTTGAGGAACAGGTAAAGCACATCCCTGGTGCAAAGCAGAAGGCAGGGGGAGAAAAGCTGCAAAGCTGCTGTGTTTAGGTGTATAGCTGCTTTGGTTACATTCTGTCATGGCCATGCATTCTGCTAAGAGCAGATTCCACGTGTGACTTACTGGCATTTTGCAATGAGGTCTGGGAGGGACTGGGAAAACTGTCTATTGAAAACAGGAGGAAAATTATTTTCATGAGCACAGGTATAATACAGCAGGTAACACACCACAGAGATCTAATAGAGATGAGGGGACAAAGCCTGGAAACAAAATCAGCACCTCCTTAGCAGAGAGCCCAGCTTGCTGCCAGGTCTGTCATCAGGTTTGTGGGGGTGGGGGAGGGCAAAACCTTTTCATGACAGTGACTTAGATTATGAAACTTTTTTCTTTGCACACAAGCAAGGTCGCCCACTGTAAACTGTGAAACAAGTTTTGATATTTCCCTTTGCAAACTGCTACTAGGGCAGCACATTTCTGCTACAGAGACAGACCAATCACTGGTCTCCAGTTGTACTTACTCCTTTGATATAAAGTATACGTCCTGGAGGTCCAGGGGGCCCTGGGGGTCCAGGCAAGCCAGGAAGACCCTGGTAAGACAAAGTGAAAGAAGAAAAGATTAAAAAAATCAAACCCAACCCCAAAGCACTGAAATTTAAAACTAAATTAGAGACAGTGGATCTCTCATCCAAAGAAAATCAGGTATTCTGCAGTGATCTAGGATTCTCAAAACTGCTAAGATTCATATATTTTCAGGTGCCAGTCAGATAAGTACATTGCTAACTAGCACCTCCAGGGAACCCTGCTAGACTGGAGGCGTGACTGATCTTTAAAAAAAAATGTATGTCAACTCTTTACTGTGTCATTTGAAAACCTGGCACAATGCCATGTTCATCTTTCAGTCCACATCAGTGGAACTTTCTGTGAGGTGACATATGTCATCTCATCAATAATTAGAGATCCATTAGATTTTATCCTCCCTGAGCACTCCAGGAAGGACTACTAGAACACGTAGCCTGTTTTGTTTGCTTATTTGCTTTAACTTGTCAGCCTGTTGTATTTCATCTAATTGTACTTGCTATAAGAGGTTTTGTTAGGTTATGGCAGACAATTCAGAAAATGAACTTTAATACTGTTTGAAGATATGAAGGAATGGAAAATCTACTTTAACATTTTTTGCCGGTGGGTAGTAACCTTTTTGTCATTTTCTTTCAGTCAGAATTTGTCTAATTTGTCTGTTTTCACCTTCCAGCAACTAAATTTCTATTTATAACTTTTTCTAGAGGTATAAGCAACCTTCAGTACCTGGTCTTTTTTTTTTTTTTTTCTGTGAAGATGCTTAGATGCTCATCTATTTTCAGTCTCCCTGTTACTCAAATAAAGCAATATAATGTCACTTACATTTATTGTACAGATAGACAAGATACTTGTGCTTTGCAGTTTGTGGGTAATATATTTTTTTCTTTTGAACAAAGTAGAACCAGAGGCTTCATACAATAGAATAAATTTTAAAAAAGTGTTCTACTGAAATAGAGAGCTATACTGACTATATGCTAACACAGTAAAATACCTTTGCCTTTTCTTTCAGCATTATCTCTGATGCAGATGAAATATCATTAGCTGCTGCTGTAGTATGGGTACCAATTTTTCTAGCTCAGATTGCCGCATAACATCAGAACGACCATACAAATTACTCTGCTATTGTGAAACTTATTGCTTTTACTCAGCAGTGTTAGTTGTTGTGTGATCCAGTCTCCAGACTTGCAGCACCAGGAGCTTGGTTCACCACCTGTCATTCCATAATTACAGGTTGTAGGTGAGCATGGATATGTTATCCTCTATGCAGAGGTCATTATTTCGGATACATGTACATGGCAACTAAAGCAGGTAGAAGGTATTAGTGAGTGTCTCCTTGTTAGTGAAGTAGATACCACTTTGCTATGATATGCTCAAGTGCTGTTTGTACCCGTGTTGGATAGCTAAGAGCCTATGGCAGCATCTTCACACTGTGAGTAGCCATACTGGTGGCCTGGATCATGAAGTCCTTGATATATATAAAAGAAATGAAATCCCAGATCATTTGCTATTTGAACCAGCTATGCAAGCAGTGAATCACACACATAACTGTTACACCTGGGAGCTGACACAAGTATGTATATCTGCAAGAAATGTCCAGATGGACTCAGAAGTTGACTTTTCAATGATTGCTGCTAGATAGGAAAAGTGGCGGAAACATATAATTATTTCTAGATAATTTCATGGTTTTAGTCCCATCATCAATTGAAAGGAATTAATATAAACTAGACTTCAGATTTTAACAGGGTTTTTTTCCAACTGCAATATATAAGAACTTACATTAAATGCTTCACCTCGATCACCTTTCACACCTCTCAGTCCATTCAGTCCTGGACGGCCCTGAAATAAGTAGAAATAGTTTAGTACGTGTCAGAACCAAACTCATCTATCTTTTTTCCACTTGAAAGCATAATACATACCGGACGTCCTGGGAAACCAAGTTCTCCTTTGGGTCCAGTAGGTCCTATTGGTCCCTGGACACAAAAAAAAATTGATTATGGTCCATATTGTTGACATATATTTATTTATTTAGAAAAAGAGGCATAGTTTTACATCTGCATTAAAAATAAATCACTGATTGCCTGCAGAGAACACACAGAATGCCCTCTTTGCTTGCTCTGCTGAGTGATCCCAGAAGTTGAGGACTGCATATAACAGTCAGCTCTGGTTTGGAAAAGATTGCCTATCTGAAGTTGGGGTTCTCAAAGAAAAATTAAATGTATCAGTCAGTAGAAAAAAAAGGAAGTTAGAGATGTGTGCTTTGTGCATCTCCTTTTTTCTTTCTTTCTTTTTTTTTTTTCTAATTATGCTTTAATTAGGCCCTATGAGGAAATGTCTGTGGATCAGCCTCAGAATTCATACAGTACCAGGCTTCTACATGCCTTTTGCCAGCCTGGGTACGTGGATTCATGGGGCTGACAGCTGAAACAGAACAGTTCCTCGTTTAGGCAGGAGTGACTGACTCATCAGGCCTCACGAAGTAATAGAAGTTAATTCCAAAAGGGAGAACAAGCAGGGTGCCTGGGAAAAGTGGTCCAGGACTATGGATGGTCTATCACTGAATATTTACAAGCATGCAGCTTCCAGTCAGCCAGCAAGTGATCAACAAGAAGCAGTAAATCTGAGGGTTTACAAACTTTCAACTGCTGTCAGCTTCCTGAAACTCAGCAAAACCACAATGGTCTAGACAATCTCTTTAAATATGTTTCAGCCTTTATGGTTTCATTTCCTTTTTTTCAGTCTGGTGAAATGCTAAGAGATACTCCTTCTTGCATTATTTGTTAAATAATCTGTCTATAGATCTCACACAGATACTACTTATAGCTGACAATGGATGTGCTTAATCCGTCATGTAATATCATTTCATTGAAAAGTGATACGTACATCCAGAAAAATTTATCTGATAATGACGAGATAATTTGTCTTAGCATAAAGTTGAAATTCATGGATTAATTGTCACAATTTTTATCCTGCCAAAACTGAGTACTGGATTAGACTTGAAATTCATAAATGGTTAACATGTGAACACATTGATTCGTAACATCCCCACTGTAATCAGAATTTAAAGCTCACTGATGTCAGCTGAACTTGTTTGAGGGTGGTACAACCTTTATTAATCTTCTATTTTATTTCCTGTTCGAAGATAATTTCTACCCATATGATCAAGGCTAATGCCTCTGTCTAAATCAGGCAAGAGATTGCTGGTGGACTCTGGCAGATGTGAGCTTCAATATTGTTCCCCCCAAGCTTTCAGAATGATTCAACCCACCTTTCTATGATACCACATCCGATAATAAGGTTTGAAAAAAAAAGAAAAAGGAGCCCAAAATGTTATGAGGCATTTTTCTATTTCACTCTCTGATACTTGAACCTTTAAATATGCAAATCTGAACTTCAATCAGCAGTGAAGATGATTAGAAACAGACTTATTTTTTAGTACAAATAAAGAGACGTGTCTGATCTCGTGCTTTAACTGAGACTTCAAATAAACACTAACAGTGTGAGAGTTGGCTATGCTGAGGCCACCTTTACTAATTTCTCTGTCAAAGTGCCAGCCCAGTCCTCACAGATGTTAGTGACTCCCTGAGACAGAGACCAGCAGTCACAGCAAGAAGTGAAAAAAGGAAGTGAGGAAGCCACAGGGGACTGCTTACCAGAAAGGGAAACTTCATTTCCAACAGAGAATCAATTTGGGCAGACTGAGGTTTTTACTAAGGGCTCTTCTTCAATAATGTGCAATCATCTGTTTCACTGACAGGGAACAACACAATCCAGCAGGTAAAAGATTTTAATTTCTCCTGTGGCAGGAGGTTGGATTCAGTCTGTCTCTTCTGCTCTTGCTAATGATGGTACTGAACTCCTGACTATCCCTCGTTCTCATCTACCAAACTGCTACTTCTCTGTAGCATTCTGTGCTTCAGGCTTCTGTGATCCTCTCTTCTGTCCAGCTGAAGTCTCGAAAAGGAGGGGAGCAATGAGTAGGGATTTGTTTTTAAATTCTGGAAACTTGTCTATGAATTCATTTTGGTCTAACAGCAGAATGAAAAGAGCAGAGTCCCCAAATACCTCAAAGCTGTACTTGGCCTTACAAAGAGTCTTACTTTGTGCAAAATGGAACAGAACCATTGTACTAAAACCTTTGATAAGTTTTTCCTCAGAGTCTCTGACCCAGCGCTCTGGAGTCTGTATATTTTTTCTACACAGGACTCACATTAAGTACAAAGGGATTTTTTTTCTATGGGGCAACACCAAAATTTATTGCCCTATTATCAGTGATGATCAAACTGGAGTTCTGCACTAAGAAGAGTAATTGGCTGAGCAAAGCCTTGAGACGGGTGCTGTGTGCAAAATTTCCCTGCAGTGAAATCATTCGCACCAATGCTGGCAAGAACTTCCTCTGAACAGCCTTGTCTGCTTGCTGAACTATAGGAAATATCTCGTGGCAGCACAAAAGGAGGTGTAAACACAGACTTCGGGGCTCGCAAAAAAAGGACATGTCTATAGGATGCAGAGCAATAGAACGAGAGGCAATGAACACCAGCCAGAACATGAGAAATTCCAAATAAATATAAGGAACAACTTCTTTTATCCTGAAGGTTGTCAAATACTGGAATGTGCTGCCCAGAGAGATGGTGGAATTTCTATCCTAAGAATTGCTGAAAACTTCACTTGGCCAGTTCGAGTTAAACAGACCTGCTTTAGGCAGTGATATGGACTAGATAATCTCTGAAGTTCACTTCCAGTTAAAATTATTCCGTGTCAAGGTGAAAGGATCAACTCATCTCGCAGTCATACAAGGAGGAGAAAAGCAACTCCCTTTCTGGTAAATCAGGATAGTCCCCTCAGGTATTCTGATACACAGTAACTAAGAAAGCAGTGACTCAGTACAGCTAGTTAGTCCCTTTTAAAGACTACAGAAACTGATGTCAAAATCTCCTACACACCCTGGTGTGCAGAAATGTCAACACCTACTAATAGCCACTTAGGCACAACAGCAACCAGGCTACATCAAAAGCGGAAGCAAAGAAACACTTGATATCCTTGATCTTTGGAATATTAGACTAAAAAAAATTGGTTCCCTGAGTCTCGACAACTGTTCTTATTTTATAACTAGTTTCTTGAGCTTTCATACAACATTCTGTGTCCAGTCAAAAGTATCAGACCAAACAGGTGAAAGAAGGTCTCTAAATCCAGATTTCGGTACATGGTCCAGCTCTACTGCCCGATATGCAGCTTTGTCAATCCAAGGCAGCTGCAAATTACTGACATCGACAGAAATTGAGCTGATGCAGTGAGTTGTTTTAATGTAAATCATAGAAACAGAATAATTTAGATAGAGAAAGACTGTTAGAGATTCTCTAGCACAACCTTTTGCTCAAAGTAAGACAAACTTGTAGGTTAGGTCATGCCGCTCAGTACCTTGTTCTGCAATCCACTTTCTCTCTGGCCACCTATTTCTGCGTTTAACCCCTTTTATTGTCTTTTTTTTTTTTTTTAATTGAAATTTCCCTTTCTGGAACTTGGGATCTTTGCTGTGTGTCTTTTTCCTGTGCACCTCTAAGAAGGACCTGACTTTGTTCTATAATTTCCTTTCATGCTGCAGCAGGGAGCAATTAGATTTAATTTAATTTCAGGGCTAAAATAGCCCCCAGTTCACTCAGTCATAAGTTAGGTAAGGTTCTAGCTCTGATGATATTTCACTGTCTGTTTAGATGGTAACAGATACATCTGTGTTACCAGAATTTAAACTTTGCATCAAGTCAGTAGTTTACAGCACCACATATGTAATGACCACATTCTTTTCTGAAGGACACTGATCACTCTGAAGCAGCAGTACTCCATATCATCCCTTCTCAGGAGGAATGAAAAGCCAAACAAACTACCTTTACATTTACTACTATCTGTAAAACCAAATCAAAATTAAAAAAAACAAGTGGCATCCATCTTTGGAGTCGTCTTACCATTGGTCCCATCGGTCCCACCACTCCAGCTTCACCCTGTTGAGGACAGACACACAGAGAGAAATGATAAGGAGAATTCCCACAATGTCTAGCAGAAGTAGCTGGTAACAAGGCCACCAAACATTCTGGAGGAACACATCACAGTATCAGCTCACCTTCTCTCCTTTTCTTCCTATTAATTCAGTTAAAGATCCATTAGCAGCAAGGATAGCTCCCGGTTCTCCCTTTTCACCCTGCAATTATCAAAGTAATTACTGTTTACAAAGCAGTTCTCAGTGAATCAGACGAAGTCAAAACAGCATGACTGCTGTCTGAAGCATGATAGATTAGTCATGCTGTGATATCAAAAATAAAGTGATATCAGTGTGAGTAGGGTGAAGATTGATTCTGGCGGAGAAAAGGGATGATCTTTCTTAAAACATAATAAAGTACACTAAAAATATCACCCTGAGATGAATAAGTACTTATTTTTTTAAAAAAGACTCTAAATTACTCTGCAGAGAGTAACTATGTGAAACGTGCTGTGTTCACAAAAGATCTTTGCCGAAGGCAACACAGGCTACTGATGTCTTCTTGTCTACCATCAGATTAGATAATGGTCAGCAAACTCTGCTGGAAATGTAAAATCTTGATAGAATAGTAAATGTTCCAATTTTACTATCACGAAGGCATGAATCATTCTCTCTCTATGCCTGGCATGATGCAGTCTCATTAAATGAAGACCAGTTCCCAGCATTCAAATTGTGACCCTGTGCATTCCATTCCACAATCAAGAATTATCACTTCTTGGTGCTAGCATATGGTTCCCACTCTGGTTCTTCAGCTGTAACTTTCCTCTTCCTAGCTTGGGCATCTTGGTACAACACCTTTCCCAAGATCTCATGGAAGAAATCTGGCTTGAAACTAACACTTACATTGGTAATTAAAATGACAGTCCAGGTTATAGCCCTTTCACTGAGCTGTAAGTGCTATACCTCAGTTCCTCTCACAGGTTCATAAATCTTTGGTGTCTTTGAAATCTCTCTGAAGGTACTTTGGATACCTTGGAGTCTCCCTAAGGCTTGGTTGGCTTCACTGACTTTATCTTCCATGAGATTTTATGAATGTGATGTTGAATTTCATGATCCTTAAAGTAAAATGCTCCTAGTGTCTGTACCACCTTCATCACTCTTGAGCATAACCTGGTGTTCATGCCTCAAAAACAGCCTCAGATACATCACTATGTTTTTGGTGGGTGCAAAATATAATGGCCTCAAAGTTTTGAGTTCTTACCAATGTGAACAGCAGAAGCCAAAAAAAAAAGGTGTCAACTAAAAAACAAAAGTAAAAATCCCCACAACCCAAGCCAAAACCCACACAACCAGTTTCAAGGTTGAGTTTGATCTTTTTATGCACTCTGTAAAAGAACAGGAAATCTTGTGAGAAAAATGGACTGGTAATTTTGGCCTGAGATATTTCCTTCTGAATAATGAAGATGCTTTTCATACAATCCCATTTCTAACCACAATTAGCCATTTCTAAGTCTTCCTTGTGAGAAAGTGAGGTCAGCTACTTAGAAAGAATAAGCTGAAAGTGTTTTTGCTTTTCTTTTTGTTATCCCCAAGATATTAGATGTTCCTCTACCCTGCTTCCTGCAAATGGATGAGAAGGGGAAGAAAACCAGAACAGCTGCAATATTTACAAACTAGCAGAGTCGGCCTTTAGTAACATCCCAGGAATGCTATAAAATACACACTTTTTATGAAGAAATAAGAGAAAGGATCCTAAGAAGAGAGGTCCCCAAGCTCTCTCTTTGGGAATTGAAAACTACAGCCTTCATTCTGTAGGCAAAGAAGGAGGAAAAGATCAATCTTTTTTTTATTTGGCCTTTTGGATAGGATCCCAGGGTGTCAACACAGCGATCAGCTGGCAAGAAGAGGTCACATCATGTTTAATGTTTATGCAGACTTGACTGATAAGTGCATACTGCACTCCAGAATTTCAACATGGGGGCAGTAACATTAACTCCTGGTGGGATTATATCAAGGGATGTTGTTTAGCACTTCCAATTTCCACCTAGTAAATTTTCACATTAATTTATTAACATCACGATCCCTGCTAAAGTTAGAATCATTAAACTTTTAATGTCACTAAGTATTTGTCATCTAAAACATTTCCTGGCATGTACTTTGCCCTGTGTATGTTCTTATACCTGTTGTCCTTTGGGTCCCTGTGATCCAGGCAAACCAGTATCACCCTTTGGTCCCCGAAGGCCCTATGCAAAAACAAGCACATAAATGCATAGTGATATCTGCTAGGAATATGGAGCTAGGCCATGTAATTTTCAGTAACTGGCAAACTTGAACTTAAATCATGCTGGTTGCAATCTAAGAATTCTCATAGGACTAAATTGCTCTCTGAATCATATTATTCCCTAAACCAAGTATCACATAGGGAGAACCTGTGAGAAAGAACAAAATGAAAAATCTCTCATGTTTATCACAGTGTAGATGATACACACATTCACAAAGGGAAATATGCAAACATTAATAAAAGTGGAAATTCAATGTAAAATTCTCTGTATTCTCCATACTCTGTTCTCTCCCTCCATGATTATTTAGCCAGACTGATTTTCAACAGAATTTCTGAAACTATATTTTTAACAGTATATTATGAAAAAAAAAAAATTATCTGAAACAGAAGTTATCTTTTTGAAAACAAGATAATTTCTTTATCTGTTCATGGTGAAGGCATTCCACTCAGATTAAATTGTGCTTTACAATCTGCCATTTTAAGTGCATTCAGAAACACTTTTTTTTTGCCCAAGAACTCAAGTCTACACGATTTCTACATGATTCTGTAAATGACAGAGAAACCAAGAATTTGTTAAATCACTTTCTAAATGGTATCTGCTCTTTTTCAAATGAAAAATATTTTAAAGGAGTTTTTTCTTTATTTCTTTGGCTTCCTATGCAGACCACAATACCCAGGACTCAGTAAACAACCTTGTATAGAATTTTGGGCCAGTGTTTTATTAACATCTTTTGTCAGCTTTCACAGTTTTCTCCTTAGGTATTCTCAGGCAAAAGACAAAGAATCCTAAGACCCTACACATTCTCTGAACTGTAAAACAATCATAACAGGGAAAAATAATTCCTTCATGTTACATAGAATATGAATACAATAGTATGATGTTGTGGTTTAGCTAACTCTTGTACACCAGGCAAAGAATTTTCTCCCTTCCCCCTGGCCATCAGGCAAGCATTTAACAACACAAAAGAGGTAGCTTTTGGCTAATGGCCGAGAGATTAGTCTCCCAGGAAATGAGGCAGATGAAAAGGTAATGTTTACCTTTTCCTCCTGT
>JAYRBT010000082.1:56834647-56853987 GCA_036023395.1 Myiotriccus ornatus | reverse complement strand
TATACCTTTTAATAAAGGGCTGTTAGTTTTCCTTTTCCATAAGTTGTTTTTCCTTCAATCGGAACCTCTTAATTTTGGATTTATAATTGCTTAGAGGAAGGAGTTTGGGTCTTTTCTCATAACTCATCCTCAACAAAAGACCCTTGTCTCATTTAAACTGGGACATATGATCAATATTATCTGAAGTTATAAGTTAGATAATCACGGAATCATAGAGTATGCTGAGGTGGAAGGGACCTACAAGGATCATTAAAGTCCAGTTCCTGCCCTGCAAAGGACACCCCAAGAACTGCACCATGTACCTGAGAGCATTATCCAAATGTTCTTGAAATCTGTCAGGCTTGGTCCTATGACCACTTCCTTGTGGAGCCTATTTCAGCACACAACCATCCTCCTGGTGAAAAATCTTTTTCCTAACATCCAACCTAAACCACCCCAACACAGCTTCATGCCATTCCTCAAGTTCTGTCACTGGTCACCAGAGAGAAGAGATCAGTGCCTTCCCCTCCTCTTCCTGTCGTGTGGAAGTTGTAGATTGCAATGAGGGTTCCCCTATCTCCTCTTCTCCAGGCTGAACAAAACAAGTGACCTTGGCTATTCCTTGTATGGCTTTCCCCTCTGGAGCCTTCATCATCTTCATTGCCCTCCTTTGGACACACTCCAATAGCTTAATATCTTTCTTAGTGGCACCCAAAACTGCACACAGTATTCAAGGTGAGGCTGTTCCAGTGCAGAGCAGGACAATCCCCTCCCTTGTCCAGCTGACAATGCTGCCTGATGCCTCCCAGGACACGGTTGGCCCTCGTAGCTGCCAGGGCACTGCTGAATCATATTCAACTTGCCACTGACCAAGACTCCCAGGTCCCTTTCCATGGCACTGCTTTCCAGCATCTCATTCCCCAGTCTGTACGTATATCTGGTGTTGCCCCCCCCATTCCAGGTACAGAATCGGGCACTTGCCCTTGTTGAACTTCATGTGACAGGTGATTGCCCAGTCTTCTAATTTGCTGAGGTCTCTCTGCAGGCCCTCCATGTCTTTGAGGGAGTCAACAGCTCCCCCCAACTGTGTATCATCTGCAAACTTACTTAGCATCCCTTCAAGTCCTGCATCCAAGTCATTTATGAAGATGTTTTTATATGTTTGCATGGTGTGGCAGTCTGAACACAATAGGTAGGTAGCATAGAATATGGCACCTTTTGATACTATGGTTGTGCAACACTTACATGGTAGGCCTGGCACATTATTGTAAAAACATCAATAATGTTCCTTAAGTATAAAATAAAAAGCATGTGTCTCATAGGGCTTTACTGTATTCTGTAGTGGTAACAAAAAAAAAGCCTAAATAATAACACAATTACATATATATACAAAGATAACTTTTAGAAGTCCATTTGTTCCATTTGTTTCTCCTTTATGGCATAGGTCTTTCCTTGGGTAATTGTTCCTCAATTATATCTCAATTTAAACTACAGAACTGACTTTGAGATAAGCATATCAGAGTATACTTCATTTCCAACAGAGTCAGTTTCTACCATAGCTGGCAATTCCATAAAGACCTGCAGTCTCCCATACAAAAATTTATCAGACTTTGTGCAACTTGTGTACAATACAAATTTTTAAAGATAGTAAACTAAATTGAATAAACCTTAAATCCGAGGAAATTAATACTTACAGGAAATCCTGGTAGACCTGGCTTGCCATCTGGCCCCTGCAAAATCAAAACCCACACACCTTTACAAACATGTATTACAGACTTGCAAAACAGAATATGCATTTTTCAAATATTGTATGATTTGTGAATATCAACTCATCTGCAACTGAATTAAGAAGTTCATTCAGTCCATGGTAACATTGTGAAAGCTCTGCTATGCCCTATGCTTCTAATTTACCATTTACTTTCGAAAACTGAAGGAACAGCAATTCAGAAAAGGCTGAAAAAAAGGTGACAGTTTCCAGATATGAAAGGCATGCAACCATAATTCAGCCTCCTTTGAATCTTTTCCAGATGCCAGCACAGAGACCACAATAACCTGCCCACCTTTGCCATTTTTCTCCTGGATGTCTGTGTATAATAAATAGAGTGCGTAATAGACTGTGAATAGAAGCATTGATTGGGGTCTGAACTGGGCATATTTAAGATTGCATTGCTGTGATAACTGCAGAGAGACACTTAAGTTCTAGGTCAGATCTAGATCTAGAATAGTGGGATTTCTATTACACTACCCACTACGAAACTGCACCTCTTTCCTGACTAGGGTGAGATCAGAGATTGAGGTTCAAACCTTTCCCATTGCAACTGTGCTTCAAGCTACAGGATCTGCTTCTTTTTGGTGGGAATGTGACTCTAACAGCTATTACAAATCAGTGCATTTCCACTGCGTTTGAATGGCAATTACCTGCAGTAACTGAGCTCACATGAGAGGGCCCATACTATCGTGCCATCCTATTATGTCCAGGGATTAGGAGAATCAGTTAGGAAACAAATCTTCCGTGAAAACAGTTTTAACGTAAGCACAGTTGGACGCAGCCACAATAACATGAAGTTATTCTTTCATGTAACAAGTAGGAAAGAGCCATGCTAGACTAGCAGATAAAGGTCACAAGCTGTTGTTGGAACTAGTGCCCTTCTTTCCAGTCCAATGACAGACAGTAAATATTTGTTTGGGGACAGATGTATTAATAAGATACATGTTTTTTTCAAACTTTGGCTATGTTGAGTAAAATTCTGCTATTGGCTGTGCACATTCTGGCTTTCCTTATTTCATCAGGTATTGAATGTGACAGAGACAACTGTGCTCACAAGCAAGAAAAAAGACAAAATATAATACACAATGTCTACAAGTGAAACCAGCTGTGAAGTAAGTTCCTTAAATTTGTGGGGGTTAATATTTTGCAAAGTGCAACATGTTGTACACTTTTAGGCAAGTTTGAATAGACTCCACAGCTTGGTAGATTTCTCCTTGGATCCAGTCCTAGGAACCTGAAATCATTACCAAAAAGAATTCAGAATTTCAAATATTTGACTGAACTATCTCAGAGCTAGCTGCAAAACAGAACCTGAATATCACATCTGTTTTCTCTCACAAAATTCCCAGTTTTTCATCCACAGCTCTAATTGCTGTGAGACTAAAGTCATACACAGGAGCCTAGCACTGCTAGTTGCAGTCTCAAGCAGAAATAACCAAAATACTTTCATCCCAACATTTTGTGACTTGAAAAACAAGAAGGGGGAAAAAATGGGAGAAATACTATGTAAATCTTGGTCCCTATTTTTTCAACAGTTCTACATTTCTGTAATTCTGAGCATATAGCTCAGAATCAGAGATAAGCCAATTTCCTAATTTCATAAAAATATGTAAAAGTAATTTTTTCCCACAGAACTCACTTCTGCCCTAAACTACTTCTGCAGAGTTTAGTGGTGAGGTTAGCAGGAACACAAAGCACAGCAAACTCATCTCTAGCTGATACTTAAAAGAAGACATTGAAGATAGAGTAAGCCTAAAAATTTAACAAAGCAGTGCATACTCACTGGAGGCCCAAGCAGTCCTTTAATGACAGTAAAATTAAAAATTCCATTTGTATCATTGAGCAGTAACTAAAAAATGGGATTAAGAAACAGGTTATTTCAAATTGATTATCTAAGGCACACACATTTTTAGAAATTTACAGAAAATTATCTTTTTATAACTATGGAAAAAACCACATAAATAAGACCACAGAGAAGGCTCTCTACTTCTGATTTTGTTATACATTGGGAATAACAAAATATAGAATTCATTTTACATTTCTTCAGTAAGGATCTCAGAATGCTTTCAAAAATTTAATTAACTGACTCTCATTTTTAATTTGAAAGCTATGACACCAAACGTTGCAGCCTGAATTCACTTTTCCTCATCAAGATAGAAATCGAAATGAAGATTTTATACTCCAGTATGTCACCGGCATTCCAAGAATGAATTGGCCTGACCAAACTCATTCTGTTGTAGAGTTGAAGTTATAATTATGTTCTGGCATGTTTGCATCACACCATGCAGTGCCATGCAGTGATTCCTAAGCAAGCTCTGATCACACTGCTGTGTCTGAAACTAGCTTGGATCCCCCAAACAGCATAGTCACTTGGATGTGGAGCAGCACCTACGCTAATCAGCCTGGAGTCTCAAGATCCCTGAACAGAGCAGTATAATAACAATGCTGTTATACTGCTTCCTATCCCGGAATTAGCGAGCTCAGCATCAGCCCAGGATTTCTGCATAATTCCATCACAGTATCACAGTAATGAAGGTGGACAGGGACTTTTGGAGCTCTGGTCCGACACTCTTCAATGCAGGTCTGAATGGATCTGGTCACTCAAGGCCTTGTCTAGTTAAATCTTGAACACTTCTAAGGATGGAGATGCCACAATTGTTCTGAGCAATCGGTTCCAGTATTTGATCATCATTAAGGTAAAAAATTTTCCACTTGCATTTAATAGGAATTTCCCTTGTTCCAACTTGGCTCTGTTATATCTTATAATATTACATGTCCAAGAACAGGGTGCTTCCATCTTCTCTGTATCTTCTGATTAGGTCATTTTAGACAGGAACAGAGCCTCTCCTTAGCCTGCTTTTTGCCACGCTGAGCAGACCCAGTTCTGTCTGTACTCTGGTCCCCTGAACATCTTGGCAGCCCTCCATGGGCTTACTCCATTATGTCAAGATCTTTCTTGTCCTGGGCATCTCAGAGCTGGACACAGTACTCCAGAAGCAGTCTTATGAATGCCAATCACAACTCTCTGAGTCCATTAATTAGACAATTTTCCCTGTATTTTATCATCCTCTTATTGACTTTATCCGTTCGGTTATAGCAAGATTGTGAGAGACTGCATCAGAAGCCCTGCTAAAGTCAGGGTCTACAAATTCCAGAAAAATTCCAGTGCCCATCTGTTTTCCCCAGAGAAGCAAGGATTTTAATCAGGAATGAACTGCCATTAGTAAATCCATGTTGGCTGCTCCCTATCAGATTCTTGTCCTGATATTATGCTTAGGCTTTCATTTAGGTTTCAGATAGCTACCTTTCTGGTTTAAATAGGTGTTCCCAATATTATATCATGTGGTCTTACAGTACAATTCAAGACTGACAGTGTGTAAGTGCTTGTGCTACATAAATGTTCTAGGTGAAAAAATATCTTTACTGTTTTTGTCCTTTGATTAATTTCTTTCATTCCAAGAGTCCCATTGGACACTTTAGCCTTGTTTTGGATTCAGAAGAATAAGCTGAATCTTCTTGGAAGCTTCAACTTGTGCATTTGCTTAACAGGCCATCCAATTCTATATAGGGCTCTGAGTGAAGTGCTATATTCCCATGCCATGTAGTGTAAATCTGAATTTCACAAGGCCAGGGCAGGGCATGCCTTCAGGTGCCAGGGATTTACTCAGCACATGAATAAACCTGTTGTCACTGAGATATTGTGAAATCTGAATGCCTCTTTTTCTGTCTGTTACCATGTGCAGATCAATGCTATCAGACTGCAATCTTTTCCAACATTTGTTATGAATATAGTATCCAGGAACTGAGTTTAAAGCTACCCT
Source organism: Myiotriccus ornatus (assembly GCA_036023395.1). Lineage (NCBI taxonomy): Eukaryota > Metazoa > Chordata > Aves > Passeriformes > Tyrannidae > Myiotriccus > Myiotriccus ornatus. Next base: position 56,848,419 of record JAYRBT010000082.1, on the reverse strand, counting down.
GCTTTGAATAGGAGGTTTGACCAGAAATCACTTCCAATATTCTTATGAGTCTCTGAATACTATTTTTCTAATCTGGTATGTGAAGTAGGACATGAAAGAGGACAGACCTTGGCCACATCACGTGCTGTGCTATGCTATGCTATGCTATGCTATGCTATGCTATGCTATGCTATGCTATCCTATGCTATGCTATCCTATGCTATCCTATCCTATGCTGTCCTATGCTATCCTATTCTATCCTATCCTATCCTATGCTATCCTATGCTATCCTATGCTATGCTATCCTATGCTATCCTATCCTATCCTGTCCTGTCCTGTCCTGTCCTGTCCTATCCTATCCTATCCTATCCTATTCTAAGTTATCCTGTTTTATCTTATCTGAGCATGGCAGTGTATGGTCGACTTCCCGTGATTTTGAGGTCATATTTGCACAATTCATGCAGCTAAAACTTATTACTTTTACTGGGTGCTGCTTCCCACTCCCCGTCTTCATATATAAAACATTTCTATAAAAAGCACTGGAAAATTGTCAAATAAAAAGGCAGTTTAGATCCTGCAGGCAGCACTCCATCTCCCAGCCTGCATGAGCTCTGCTACATTGCTTCAGGGGTAGCGTGGTGCTCTTAGTCCCACTCTATTTCCAGTTGTATATGGCCCAGAAAGGGAACAGGACATGGGCTGCTACATTAATGACATTAATAAGAGTGTCCTGCTACTGCAACCATTCTGCTTTATCTACAACTGGTGGCAGAAATCCAGGAGCCCTGGGCTAACACTCTCTTTTCATTGTGGAATTACTCAGTATTCATTGTTTTTGGGCTCAATCCAAACTGTACTGAAGTCAGTAGAAAGAATCCCAAAGGCTTTGCTGAGTTTGGGATCAGGCACATTGTATATTTTTAAAACAGAGTTGATCTGCAAATGGAAATTTTGTTTGGAAGTCAGAAAACTGTACGTAATGCTGAAGAAGATTTGAAAACAGAGTGATGATTACAGAAAAAGATTGTACTCTTCACAACCTCCTCCAGGTGTATAGTTATTTATCTTTGGCTTTGGGTGTGAAAGCAGCTTTAATAGCAAACAACCAAGCAATACAATTCTTCTGGCGGTATTAGAATTACAGAAAGAACACAAGGAACAAAATCTTTTTACTTTTATTTTACACACTTAACATTAACCTTTCTTCAGGACTATCTCCAGGACTTTTGCTTTTATGGGTGAATAATGGCAGCCAAATATAACTGTGTAAAAGTTTGAGACTTAAATTCAATAACATTTCTCTGTTCGAAACTACTTCTGTACTACGCCCAGCTACATTTGTGTGATAAAATCATAGCAACAATTAATATAGTTTTCTGGTTATCCATTCATGAAAATGCACTGAGTATCAGAGACTATGCTCTAGAAGAGTGAAATAGCCAATACAGGATGAGAAATATTGATTTAATTGTTTTGGAATATCAAAGAGCAGCAAACAGAGGGGCACTTTTTAAACAGGAGAGGTCAGAGCAGACTTTCTGACCAATCACAGAGGCAATGGAGGAGGCAGCAAGGACGGGAAACCCCCTGAGTGCTGGTGGGTACTGCACAAGCCTAGAAATGGATAGGTTAAACTGCAGACTTCAGTTCTATCTTACCATGTATTTTTACTGTGTTAGAAGCAGTTCCTGAAGGAATCACATTTCCTCAGTTCACATAGGGATCAGGTTAAATGAGGGGGAAAACAAGGTCCACTTTTCAGTGCAGTTCAGTCAATATGGTATTGGCCAGATGCTGGTGAGGCCTGGCCCTGAGCCACAGCTGTCCACATCAGGTCTTAATATTTCAACAATACTGAAAGTGCACCAACTCTTTATTGTTTTTATTTTGGTCAAGAAGCATATAATCTGTTTAGTTGTAGTCACACAGCCCTTTCTAAGAAAACATCCTTCCAGCTCTGATGGATCAGCCCACTGGAATTCTGTAGCTTGAGAAGTATTTGCCCTTGGCTATACAAGGGTTAAATGAATGAACTAAATGACCCTGACCAGGGGAGTGATCTCTCTAACTGCCCCATGGTTCACTTAGGTCACTGAATTGATCTCTGCTGCTCTACCCACATCAAGCCAATATCCACATTACAACAGCTGGCACTGGTATTTATTTTAGTTCTGCAATTCCAGCTGACACTGATAGGTCTAATTGCAATAGTTCTTTCTGTATCTGAAGCAAACCATGAAAGATGAGAGACCGAGTCAACAAAACACATTTGGATGATTTAACCTATCTCAGCAAATGTATAGAATGTCCTGTTCTTACACAAAAATTTGTGAGGTAGGTAGAATTCCATGTCATACATAGTGACGTATACTTCCACATTTGTTAAACTAACTGTATCAAAATCCAGTACACCAAGTCCTGAGAAAAATCATCTGATTAACAACACAAAGGATTTGGAGTATATGAGGCTCTTGCTGTACCACCCCAGAACACCTGATTGCTACAAATGTATATGAAGTCACCTATATTGTACTCCCTATTTTTTAAAAGAGCTTACTTTGAAAACTCCAAAGTATTTAGAGAAGGATACAGGCTTCTGTATGGATTTGTAATACACTTAATGCAATACAGTTTCTACCAGACTCTATACATTTCTGTAATGTGTGGTAAAGGTAGTTCATACAATAGTTCTGGAGAATTCACAGGATGCACGCTAGGTTTCTTCAGACATAGCTACACACTAGTGTGGACTGTGACTATCATGTGTTAGGGAGCCATGCAGCCTCCAGCAAACTAGTGTCATTAGTTTGCTATGTCACCTTCAGGAATATTTTTACATTTCTTACACATTCTGTCCTCCCTCTGAGGCTCTCACAAGGATTTTTCAAGTATTAATGAGCTAAGGAATAACATGCTGAGGTTTATAATTACTGAGAACAGAGCTGTTTAATCACTGATAAGAATTAAGGCCCCACAGTGGCACCGTGGCAGGGCTGTGAGAAAGAACATGCATTTTGCATCAGCATTTCTATCACAGCTATTGAGGAATTTCCTAGAAATTCCAACAGAAATGCGATAAAGTGTAGAGCTGGTGACAGTCCCATTTTGAGCAGGACTTCAGACTAGATGATCTTCACACAGCTAACATTCCTGTAAATCTATAATTCTGCTCATCTACAACTCAGGATCCAAGATCCTAACATTCTGCATGGAATCCCAATAAATCTGTAAAGAAAACAATTTTTTGGGGGACGGGTGATGTGGCCTGTGGGATCCTATATTTGCTCTCAGCAGCAGAAACCTGAGTGAAAGCCTAGTTACTTCAGTCAAAAAAAGGTTATCTGTAGTTCAGCTTTATAATAATGTTGGTGCCAAGCTCCCTCTAATACAGATATCTCAGCTGGGCATTTTCCCTTCTTGCAACCAGAAATCACTTCCTACTGCCCTTATATGCATTCCTATGGACAAGCCTGGCTGTTTCAGGCACCTCTACTTCTCAGAGTTGAAGTTTCCTGCACTCACTCATAGTTTCTCCAGACCTTAATGTTACATCATGCCAACTACAAGGATTTTTGTTGTCAGCTTGAAATGGGGTTCATCCTAAACTCTAGCCTTCATTACTGCTAATAGTATTGTTTTTGCAAAGGCTGATGTCCACAAAGCAAAACTAACTGAAAATATGTGTGCATCTAAGGGATACTGGAGAGTTTTTATGAGCTGCTACTATTTTATCCTTCAGTGCTTTTGGTTCTTGCTTCCACAACAGAATCAGTGCTCTCATTTGTATAGTAGACAACTGTCAGAAAACACTTCTTTCCCCTACATACTGCTGTGTCTTGAGCTTTTTGCTTAGTTAAACATTCCCAGCTTTGTATTTCTATGTTGATTTTTATTTGATGTTCACAACTCCTGCAGAATCACCTCTAGACTTTGTGAGGGGTGCTCAACATGACCTTAATAGTTATTGTGTGTGAGTTCTTCACCCACTTTCTTTCTATTTAATCTTTTCAAAATAAAGCCATTTGATACAGAGACATGTTGAGATTCTTCGTTTTAAGGAGTAGACATATGACCTGAATATCAACAGCGTAATTGCCAGTTTGTTAACCGCCCGCACTCTCTTCTCTGTAAAATGAGTTACAGACTTCAACGCTTGACAAACACTCTTACCTCAGGTATTGCTATGACTGGTCCTGGTGGTCCTGGTGGTCCAGGTGGTCCCACAATACTGTTCCCATCCTGTCCTGGTTCACCCTATTTAAAAAGCATTACATGTGGAAAACCTATATACCAAGTACTGCGTTCCACATAGGTTTTTTAGAAAGAACGAAATCCACACAATCTCACCTGAGGTCCTGGCTCACCCTTCTCCCCTTTTGGACCCTGTGTGAGGTTAAAAAAAATAAATTATCATAAGTGATTTAAAAATACAAATTGTGAGATGTCCTTTCTTTAGCTTCACAAAAAGTGCCACAGCAAGTTGCAGATACAGAATGATCAATCCTCAGCTCTCTCAAACCACACATGGGGCCAACTGGTTTCAACTAAGACCTTCCGAGAATTTGATGTTTAAAGGTATTTTCCAGAATTTTTACAGAGTTCACAGACAATCAGAAGCAAATGGGCACAAAACATTTAATTAGTTGGGAATTATTTCAATGAACCTTTCTTTCACTGCACCAAAATCAGCCATGACTGGCTGTGCTGTCCTTTTCTAGCATTAACCACATCAGTTGTGTCTGAGATTTCCCAGGGGACCAGACAGAGAAACACAGGGGAGCTAAACTGTCATCTTTCAGGCAGGTTATTTCTAAGCCTGATCAGCTCACTGTGCTTGGGATGCAGACAGTTTGTCTGGCACAAGTGAGAGAAAGGCGTCAGGGGACCTGTGGGACTTCCCAGGCAAAGCGCTCTGTAATCCTCGAGGGCCTTAGGCATGAGAAGTACATTAAAATCACCTATGAGCCTGTTGGCTTTCCTCTAATTAAAAGCAGAGCTGATTTCTGAATAATTAAAAGCAGAAGGAGCATTGAGGAATCAAAACTAGCCTCTAGAGATGCCTTTATCACTTCTGACTGATGAGGGAGACATGGGCAAGGGACACTCCGCTCCTGTGTTTGCTGTCTGAGGTAATTGCCCCAGGTTAAGCAGGACAAATGCTGCCCCAGCTCTCCACACTCTGCTAGCAAGTACTGTTACGGCTCCTGCTGATCCCTGAGACATAGATTTGGGATCATGTAGCACACCAGTGTGTGTTATGTGACCACAGGTTATGATAGTCCTACTCACCACATCTCCGGGATGCCCAGCAATGCCAGGAAAGCCTGGTTTTCCATCTGTGCCCGGCATTCCCTGTCACAACAAATACACTGTTACTCTCTCTAAATTATATTCAGTTTCATACAAGCAGGATGCTGCCACTCTGGGGAGGGACAGATACGGTTCTGAATGGACTAACGGCAGGTTTGGGGGATCCTCTGTGGAGTCAGCATTATCTCATTAGTCAATGTCCTCTTTCCACTCCTCCCTCTCTTTCACCCTCTGCAGAGCAGGATTGTGTTTTTCAGTGCAGTTTCAGTTGTTCTTTGCTGCTCCCACCTCTGGTTAGCAAAAGAGTGAATTTTGTCGCTTTCCCCAAAATACATTTGGTGATTTATTTCCATCCTTCAGTTAGGTGACTCTTAGGCTGGAGGAAGAGCAGGGAGAAGCATTTCAGGAGCTGGTATGTGGGGCAAAAGGGTTTGATAGCCCCTGCTGTAGTTAAATATAGGACCGTATATGACTGCTAGGAATCTGACAATCACGCTATTCCATGGGAAAAACAGAAGCAGTAATGATAATGCAGAAAAAAATGGTTAAAAAAGGCTCTTAAAGGACCATATAAACAGTGAGCTACAGTTTTTGCATGTTTTTCTCTGTGTAGTATGAAAGCACAAAGGAAATGACACAGAGTAGCCTTAGGATTTATCCAAGTGACCAATTAGCCCTATTTTGTTTTAGTAGTGTGGCTATTTTTTGTTGGTTAGATTGTTTGATTGGTGTTTTTGTTGTTTGTTTTTTTTTGTGGGTTTGTTTTTTGTTGTTGTTGTTGTTGTTTAGTAGATAGTAGCAACATAAGAGATTTAATGTGTCTACTTCATTAAGAAAGGATATTCTCACTTATTTCTGGTTTTGTGATCAGCCAGGTGTGTGGCTCAGGAATAAAATATGATTTATGAAGCACTGTTTTTCATTTTATAGACAAGTGCAAGATAAAAGGTGTTTCTGAATGTTAATGGAATTTAGGCATCAAAGCAACTACTGGGATTTAGGTATCTGCATGTCTAGTAAAAATGGTACTTGGGACTTAAGTCTCTCAGTGCTTGGGGGAAATTTTAAGTATCTGCAGCAAAGGTAATCGGGCAGAGGAAATAACCTTGGACCAACAGCGTTTCTGCAACAGAATATTGTCATTTCAGGCATGTTGGTACTTGCTTTTTGTTTTTTTCTACTGTTACAAACACTGAATAATTTCTCCCATTGATTTTCCTAACAAAATTTAAATTGGAGACGTAAGATGCTTTATTGCAAATAATGTATTCAGAGACATCCTGATTTCTAACTCCCTCCATATTTTAAAAATGTAGTTCATTGCTCAAATATAAGAGGACTAAGATCTTTTTTAAGCTGAAGACTGAAGAGATAGATTGATTATTTTTAAAATAGCCTTGTAGACACTCCACTTACAATGCTTGCTTGAAATGTACTTATCACATCAGACAATAATAATTACTAGAACAAGGACCTCAGAAAAAACTACATGTATGTATAATAAGTAAGAAAATATTCTGTAGTCTCAAACAGATTAAGAGTTAAACAACTGTCCTATGTGTCACGCATCAGGTTTAATTATCATGCTGAAAAATATCTCTGTGAAATGACAACACTCAAAATATGTACAGCAGATGGAATTTATGGCAAGCAGAGTCACGCTACATTGTTGTCTGTTTTAAAAAAATAAACAAGCAGATGCTGCTAGAAGACTGCGATAATACTCTTGTAAATACTCAGCAAGCGGAATTGCTTTTGTTTCCTAGAGCAACTCTTGATTTCAGTGCTGTCCCAAATGCAAGAGAAGATTTTTTATTTTATTTTATTTATTTTATTTTGTTTTATTGTATTTTATTTTATTTTGTTTCATTTCATTTATTTTATTTTATCTTTTCATTTTCTATGCGTTACATCAGCGCTCTCTGCTGGCCAATGCCTGCAAAAGGCGCTCAGGTCAGCCAGGGACAGCAACAAGCCGCACAGACACAAACAGCAGCTTTGAGGTGGGCTCCAAAAGGAGTTCAAAGTAGAATAGGCAGGGATAAAGATAGCCCTGAACCTGCTACTATAGCACAGATCTGTAGCACAGATGTGGAGTGCTCTGGTGCGGGGTGCAAGCTGCACACCATGATATGATGGAGTAGAAGGCACGTGGAACTTAGTTTTCTACGTATAAGCTTGGCTGATTTTAATTTTTTTTCTGGTGAAAATGTAAAGGGCCTCACAAGACACCATGGCATCATTCACCTGAGGCTCTAAAATGCAATTTTAACCATATTTTAAGGAGAAGTCTTAAGCACCAGCTTACACTGGCTCTTAAAATCACAATTCAACAGAGAAAGCCATCCAGGACTTCAGTATGCTGACAGAGTAAGAAATGTTTGTTCTCCATGGAGTGTATTAAGAGATGAAAGGAAACTGAGGAAAGAAACAGCTGAGATTTTAGATTGGGTTAGATAAACTTCCCACCTTTGAACCTGGTAGACCGATGCTGCCTCTTTCTCCCTGAAACAGAGACACGGTAGGGCTCAGATGTTACAGTGAACAGTAGCTGCACAGATTTTAAACATGTATGTTTATACTTTCCTAACAAAAAAAAGGAACTAAATGCAGTAAAATGGGTAGTAAAAATACAGCATATATTGGTAAAGTGATGCTCAGCATACATTTGTGAATTGGTTCTGGGGGTTTAACCTCCAAGTTGCCACCCGCATCTCAACAGTTTCAGGTCACCACACATCATTTTGCTGAGCATCTATCAAGCCATACACCTGAACCTTCATTTTGATGTCTGAAATCAGCACATGGTAACATTCCCCAGATCTAGTAATGCAACCTTTTTCCTCTGCCAAGGACTCACCATCTTCCTTCCAAACAGTTAACTCAGTTTCCCCCACACTACTGCTCTCTCCACCTACCCAGCCACTACATCACACCACTATGTAATGCACTGTTTCACCTTTGGGACTGATTCTGGAGTACTTTAGCTCTAAGTGAACATGGTTCCTCATTTGAGACAGAGAAGACAAGCAGGAATAAATCATCAAGGAGATACAGCCATTGCCTCAAATGTTATGCTAATGCTTGCTGCTTTTTAGGAGTGCTTATATTCATGAGTGCATGAAGACTCTAGACTGTTTTTAAATGAAAACAATTTTTCATAATAATAAAAGTGAAAGCAGAATTTGGATCTATGCTTACTTGCTAAGAAAGAGAGAAAACTGATCACAGCAGGTCTTCTCTGACAGCTGTACTACTCTGGGGTATTTGAATGGTGAAGGCTGCATGAAACAGAACGATACCTTCAACTCCTCGTGATGCATTAGCTCTTGGTTTTTGGAAGTGGGTGGTTGTTGTATTTTGCCACTGTTGCCTAGTGAAGTAATTTATAATCATGAAAAGTGGGTGTAGAATTCATACGCATGAGAATGATAGTGTATTATAACCACTTTATATTAATTTTGCCCTAGTATACCTGATTTTCTAAAATGTCAGGCAATATGTTCCTTTCTGTTTCTCCTGTATCTTGGGGATGAGTGACTCAAGACTCAACAACCAAAACATTAGTGTAGGTAATGGTGAAGTCTCTTGGCCAAGGTTTATGACTATCTTCTCAGTTCCAGTCCAGTTCCTGAATCCTAGGAATCATGCTACCTCCATTTCTGAACTGTTAGTAAAGCGTCATTTCTTAGAAAAAAAATTTCTAGCTAAGGGCAGAGAACAAGTTCTTAACAAAAAATATATTTTCAGCATGGAGACTCGGCACCTACTCATGTGCACAGAGAGGCATCATGTGAGAGCACATCTATTCTTGCCAGTCCTTTGCAGCATCACTCACCAACACGTGTTGTGAAAATTTTCATTTTTTTCGCTCATAAGTAATGTGCTACAGTATTAACAGGAGTAGTACCCAATGGAGGGACTTTTTCAGCCTTACAAGCGGAGCTCCATCGACTCTAGACATAGGGGGCTGGTCAGATCTTTGATGCCTGTTGTCCTAGGAATCAGCTGCAGTTATTGCTGGCAGTGGGTAGTCAGTGATTGCTGCTGTGTGGGAGTTCAGGTGTAAATTTTAGGGGAGAGGAGGGGTGCCCTCACCTACTGTCTTCCAGTTCCTGCTCTCTCAATGCTAATGTCATTTCCCAGGGCAATGAAGACTTTGCATTTCTTTGACTTCACTTTTAAGGTGCTGAAAAGGTGTTGCCATGCTGTACTTTTAACCTGAACAGTACTCAAGCTTTATGTAGGAATAGAAAAAGCTTCTTCCTGTCTAAGTTTCCATTCTGTGAATCTGCCCTTTTTTCTCTGGTTTTTCATCTCTCCAATTTTTCCTCATGGGTTACATAACAAATAGCAGCATCGAAGTGGGAAAATTCAGTCACTAATGAAATCAAAACCAAGACACAGTAGTCATGACACCTCCTTTCTTGTCCCCAGCACCTTCCAGAATGTTTTCCTATTTTTTTCTAAGATCATGCCAGAACATCTCTTCCTGCAGATTTCTCTTTCAACACTGTACATGTAACCTCTGGGAAGCCAGAATGATGTATAAGTGACCGAAAAAGAGAAATTGCCATATGTCTTAAAAAAATTAAACAAAAATGTCATGGAATGTAATGGCCCATCTAGTATTTACTCATTGCTCTGGTGTGAATGTGAAATAATTCTAATTATGAACATTCTGGGTAGATAGTGTAAAGGGGAACAAAACTTGTCCAATACTTAATTAGTATATGAATCTTAAATGGAAGATGTTTTGTTCAGGCAAATTCTGGAAACATAGAAATAAAAAATATAAAAAATACATGCCAAAGACAAATAGATTAGCTTTCAAGTGTTTGTACCTTTGGTCCTAGTGGTCCACGCTGTCCATGTCTTCCTACAGAACCCTATAAAAACACACTGAATTTACTGGTAAGTCCATGTACAATTTCATAATAATTTTTGTCAGAAAAAAACATAATTCACAACCACAACTATTACAAAAACAATGTTGGAGACCAGCAGTATCAACAGAGAGTAATAAAACGTAAGCATTGCTTTAGGGTTGTTGTTCTGAAAAATACTGCCTTGCACTATGTTATCATGCAAAGATCTAAAGATTTCTTCTTACAAAGACAGCTTTAGTGTTGTCACTGGATACTTTACATATTTTTACAAAATATTAGAAATTAAGTTATTCAGTTGCATTTGTTGCAAGGGATTGCTTTCAATTGCTTACAATTTTTTGAATTTGCTTTCTTGGCTAAAATTAACATAGGTTACCAGTTTAGAGGTAACACAATCTTGCTTGGTTTAAAAGCAGTTTCCCAAAAGGTTTGTTTCAAAAAACATTTGGAAATGCAAATTCCTGTCACGTCTCTGTATGGTGACATCAGTTGTAAAATACAATTATGACTCTTCCATGGAAAAATGGACAACAGTTCATTATTGATCCCTTTAGAAAGCTGAATGGAAGAAAAAAGGAATTCAGCAAAGTGATTGAGTGGTCTTTATCTGGAATATGAAGGCACTAAAAAATGCTAATGCTAAAACATGAACAAAACTTTACACTGTTCTGTGAAAGAAAGAGAATAGAAACCCTGGAAATGAGAGCTGAGCCTAGGGATAAAATAAATTTTATACTTCTACTTCAAAACATAACCACTACTTTCTGATAAAAGATGAATAAAAATTTCAACAGATACAAATATAGTGCCAATAAATGTAATTTATTTCCTACGCATAGTGATAATAAATGTAATATATTTCCTAGAAGATGATTTGAGTTGCAGCCCTCTTAGAAGCAGATACTCTGTTTTCACCCAAACGCAGCTGGGGACTCTGGAGTTGTCATGAGTGTAAGTGGCTCATAATGTACTACCAGTAAGTACATAAAAGCATTTTCATGACTGCAACAAAATTGTTATTTGTCTTCTTTTACTGACTCAAAATTTGAAGGCTAATTGAGCAGTGACAGGAAAATTTTGTTCAACTGCAATAAGACATTTTTTGAATATTTATAGCTGAGTGACTTGGAAACAAAGCCTGTTATAAAACAAAAAATGAGAGTAAGGCTGTCATTAAGGCAGCTCAGAGTAGGGAATTTTGGCCCTGGTTTTGGATACTAGCTGGTTTCAGCTAACAAATTCAATTCTTATTTTTGCAACTTATTTTGTGCCACTTTTTTAGTATCTAGGAAAAGGCATAAAAGGGGTCAAAGGTCTCTAAGCTATCAAACTGAGTCAGCTATAACTTCAGTGACTCGTGGTTATTAGTACTTTAAACCAACACAGTAGAGAGCTGCTCAAAGTAACCCCTGTCCCCTGTATTCAGTTAGTTTCTGATGACTCACAGAATCATAGAAACAGGGTTATACAGGATTGTGGAGGCCATCTAATCCAATAACCCCCTCAAAGTAGAACTGTCACCAGCTCTAGATCAGGTCAGTGTCTCTGTCCAGCAAAGTCTTGACAACTTCCAACAACAGGTCTTCCACAAATTGCCCCAGTTCTGCACCAACCTCCTAAGGAACAGGCTTCTCCTAAGTCTCAGCCTGAACATCTCAAGCTGTGAATTGTGACCACTGTCCCTTGTTGTGCCATCTGACACTGCAAGGAACAGTTTAGATTCATCATATTTGCAGCTGACCCTCAGAAACTTGTCAGCAGCTGTCAGTTCACGCCTTGGTCTGCCTTTTTGCCATACTAAACCACTGGTGCTCCTTCAGCCACTCCTCATTGCCCATGGACTCCAGGCCACATGTCCTCTGTACAGGTCTCTGTTGGTCTGACTTCTCCACATCCTTCTTGTAATGAGTACAAGAAAATGGCTTCAATACTTCAGTGCAGCCTCACTAGCCCCGAGGGAAGGCCTATAAGAATAACATCTCAACACCTGTACCTTTCTGATACATTCCAGTACAGGGTTTACCTCATTTGCAGTGACAGTGCACTGTTGCCTAGGGTTCAGTCTATCATCTATCATAAACCAAGGTCAGCAGCAGCAGCACTTTCTCCAAACTCGGGCAATTAGAACCATCCTTACAAACCTACCCTCTGAAAGTTCAAATATTTCTTTTGGAGTGAGCACAGGTGTAGGACATCTGAAGACCAAACTAGAACAGTGCAGACAGTTCTGGACGGGGAAATGCTGGATAATTGCCTGCTTTGGGAAAGGCATCATAGGCTGCAGTTTTGATGCTATTGCTAAGAATGAAATTAAATCCAAATGATCTGTAGGCACTGAGGCATTATATTCCCATATTCCCTACTTGATTATTAAAAGTGGCCCACACTAGCAGAAAGTGTCCTGAGACACAGTGACAGAAGAAAAAAGCATATATTTTTCTGTGACATTAATCCACACTATTGGAAACAATTTTCTTGTTTCAAAGTGGCATGTCAAATTATGCACATTTGATTGTCAAACTACAGCATTTCAGTTTCATCTTTATATACGTAATTCATCTTCATATGCAAGAAGGGAATCTATTGGTGTAAAAAAAGAAATAGAGAGCTAGATAATATGAAACCCCCTATATAATCCTTGAGTAGCTCAAGAATATACCAGAACAGAATCTAAAAATCATTAGCTAATGAGGTATCCATTCATATTCTTTGGAGGACACAGCTGCTGTAATACCATTCTAGAGCAAGTGAATCCAGTCCAGTGTAGTGACTTGAAATCTATAGCTGACTGAGGCTATATCTTTCCAAAAAGCAGAAAGGAGGGCATTTTTGGTTTGAAAAAATCTCTCAGCAACCCAACAACAAACTACACTCCCTTCCCCAAAACATCCACTTACCTTTGGCCCCTTTGATCCTGGAATTCTGGATTCACTTAACAGGCCAATGGTACCTGATCCTTCCATGTCCTAATGGAAGAGAAAAAATGCTACAGAATTTAAGAATTTATAATTTTGTAACTGTTCTGTTTTCTGGAGTCCTGTGAAAACTGGAAACATATATTTTTGTCTTTTCTTATTACCCTTTTTTTTATCAGTGGATGATGTTCTGGAGATACGCTCCACTCAAATGTGATAAAAACATATTGATCTTCCTCTGTTCTTTACTATCTTGCCAATTTGACACCATTTCTCCAGCACTTCAGGCTGCACAGATTCAGGCAGAAGTGAGACAGCATCACACTTTTAAGTATGTACTATGTTTAAGCATTCTGTAGCAGTGTTTTTCTGTTTAGCATTTACCTATCACCCCGCTACTGAAGCACCATGACTAGTAAGGGTTACAGAACTGACTTACGGCCACAAGAACTTGCAGACAGTTTGGTAAGGGCAGCAACAATTTTTCACAAATGAAGGTCCTTCCTAATTGAATGCTGAACTCCTGCCTAAAATACAACTTACTGAAACTGAGTAGAAAAAAAAATGCTCCATCACAAAAATGTACAATTCATTATGTTGAATCATAGAATCATAGAATAAATTGGGTTGGAAAAGACCTCCAAGATCATCGAGTCCAACCCCTGATCCAACTCCAATT
>JAYRBT010000082.1:56816748-56834574 GCA_036023395.1 Myiotriccus ornatus | reverse complement strand
TGCTCTCCAGCCACTCTGTGCCCAGCCTGTAGCGCTGCAGGGGGTTGTTGTGGCCAAACTGCAGGACCCGGCACTTGAAAGGGATCTTAGAGGCCACCTAGCCCAACCTTCTACTAAAAGCAGTGCCAACACTAAATTCAAATCAGGTTGTTTGGAGCTTTGTCTCCTCAGGCCTTGGAACTTTCCAGGGATGGAGGCTTAAGAAAGCTTGGTTCCCTGAGAATTTCTTTATAGGTCACCTGCTCCAGCACACTGTCCATTGCCATGATCTTCTGTTGACTTCAGAAAGAAGTCTCTGTGTAGTGGGAGTCTTTGGGAGTAGCATCCATATTTCTCTGGAGATTTTCTAGTAGTTTTAATGGAAACTATGCAGAAAGCAGCAACCTCCCTCCAGCTTTCATTGTTCTGTAATATTTCAGATCCATGGCAGAATTGCAGCTGTGCTGGCTTAATTTTTGCCTTTTTCTGAAAAGGGAAAATCTTAATCTTTCTTTGTTCCACTTCCTTGCTCAGAGCCATACAGCTTTCATTTTCAACATCAGTGCCATGTGTTGAATCCTCTCACTTTCCTTTACATCACTGGCAGAAAATACATTACTTTTTGGGTGTGGGATGGTTCTGGGATGGTTCTCTAAACTTTTAGTAAATTAAAGTTTTGCTTGAAGGCTTGGTAGAAGAATTGATGGAACACTGGTTGTTAGTGCATGGGAAGGGCAAGCATGTGTCAGGAATGTCTGAGATGGGAAAAGGAACAGGAACAAAGTAGAATCTCCATCTCTCAGTGATAACCAGCCTTGTATCAATTTATCATGTTTAGAGGACCCACACTCCTTCACTCCTTGCCTACTTAGCTTTATGCTAGTTAGTGACTTGAAATGGCTAAGATCAGCATAAGTGTGATGCACTCTGGAGATGGTGTGAGGGAAAGGGTGGGAGACCAATTAGATGAGCTTAAGCTGCTGCTGAAGGACAGCCTAATGCTGAAGTTATGGAAAACATCAGCTGATCTGACTCCACTGAAAATGACATATCTCATTCTTTTTTCCTTTTCTGCCAACTCCACAGGAGCAAGAGAAGCAGAAGGAATGCACAGCTGGAATCAGGTCCTTCCTTTTGGGGCCAAGGAAGACTTTTCACACAACTTCACCTGAGATTGAATGTTATTCAGATTTTCATTCTGCTCCACCATCAGCCACTGATGTATCAAATACCAACAGAAAATGTCCTTATATTCTCTTTGTTTAACCAAACACTCACTGCTTAGGGTAAACCACAAATTGTATTTCTGGGTCCTTTCCCTTGCCTGCACTGTGCCAGTCTGTTTTTCCCTTTAAGAGAGTGCTTGATGCCTGCTTTATATAACACACCATCTCTTTTGACATCTGCATGTTTTTAATGGGTTTACCAGGTTCCTTATGCAGCTCAAACTGTTCTTTTGGCAAGCGTAAGTGCCAGCAAACCCCATGCCATTTGGTTTTTGCACATAGCTGATCACAGATGCTAACAAGTGCTAACAGGAATGTTTTGCAGAAACAGCCTTACAGCAATAAACAGACTGCCAACCAAAAGGTAGTGTCACCCTAACAAACTGGCAGACCATGGTGGTGTCTTAACAGATGGCAGGGGTGGGCATTCAAAAGATCAGCTAGAACTAGCAAGCCTGTTTACAGTAGTATTCCTTGCAGTGAAATGACAAATATGCCAATTTTGCTTGGACTAGATGAAGTTCAAGATAAAGCCTGTTAAAGATATTTTTACTGCAGTTAGAGCTGAGATCCTTCTGTGTTTGCATCCACAAAAGTGCGGACTTCCACTTTTCACTCTCTCCTGCTCATCTGCCTACTTTGCTCCTCTGAGACTTTGGTATCAAAAGTGTCAGAATTCGATGCTAAGTACCTAACTGCAGGGGAACTCTGGGGGCATAATGAGGACATGTTGGCTTCAAATAGTGTGAAAGGGGAAAAGTGAAGAATTTCTCAAGACTGGGCCCTCAAGGGTCGCAGAAGATGACTTAAGTCAGAGAAACGATCATCCTGGGCTAAAACTCAGACCAGGCTTGGGTTGAAGATGTGACTTACCAGAGGTCCTTAACTCATTCTGAGACAAGTACATATTTACTGAGGGAAGACTCTGTACCAGTCTTTATAGCGTGTCTAAACAATGGAATGTTTGCACACTTAGGCTTCGTGCTATTCCTTGCCAAAAATTGCAATGATGGCAATTAAGAACTTGTGAACTGCTGGAGAGATTTTTTGTCCATTGAAATCTACTGAGATTATTAACCAGTAGTGTATATAGGACAATATTATTTAGTCACACATCAGAAAGCAAATTATGTCTCTAAATAAGCATTAGTTGTCACCTCTGTAACACTTCAAGGTGTCTCTAGAGTAACAAAAAGAGAAACAAAAAAATAGGTAGTGTAGGTACTAGGAGAAACATGTAACTAAACTGGTATCTTTTAAACATCAGCACTTTTCTGCAGCAGTTCTGTGGATGGCCAGTAGTTTGGTGTAACACTGCTCACTTCTCTGATGAAACTGCCCTCAACTGCTATGCAAACTTTTATTATATCCCATGACATAAAACACTCTGGAAAATCTTTCCTGAGCCAAACAGCTAAATTAGAAGTGAAAAATGCATGGAAAATAATTAATAAAAAAAAAAAAAGGAAGACACATATGTGAATATTGATGTAAACAATTCCTCAACCTCTTTTCACAAAGATGTTAATGTAGCAGCTCTAGTTTTTGAACCTGGGCGTGCATTCCTTGCCTTTCTGTACTGCTAAGCCACCTTCTGCTCTAACAAGATCATCTTAACAAGCAGCTCTCAAATGATATGTAAAACTCATCTTGAGTTTGCCAGATCTCACGTTTTACAGTGAAGAAGGTATTATTTTCAGAAGTAGAAAGAGTAGCATCTGCAATTTTATTTTTTAATAGAACATTTTTCTTCTACGTAGAACAGCCCATGAGGTCAGAAATGACCAACATGTGTCTCTGTATTTACGCTTTACACCGTGCCATGTCTAAAATAAACTTGTGGCCTCATGAGTGACAGCATGGGAAATGTCATAATTTTAGGGGGGTCTGGAGTTCCATTTTAATGAATCCTGTCAAGTCTCTGTGTACATTTAGATTGCTGCTCTGAATTATTTACATGAAAAAAAATGCTAAAGAAATTTTCCCCTGTAGTACAGTATTTAAGTATTTTATATTAGCAATGATATAAGCACCAACAATAGCACCTCAACAGTGTTACTACTAAATAGTTCAATTAATACTGCCCAAAGAAGTCAATTACTTCCGTGGTCTAAGCATGGCCAATTATATGGTCAAATGTAAAAGTAACAGTAGACTACTTCTAGGCAAATTTCAATCTAGAAAAAACTACTCTCACTGCCATAAATTCATCCTCAAATATGTAAAATACACAGGTGATTACACTGTCCCTCCTCTGGAGGAAATATATTCATACCTACAACAAATGCCATAATAGCAAAGTACCTCAAATCCCAAGCTGTAGCTTAGTCCTGGTGGTCCAGGAGGTCCAGGGGGCCCAGGAGGCCCGGGAGGTCCTGGTGGTCCAGGTTTCCCAGGAGACCCTAGAGCACCAGCTTCTCCTTTGGGGCCCATTGATCCAGTGACTCCAGCATCACCCTAAAATAAAAAGTCAGCCTATTAATATACTAAATATGCATAATTAGATGCAACTAAGTAGATTTATAGAAGCACAGAATGGTTTGGGTTGGATTGGAAAGGACTTTCAAGTTCATCTAGTTTCAATCCCCATGCCATGAGCAGGGACAGCTTCCACTGGATCAGGTTGCTGAAAGCCCTGTCCAGGTCAGCCTTGGTCATCATGAAGACCATCAGTCACCTCTGATCATCTTCATGGCCCTCTCCTGGACTTGCTCCAACAGTCTTTGTCGTGGACAGGGCAGGACACAGGACTCCACAGGCGTGGTCTCACGAGAGCAGAGTACAGAGGGAGTATCACCTCTCTCAACTTGTTGGCCAAGCTTCATAAGGAAGTACGTTGGCCAACTAAGAAGCCAAGTCTGTTGACTTCATTAGGTTTCACAACAATAATCTTTCAGATTTCTCATCCCTTTTCAGTAATGCGCTGTATCAGAGTGATACTGTCACTCTGTAAAGACACTGTCTTTTTGTTACCTTTGGACCAACGGAGCCAGGAAGACCTTGATCACCCTGTAAAAGAAAATCAATCTTAAATACTTGCAGTAAGAGCATTAGACAGCCAACAAGAACAAATTTATGATATTTTTGCTTAACAAAAATTCTACAGATTTCTGTGCAGATTTGATGCCCTTTACGTAAATGTCCTTTATCTGAAACATCTGATCTCATAGTTAAAAAGAAAACTATCTGTAATTCAGGAGTTATAATTACATATTAACAGCCCTGGTCTGATATACTGGCAGGATGCAATCTTATATTTAAATTATTGCTGCAGGTTTTAAAGGTTCGGAGCACACAGAATTGAGCATTGCAGGTCACATCCTCATGCCTCTGAATGCAAATGTCATAATTCTTATGGGATATAAGAAGTGGAAACCGATCCCACACACTTTCTCTAGGACACCGTTCCAAACACGGGATGTGCTGACTAGTATGATTTTAAGGTTCCTCTGTGGCAATCAAGATTTTGTCAAGATTTGTTTTTATACACTTCGCTTACATACTGGTTTTTTCCACTTCTAGTTCACTGAATAGACAGAAAGCCACAGCATGCTAATACTTCTTTTCCAAATTGCACGATCTAGTGGAATTAATTGTTACATTGGCAAGCTCCTGTCCTTACTCACTCAACAGAAATACTAATTTAGTAAGGTTTAACACCAGGAGTAAAATGATAGTTTTCTTCCAAAAGCAATGGCAAAATCCCATGTCAAATGTTACTCCAAAGAACAAACTAAATTTACTTTCAGTGCATCCTGTAGTTTCTCCCTGTAATCTTCCCTGGATTAATTGGTAATAATGATTAAAAATATAGATTAAATCAAGGTTTTCAGAAAAAAATTAGAAGTAGAAATGTAAAAAATTCTA
The DNA here is from genome assembly GCA_036023395.1 of Myiotriccus ornatus. NCBI lineage: Eukaryota > Metazoa > Chordata > Aves > Passeriformes > Tyrannidae > Myiotriccus > Myiotriccus ornatus. The sequence goes on along the minus strand of JAYRBT010000082.1, from coordinate 56,829,502 downwards.
TTATGCCAGTGTGCTGGGGATTGTATTGAGCAAATGTAAATACGTAGTACTTAATTTCTGACTGAACTTTTATCAAATACACATAATGCAGCAAAACATGCTCAGTAAGGCAAAACATTTGAGTTTTGTCCTTTTTTTGAGGATTATGCATTTTTGGAAAATTTAATATCTTTTGCAATTGCTTCCCTTTCCACATCAGTCTTCTTACAATATGCAATTCAGATTGAGTTTACTTCAGCTAGACTTCTTTCTGTTCTTCATGCAAAACACGTATCACTGATTACATTGGACACAGATTTTGGGTGCCAGCTTTGCAATATTACATACTGCTTTTTCTGGGTAGCTGCTAGTTCCCATGTGGGCTGAACTTTGAACAACCTCAGGCTTCTGAAATCACAACTCAGAACCTTCAGCCTTCAGAGACAAAAATAAATCAATATTCTGGCCATTTAAGACTTGCTTTTTTATTTCTCTTATGGTGTGTGAGCTTACAATGCACACTTGGGAATCTCTTTTCAAGTTCTTGTGCATAAAGAGTCTTGTAGAAGGTCACTAGAGGATGAAATTATCCTGTAGTCTTTGTCTCTGTTTTCTCCACATCCTTCTTGAAGTGGGGTGAAAAATATGGATTCAGTACTTAAAATGCAAAGTTACTAGCCTTCCATACTGGGTTTGTATGGCAAAATTTTGGTAGTGGGCAGGCTACAGGCGTGGCTTCTGTGAGAAGCTGCCAGAAGCTTCCCCTGTGTCTGACAGAGCCAATGCCACTGGCTCCAGGACAGACCCACCACTGGGCAAGGCTGAGCCAATCAGTGACAGTGTAAGCACTTCTGGGGTAACAGAGTTAAGGAGGGAAAAGAATTACTGCACAGGAGCAAATGAAGCCAGATAAGAGAGGAGTGAGAATATGCAAGAGAAACAGCTCTGCAGACATGAAGGTCAGTGCAGAAGGAAGGGGAGGAGATGTGCCAGGGGAGGGGTTGGAACCCCTGCAGATTCCCCTGCAGCCCATGGTAAAGATAATGGTGAGATAGGCTGTGCTCCTGCAGCCCATGGAGGTCCACAGTGGAGCAGAGATCCACCTGCAGCCTGTGGAGGAGCCGTACACTGGAGCAGGTGAAGGTGCCTGAAGGGGGCTATGACCTCCTTCAGGAAGGAAGGGAAGCCCACACTGGAAGCAGGCTCCTGTCAAAACCTGTGATGCCACGTGGGACCCATGATGGAGCAGTCTGTTCCTAGAGGACTGTGTGTGGAAGGGACCTGTGCTGGAGTAGTTCATGAAGAACTGTGGCCTGTGGAAAGAAATCCTGTTGGAGAAGTTTGTGGAGGACTGTCTCCTGTGGGAGGGACACCATCCTAGAGCAGGGGAAGAGCGTAAGGAGTCCTCCTCCTGAGGAGGAGGCAGTGACAGAGCCAACGTGTGATGAACTGACTGCAATCCCCACTCCCCATCCCCCTGCACTGACTGGGGTGGAGGAGGTAGAGAAATTGGGAGTGAAGATAAAGCTGGGAAGAAGGGAGAGGTTGGGGAAAGGTGTTTTGAAGCTATGGTTTTATTTCCATTATCTGATTCTGACCTTTTGATTGGGAATAGATTAGATTAATTAATTAGATTGATAGATTAGATTAATCCTCACATTGAGTCTGTTTTGCCTGTGACAGTAATTTCTGGTTGATCTCCCTGCCCTGATCTCAATTCATGAGCCTTTCATCACATTCTTTCTGTCCATGTGAGCAGGGACGTGATAGAGTGGCTTTGGTGGGCCCCTGGTGTCCAGCCAAAGTCAACCATGCTTTTGTCTCCTGTTAGCCACATTAAATGGTTTGAGCTCCTTCAGACTCTCCTCACCTGTCACATAATGTGCCATCAGTCTGTACCAGGCTGGACTAGCTGGAGTTCTCTTTTCCCCCCTACAGACTCACCTGTCTAAGCCCAGTCATGACTGGCTTTTTAGTGGAAAATCACAAGAGAGTAGTTCATATTGCATTTTGAATATTGCATGCTGCAGAAAATGAGACAGTATCCAATAGGAAATTCTGGATTTTTGAATATGTCTGTTGAGATGTGTTCTAATAAGCCATTAGCAGCTGGATTTCATTAAAAAATATTGAAACCAGCTGCTAATGTGTTGCAGGGACAACTGTTTATGATTTTTGCAGCCTAGAATTGTCAAAGACTTTCCACTGAAGTAGGAGCAAGACAGACATTTAACTTACCTTTTCTCCCTTCCATCCTGGAGGGCCAACCACTCCATCACGACCAAGAGGACCTTGAGGACCCTGTGGATGATAGTGAATCTAAGGCAGGTGCCATTCGAGAGCCCAGTTTCTATTACATGCATGTAAGTATTTTGGACCAACTGATGATGCAGCATTATCAAAGACTAATGTGTAGCACCAGGTAGTACCTCACACCATTAAGTTTTAACACTTTTATTTCTTGTCTTTTGAGAGTTTGGCTTTGCATCAGAACAGCATGTAGACATATTTTATTAGAAAATTATATCAAACAATCATAAAATAATAAACAAAAACAAAACCCAGCATGATGTGGATATAACATTAGCATGCGAAACAATGGTGTTATCCAAGAAGGTTTTGTCAACACTGCAAAAGATTTGGTGGGGTTGAAATCCCCAGGCACATCAGTTATCCACACTTTTGGCAGTGTCAGTGCTAGATGAGGCCCAGCTGAGAAAACCTTGGTATTGACAAAATCAGAATGTGGCCAGGTAATCACAGAATCATTAAAAGCAGTTGTGATACAAAGGGCATGGTGCCAAACAGGAGGCTTCTGTGTTGTCACTGCAAACAGAGAAGCCAGTATGGTGACAGAGGTCTTGATTCACACAACTCCAGTGACAACCCCAGCATGGGAACGATGATGGGTCTCATATCCCCACGCAGGGGAGTGCTTGGTTTATTCAGACTCACTTTGCCAAGTGTCCCTGGGTTGCTGACCCTGCAGGTGCGTTCCTACCCTTTTAGGAAAAGTACTCCTAAAAAGTCTTTCTGTAGAAAAAAAGGCGCTGCCGCTTTGCTTTCGCTGATGGTGCTCAGATTGTTCATGACACCTCACTTTAAATTTGTCTTGAAAAATATATATTAAATTCTCCACCCAATCTCCTGTGTTGTATCCAAGACTTAGCATGCTTTTGAGCCAGGAGGCAGTCTGGGAAAAACTGTCTTTGCAGGGTCAAGCAATCAATCAGTACAGGTATTGATGTCCAGCCCACAGTAACTACACATGCAAGAAAGGTAACAGTTACATGCAATTTTGCATGGCCTACATTTTTTAAATTGGGCTCTGAAAGCCTTTAATTAAATTTACAGGTGTGTATTCTGGCCTCCGGGGACCTTTTATCCATTTATTTATTCATCTGGTTTTGGGAAGGATGTAAATATAAAAATAATACCTAGCTTTATTCAGTGTCGGTAAAAGGATTCTTACTTTTTACTTATTCTGGTCCAGATTACCAGTATTTGTCTGCCAAATGTACATCCTGCTGTGAAGTAATGTGCTTTAGACAACAAGATTTTTTTTTTTGTGTGCAAAATCTGAATAAAATCCAACCTCTTAAATTATTAAATGTTCTGCATTTTTTTTTAAGACTTATATAGACTGTAAGCCTTAGAACTTAGTGTTGCAGGACAGAAACAACATGTATGGGTACTCACTTCAGGGCCTGGTTCCCCAGAAGCTCCATCTTCTCCTGGTGACCCAGGAGGTCCTACACCTGAATCAGGTGCTGGCTTCCCTGGAAGACCAGGCAGTCCTGGAGGGCCTGGTGGCCCAGGAAGACCCTGGATAAATCAGCAGCACTGTTAGAAATTACCAAAACCAGGTTTATTTGTATATACACAGAGCAGGAAAAAGCTCACACATGATGTTCGGGTACATAAAACTCTCAGTTTGGGTTTCCACCCCACTTCTTCTTCATTAAGAACCAATTTCAGTTTCACAGATACACGCCTTTGGTAGGGTCACACTGACCTCCTATGGCAAATATGGGCGCTGAAAGAAACGAGGCTGCAAACCACACAGAGTTCGATTTTGGGATTTGTCTGCTGATCTTTTACAGCTTTCCCCTTTTACTCATACTCTCTACTAAACAGCACCTCGTCTTTGTCTTTTAGTTAACTGAAATTCCCAGGATCATCCTAAACTGCTGTTTTGATCCTCCCACACACACTCATATTATGCTTGACTGTATTCAGCCACAGACAAAACATGCAGACCATTAAGCGGTGTTCACTTTGAGAACACAACACTCTCTTTATCAAAAACACCAGTCAAGGCCAAAACACTCCTTTTTGATCCTAATTAACTGAATTCAGGTGCTGCTGGGCTTAACTTGTTGCCACACCTTCCTCACCCTTGCTCTCTGAATTGTGCCACCTCAAGGCATGCATCAGCAAGCAGGAAACTGAAAACCAAAAGAATTTGTGTCAGCTCTCTGTAACCCAGTAAAGACCTCAGACATATCTTGAGGATCAATCTGAAGTGAAGAGACTTAATCATAGTGAAACCAAGAGATCATTGTACAGAGGGAAGTGGTTAGTTTTTTCTCAACAATCATTTCAAAGGGTTTCTCCATGCTGTTTTTGGAGCACTAAGAATCTCTACTCATGGTCAAATATTATTTTGCTTAGTGCTGTAAAAATGTCCTCTGCTCTAAAGATCTATCCTGCATAGACATGAGCAGATGTATTTAAATTGAATCAAATGAATGAAATGTTACTTTAGGAGAAATTGTATGTTTGCAAATATTCTCTCTCGTGCAAGTCCATCCTTGTTGCTGCTTGCATTAAGGAGGCAAACACAGAAAGTTTGAAATTTTGGGCCATGGCACTGACATTCAAGAAATCTTTAATTCTGACTTAGGGTCGTCTAAGGGATTCTGTTAGGAAGAGAGTCATCTTGGACTTTCAGTACACTCAACAGAGTTTTCCAAGCACTCACCTGCCTCATTACCTACACAGGGCATCTAAAGAGCCTCCTAAATCAGGGAAGAAAACTAACTTTCAGCATGGGGCAATTGTCTCCTGAAGAGCCTTGAGAATAAGGTATTGAACAAAACAAGAAAGAAAAAAAAAAAACCAGAACAGAAGTCTTGAGGCAGAAACCAGTCTGAGAGAATGAAAAATACCACTAGCTGTGTTGCAAAGCAGAGGCCTCAGTATGCTATAGCATCCTGGAGTTCATAGGAAACTTAATGAACTCAGAAAGCTGCAGTATTATTGATGTTCAGTTTGTCAGAAAGCTGCATTTCATACAGACACACTCCTTTTTTTTAGAGCAGGTACTCCAAATACAAAAGAGCAAAGAACAGTATCATCTTCCAGTGACTAAAGGGGACTTACAAGAGAGCAGGAGAGGGACTATTTACAAGGGCATGTACTGATATAAGGCAGAGATGGCTTCAAACTGACAGAGAGTAGGTTTAGATTAGATATTAGGAAGAAATTCTTTACTGTGAGGGTGGTGAGGCACTGGAACAGGTTGCCCAGAGAAGCTGTGGCTGCCCCATCCCTGGAAGTGTTCAAGACCAGGTGGGATGGGGCTTTGAGCAACCTGGTCTGGTGGAAGGTATCCCTGCCCATGGCAGAGGGGTTGGAACAAGATGACATTTAAGATCCCAATCCAACCCAAGTCTTTCTATGATTCTATGAACCTATGATTGCTATCTCTCTCCTCTTTACTGTCTTCTCACAGTCAGATTAAAAGCATTTTTTCATTTAAAAAAGTCCTCTTGCCATTATTTCTTTGTTGTCCTTCTTTCTCATACTTCTTCCCCACTCATATACATCAAGGCCTTTTTAGATGTTGAAATGAAGCCCTACAAATCCTTTCTGGATACTGTAAATTAAGCATGTACAAAATTTGCATTTTGAAATTGACCTTCTACGATCTGAAGTAGTAAAATAAAGCTCTTTACTATGTTAATGAGAAATACCAACATATACTTACCCTTAAAATCTCAGTCTCTCTGTCAATGTCTCCAGAACCTGATTCTTCAGGTTCCAGTCTATTCTGAAATTAGGAGAATTCAGTTTTAAAATATTGCTTCTAAAGGTGACAAATGAAAATATCACTTGACAATTACTGGAAGTACAGCTATAGTCAATATCCTTGCAGCAGTCTGCCACTGGTGAAATAAATTATAATACTACAAAAACATTTCAGTCACATTTCTGGTGTGTCACACCATCTTATTTTGCGGACACTGAGCACTATATTTACCTGCAGATGCTCTATGAGCACAGTGACAACTATCCTGCAGGACACACATGCTATATGACTAAGTGAACTGAAGATGAAGCAATATCTCAGACAAATTTTAAGTTTAGAAAGATAACTGTCAACATTAAAAAGATTCCAAAATACATATCTAACAAATAACCACTGTTTCCTAGAATGTGCCTATCGGTTAAAAAGCCAGATTCTAGGATTCCCACAACTGGATTCAAAAGAGGCATTTTATAAGGAGAAATTATTATACTGAAGCTTTTTATAAAATATTTTGTTAAAAAAATACTTTAGTGTTTAGTTCTTGATGAGTTTCATAGCTGTGTATGTTTTGCAAACTAAAAACCAGAGAGAACTACCACCTGAATCTGTTATCATACCACAAAAGCTAATGTTTCAAAAGTCTGGGAGTTAAGGATGCACTGAAACTTCTTCCGCTTCATTACAGAATTAAAGACCTTGGAAGTTGCTATCACAGAGAACAAGAAAATTAAGGTGGTATGGGACCTGGTGCTCACTGCTACATTTGTAGAAGTGGCCTTTGACTGGGTAAAGCTATTGGAGCACCTTGTCCTAGGGATCTGGAGCTGCCTTGCTAGTCTCTTTAAGTCAGAGAATACCTGGTGTTCATGCAGCTGCCAGTACTCACACACTTTAATCAGACATTTATGTGCATTTCTGTATGACTGTTTTAGAAAACATGATTTTATCTGTGGTAGTCGGGCTACTTTCCCAGAGAAAACCTATTTAGTTCTGGATTCCTCTGTGGCAAGCTGAGCTCATTGACAGAGACCCCCAAATACTCACTAATCCTCCGGAAGGAGCAGATGGTCCTGCTGGTCCTGGTAGTCCGGGGGGTCCTGGCAATCCCTCACCAGGATCACCCTGAAACAGGAATTAAGATAAATCAGCAAGGATTTAACCATGTAAATACTATAAGCATTAGCTACAATCTGTGTGAATTTATAGTCACAAGAAACAACAAAAGTGACAGCTTAGATGCTACGAGCAGGGCTGAACTTTGTTCATTTCTAAGACAAGCTCTCAAGAAACATGATCTTTGCATTGGCAAAGGAAGAAAGATCTCTTCCTTTTTTATCTTCTGCAATGAATTTGCAAATTGACAGCGTTAGACAGTGCATATATCTTGCTAGAATAAAGTTTTACTGTGGAACTTGCATTTTTAGGATACAAATGAATACATAAATGTGGTCACACCACGGATCTGTAATGCTTTTTCCAATACCTCCACATCGTGATTTTTTCCTATGTATTGACCTTTATCTACTGCCAACACAATTAAAGACCCTGTTCGGATATGTGTCATTTTCTTTTGTAGTTAGTACCATCTCTTCTACTTTGGCTTTCTTACATCACCTCTGACATTTTGCTGAGATTAGTTTGAACTACTTCAGCTTAAGATGTTTGTGAATTTTAATAATTTTTCAACTCAAGTCCACTATTTTTCACTGGAGTCAGGAGTTGAGGTTCTGCCTCTACTGATCTGTGCATTACCCTCTAACCTGCCAATTTACTATCTGAGATTATGAGCATTTTAATTGTGTTTTCTAAATTCACATATTCAGTTACATAGCAGGAAACACTGACTTTTACCTGCCTCTTGGTCACTTGCTTTTTATGCTTGAGAATTAATTAGATAAATGTATTCATTCAGTTCTTTGTTCTCTGTGGCTTTGTCAAATGGTTCCTATAGCGATACTTCTGTCATGTCCACAGAGAATGTGTTTAATTTATTTGGGGCTATTTTTACTGTCTGCCAGTGTGTTATTTTACAGATGGTCTTCATTAATTTTAACATATACTTTGCTTTTGCAGTGATTATTGCATTAGCTCCTGTCAATGTTTGGTGTTTGTTTTCATGCAATTTCTTCCACTTTGTGTGTACTGCAAGGAAGACAAAAACCCCCCAGGTCTCACATTTGGATTGCAGTCAATTTTGGAAGCCTAACTGCAGCCATTCCCTCCATAAGGAGCATCTTCATGGATGTAACTCTGTGCAGAATATGGACCATAGTGGAAAAGTGACAACCAGCTCCCCACTCTCCACTGATATGTAGGACCCCATTCATTCCCAGCTTTCCATTTTCAATGAGAAGAACCAGAAACAGGCAGGCAGTTCCTCAAATTTAAATATTATTATACTGAAGAAAATGCTGACTCTCCTTGGAGAGCATATCTAATTTGAATTTTTGTGTGTTTGCACAGATAATTCTTTAAACTTTACTCACCCTATGAACACAACCAGTCATAGGAAATCACACTGACTGGGATAATGAAATGATTTTCTGAACAGCTACTAACTTAAAAATTATTCACATGTGTAAAAGAGGATCAGAACAGTGTCTTCTTCTTTGCCCTGCTTTCTACTGCAGGAATTGGGTCTGTTTAAAGTACTGCCAAGAAAAAGCTCTGCACATGAAGCTGTCAGTTTTCCTTAGTGGTTTTGAACCTATTCTTAGGATTTTTAGTGCCCATTTGTTAATTTATTTTCACAATGTCTCTTTGAAGTGTCCCTTGAAAATATTAGTCCAAATTTTAAAATGAAAAACTAAGCTTAACATGTCCATACTAAAATAGCCATAAAAGTAATCAGAAATAGATTACTGAAGTTTTTTCCTTCCAAAAATAGCTTTAGCTCTCCACAGCTAATGTTCTCCTTCTCATGGCTATTCTAATCAATAAACTAAGGCTGGGGACCATTCTTTGACCCTGAGGTCAGGTAGAAGACACTGGCTGGGCTCACAGTACTTAGGTGGCCCTGGGCCTCCTTTTAGCTGAGTATGCACACAGCTAGTATTTTGAGTATGGGTTTCTGTGCACTTTTCATGAAACAACATGAGAACTGTTTTTCAATCCACCAGCATGAGGATTTCAAAGTAAAAAAACTACTGGATGGCACCGAAGGAGCACAGTCTCATCTTGCAGCATAGTGGGAACAGTTAACAGCTAATGTTACCCTTGAGGCATTGTCTGTGAGAGGTCTATTTGACATGGGTCAAAACACTGTCCATGCTTACATGAAAACATGACCATGCTTACAAGTTCAAACATCAGTAAATCAGTCAGTTCCTGGGCTTGTTCCATTTGGCAGCATAGCTGTAGCACTTGTTGCTGAAGATCAAAATGGTCACCTAACAGCAGTTGCAGCTGTAGCAGGTGCAAAATAAAGCTGCATTTGCTAATTTTCACTTAGCTTATAAATAGAAGAAGTGTAAACAACCATAATCTTGACATCTTTCTCATTTGCTTTGTTTTCACTAAAAGCAGCTTGGCTAATTTTACAGTTTCCTAACATTAATTATTTATATCACTACCAAGCAGCCTGGAAATTACTCTGATCATGAGAAGGACCAAGCAGATTTGCAGGAAACCTAAGAAGCGAATTGTTGAATGACATTTAGGCCACTGTTTTTCCACAGTGTGACTGGCAAACACTATAGGGGAAATTGACCCTTTGCTAGAGGGACTATAGTAGTTCCACAGCACCGAAAAATGAAAGGAGGCTCCTCAAAGGTGTCCATAGAGAGGAAAGGCACTATCTGCAATGGGGCTGTATCAGGAAAGAGTAATGCAGAAAATTAGCCAAATGGGGTGAATAGTAATAGAGAATAATGGACTACAGACACCTATGGCTCTGGACTACATCCAGAGATTCTGCTCCTGCTCAAGGCCTTCATCAAAAGTAATGGAAACGCTGATAAGTGTGTAGATATGCTGTGAAGCACTGACCAGTATTCCAGACACAACATGTCTGGGAACAGTGCCAGCTCAAATGAAAGCACGAATGAATCCCTGCCACCAACGAGACTATGCAAGATGGTACCTTTCCTCTCAGAAGCTGCTGTACCACAGGTTATCCAGCCTACTAGGAGGTGCAATAGTGCATATCTACTGTTCCCGTGGCTGCTCTCCAAAAGCAGAACAGCCATTGCTTCACCCTGCCACGCAGTCCACTCAGGCAAGGGCTGACAGGCTCTTGAATCCTTGAATACTTTCTGGGGCAAACCCAGCCTGCCTCTCAAACCATACAGAGCAATGGTGTTCTCTGGTTATAGTGTTGCCCAAAATGCGCAACTACTGTGACCTTAATTCCTAACACACGTTGGTCATCATGCAAGACCCTGTTAACTCATTTATTGCAGGATATTTCTCTTTGAACTATCATGTGCCTTTGAGAATACCAAGATATATGTGTGATTAATCGCCAATATTACATATGGAATTGTTATTATTAGTAAAACCTAGAAACTGTGTATTATTATTCTCAGTGCTGATTGTGTGATTTACCTTAGAAGCACTGAGCTGGCTGGTACGTGCCGTAGATAATTCATCTCTGTTGGAAAGTGACTGTATCATTTTGGTAAACACATGAAAGGGATTACTAATTTGGCACTTGGAGTTACTGTCTGTATACCAATTTTGTGTACAACATGTACTGTAATAACATACAACATATATAATATATATAATATAATCCATCATATCTCACTTTATCTCAGAAGAGATACAAGTTGTTACTTCAGGTGGTTTGGCTCTTATTTCAGTTATGTTCATTTCCTAAGGGTAGTTTGATTACACTGCCTCAGTTAAATCACTTAGCCAGTGGAGTAAGTTGCCAAAGCAGTTATACATAACAATTGAAATTTCTTTATTAAGTGTTCAGTATATCTCCCTTAGCTCTCCTACAAAGCCCCAACTTTTTCTATTGCTGAAATTTATTCATATCCTTGAAAAATACTTATGATTCTGTTATGGTGACCTCCCTGCATTCCTGAACGAACAGTAGAATGCTTAAATTCTTCCCATGATTCTGTATTTTTATTTATCTCCCAGACTATACCAATACAAATTATAAACAAATTATATACACAAATTAACGTATCTCTAAGCCTAAATGGTACTTAATTGTTGTTTATTAACAGGACACATACCTTTTCACCTTTTAGGCCTGCTTTTCCTTTCAGTCCTGGCAGTCCCTGAAGTCCATTTTTACCCCAAAAGAAAATAATTTTTTAAGTTAGACATTATCTTTTGTGCAGGTTAAACAGGCTGTACACTTCCAGCAGAGGCTGGATGTAAGGGTGCTAGATTCTAGGTATTGGTTTCTGCAGTGGAAGGAGATTTGTGACTTGGAACTCTATGCAGCTGGCAGCACACAAAATGTACCTCTCACCCTCACCTCTCACCACTCTTCCCACAACAAAGTGGTAGAGGAGCCTGTTTGGGGGATACAGGTGGGAACACTTGGAAGACTGCATTTGGTTTTGACAGGGGCCAACTGGACCACCACAGTACTGATGACAAATATTTTGAAATTTTTAATGTTCTGTTAGAACAAATAGTGACAGCTGTCTGAGAAGTCCTCTTCAGATTTTCTGTCTCAGGCATTTACTTATCTGAGAAGTACGAAAATCTTGAAATATTGCAAAGTTGATGAATATGCCTACAGTAGGTAAATTCTGGGCTAAAATTCTGGATCTTCCCTGACAACTTTCAAACTGTGGGGAAATGGACACTGGAAAGAAATTTATTTCTAATTTCATACAGAAGTGATAGTCAACAGAGAATAGAGAGATGCATTTGTAACACACTGCTGCAAACTGCTCCTCTGAGTGCACCAAATCATACCATTAACTTTAGCCTGTTGCCACCATTTGCTAAAGCATTTTTTGTCTTGACCCACCTGAGTCTATTCAGTTTCTACTGAGTAGGATGCTTCCTGAGGACATACATCTGACAGGGAACGTGTGGTACTAGATAGCGTTTCACACAATCTTCCATTCTAAACACCAGTCAAATGAATCACAAATAACCTTTCTATATATCTTTGTATTACCAACGTATAATACACACATGCTTTTCCAAATAGAGGCTTGTTAACTGGTGTCGTGGTTTTAGCTAGCTCTTGTAAGACAGCTACAGAATTTTCTCCCTTCCCCCTGGCCACCAAAGCATCCTTAGCAACACAAAAGACCTAGCCGGGCTGGCTAATGGCCGAAAGATTAGTTTCCTAGGAACGGGGCAGATAAGGAATTTCACCTTTTGTTCTTTTTCTCTTGTCTCCTGGGTAAGCAGAGGGAGGAGCTGGGAGACTATGGTGTGGCTGGAAGGAGGTGGGGAGGAGAGGCTTGAGTGCTGAGGAGCAGGGGGACCTGCAAGCGGCAGACTCTGTCTCGGTCTTTTCTTCCTTCCTGTTGGAGGGGAGTTTGCTGCTGCTCTCTGTTCTCAGCCGAGTCAGCAAGGAGCCAAGCCTGAATTTTTTTCCCCAGATAAGAGCTTTCGTTTTTGTTTCCTGCCCTGGAGGTTTTTTTTTTCCCTTTTTCCCTTGCATCATTTTTCCCAGAGGACAGAGCCCCGCCAAGAAAGAAGGGAAAAGACTGGGCAAAGCAGTTTTTCTCGACCAGTCGGAGTAAGTGAAATTGTCTGGTTTCCTTTTCCCCTCTCCCTTTTCCCCTTCCCACTGTGTGGGAAGGGAGAGAAGTT
>JAYRBT010000082.1:56796667-56816648 GCA_036023395.1 Myiotriccus ornatus | reverse complement strand
TATACCTTTTAATAAAGGGCTGTTAGTTTTCCTTTTCCATAAGTTGTTTTTCCTTCAATCAAAGCCTCTTAATTTTGAATTTATAATTGCTTAGAAGAAGAAGTTCTGGTCTTTTCTCATAACTCATCCTCAGCAAAAGACCCTTGTCTCATTTAAACTGGGACAATTGGCTAGAAAGAACTCCCACCAGCTTTAAAGCCAGTGCTATTATAATATGGGGCTACTTAGGAATTCAGTTAGGACACTGAAGAAAAAATCCAGAAGACAAATAAATAGTATCTTCCCTAATGGCATTTTGGGAATCAGCTGTGTTGACTTGACTCTACTGATCAAGTTTTAGAGCTGTAGTAATTCTAAAGACCAATTGTATAAAGTCATTATGGAGACAAATGTATCAGTGAGACTAAAAGGTAGCAAATTTTTAGAAAAATGGCAAACACATGACCAAAATAAATCTAGTGCAATTTTATTGCTAAGTGAAGCCCACCAATCCAATAGAAAAGCTGCTTAGGTATATGTAAGATTGGAACCCAGATGCACATGGACAAAAAAGTAACTGTAAAAAATACAAGACAATGGTTCATTTCACAAGATATAACAAAATATCTATGACAGGAAATAGGATTGTTTCACAAGGACAAAACAATTGCTTTTGAAACATTTCAATTACATTTGAAGGATTTTCTCTAAATGTATTGGTTTCACAAAATTTTCTTTGAAAATATTCTGCTTGAAAATAGTCAGGCTTCTGTTAATACAGTAAATGAAAACTTCTTGTCCAAAACCACTCTAAAGACATCTAACCTAAGTCTTGGCTAAATATTTTCAAACCCAGCTGAATTTCTTAGTACATAACAAAGTCTGAAGGCAGCTTTCAAGCAGGGGCTGAATAATGCATCCTATGAATGACTACTGAATTAATTGTTTAATATCTTACAACATACCATTTTCATTTGAGGTTCAATTGCAGAGGGCAGGAAGGGACAGGAAGCTCCCAGCCGTGGCACACGGCAGTATACAAAAACAGTAGCAGGCGTGGGAATGCTGACAGCCTCTGGGTGGGAAGGTCTTAGAGAGAGGAAAGATGCACAAAGTGGCAGCAACAGATAAACGAGTACGGAAACAAAGAAACCAGGCAGTAAAGGATCAACAGAGACAGATGCACAACAGCAGCTGAGACATGCATGGAATATGACCACTACGCGTCTCTTAGAAACCCAGACGTTGCTCTCTTGGCAGCCTGAGGAAGGCAACTACAGCACCAGAACTGCCTTCTAAAGAGAGGAGACAAAGAAAGCACTTTGCTGCTTAAGCCTCAATGTAGCAGAGCCTCATAAAAAAAGTGTTTTGCTTTTTTTTAAAATGTAGTTAACCAAAATGTGTATAAAAGAGTACTTACAGGTAACCCATCTTGACCAGGAATGCCCTAAAATAAAACATCTTTGTTAGAAGGGCAAATAAAAAACTGTAACCTAGAAACAACAAAAGAGTAAAGCATTTAACTATATTTTGATGTGTCATGCAGGGACAAAATAATGAACCAGAACTGTAACAAACACTAGGCTACAGTGTGATCTGTTTTGCACCTCTGTTTAACCGTATGCATCTTGTGCTGGTGGTTCAGAAGGATTTGAAGTGCCAAATATGCTGGATATATGGTAGCCACTGAAGGAGGTATGTGAGTTCTGCATCTCTGTGCACATTCAAACCTGACAGCTGGGAGGGTGCTGCAACAGCTGCCTAAAGAGTTGGTGGAATTACTGCTCTAAGAATGTCTGTTTGATGGCACAGAAGTTGTTTGCCTTGTGCTTTCTGATAATTGTCACTCATCAAGCCCTTGTGTAGCCACTGACACATGCAATGCAGATGTGATGCTCTTGGTGGTTGACGGGCTAAAACCCACCTCATAGCAGTACACCTGATGCCAGTGTGTAAGGCTGTGCAGTTACAGCCCCTCATGCATGTGTGATGGCTGGCTGTCACCCTTTCTAAAATACATTCTTTCAACAGATAGAAAATACTCACAGGCTGACCAAGTTGTCCAAGTTTCCCTGGAGGTCCAGGAGGTCCTTGATCGTTTTTTTGCAGATCTTCTGCTCCTGACCCTCCTAGAGATCCTGTGGACCCATCCTCTACTTCCTGACCTTTCTGGCCCTGAATAAATAAAATATGAAATATGAAACACGTGTTGCATTACTTTTGCCATTTTTCTCTCTTTCTTCCCCCTCCCTTCTCTCTCAGAATCCTTGCCCTGTTCAGTGCAGTCACAAACCTGATAGGCACCATACAAACAGTATATTCCATTCAGCAAAGGCAATCCATATTAGAGCTCATTCATGCACATACAATAAGTTGCTCACTGAGCTGGTTACTGAGATGCAAATGACCATGATCTAATTTTATACCTCCATAAATCTTCACAGTCTAAATCAATAATGTAGGTTTGAAAAAGGTTATTTTCACAAACTGAGTCTGTCTGGGAGAAAACTGTGAGAGTTAAAATAGACATGTTTAGGAATGCTTTAGGCAACTCCAGCAAGATCTACGAAACTGACAACTGGTTATATGCCCAGTTTGGTAAAAATACGACAGAAGATGAAACTATGAAACTGATAGCAAAGAGTAAAAATGGACAGCAAACAAGACCAAAATATTGCTATTTGGTATTTGGTCAAAAGAAAGTAAGAATAATAAAAGGAATAATTTAAAATATTCCGGGAACAGAATAAAACCTTTTAGGAATGAAGCTGGGACACTAATTCATATTTAAATTAAAATCCAATGGACTGCATGGAACATTCAAGTCATTACTGTATTTTGAAATAAACACTAGGATTTACTCATATTTTATAGCACTGATGAAATATTTTGAGTTCCATTAGTAGCTAATGAAACTAGGAGGGATGTAATATATGTAACTTTCCAAGCCTTTTAAAATTAACAGGATGACAGCTTTCAGCAGAAGATCTGTTAGCTGATTTTTAAAAGATCTTTCTGGCTTTTGTCACAAGGAAAGATCCTAAAGACCAGTAATTGAGCTGTCATAACTGACTACACTTTAAAGCAATACAAAGAACGGACTTCTGGCACAGAAGTCACAAAGGCAAGAGGAAGGAAAGGTCATTATTTATTTTCTGCTTAGAAAAATCTGTTGGTGGTGGCTGTTGGATTAGGAATGTTAATTAATGAAAAATGTACTGCCTGCTGATTATTTTGAAATATGCTGACAAGTAGGGCAAGTATTCGAGTAGCTGGAGCTCGCACGTGCCAGCTCACAGGATTCCAACCAAATGAGTGACATATGTAATTCTAATTTGAAGAATCCCACAAAATTCAGCTTACACATTACCTTACAAATCAATAGGCCTGTTATCTTTCCAGGTCTGGTATCTCACCAGAAAGAATGACTATAATTTACTAGTCAAAGCGCCTTTTTATTGTGAATGCTAGGAAAGCTCCTTCTTACTTGTTTAATGGATTTTTCCTAGGATGTTAAAGTATGCAGCTGTCAAGAGGCAGCATAGACGGCTTTCCTAAAGAAATACCCAGGAGCTGCAGACAATTCTCCAGTGCAATCCACACAGTCATTCCCTTGTCAAGACATTCAATAGAGGATCAGCCTCTTTGGCGGTAATTCAAGTAAGATTGGGTTTATAAAGAGATAATTTGAATAAACTATAAATTTTCAGATTAATCTCTTGGCAGCTAAGGAAAACCACTGAGACACATTTTAGGCATGAATTCCCCCAAAGTTTAGTGTAATTTAGTGTCACTCTTCTGTCTGGATCACCTGATAATGAAGGACTGTGGTAATGAAGGACTTCTTTGCACTTGGTACTTCACACAGAAGCACTTGGTGTAAGTTTAAATCTGTTTAATGTCCTATTTCAGAGAAGGAAGTAGGACTTGCACCTGCAAGGTGGTGACTGTGACTAAGACCAAGATGTTTTCTTTCTGGGCATAAAAATGGTGGACTTTTGTGATGAGGATTTAGCTGGTTATTTTCTTTTTTTCTCACTTTCTGACATGTAAAATTTAAAAAAAAAAAAAAGCAAACCCAAAAGAACAAATTCATTCTGTTAGTCAAAAATCTCAAGCCTATTTCAATGGTTATAGATGCAAACTTCTGTGTAGTCTAAATGCTTTTCAGTCTGATATCTTGAGAAGATATCCATTATACAGACCTCCTCTTCGCTTACTTCTGGCAAAACACCAGCAGCAGAGCCATCTTCTTCTCTTAAGATTTTCTGTGTGACAGTAGTAGACTCGCTGTTTCCCTGTCCAGTTTCCATGACAGCTGAATCTAAATAAAATAATCACTTATTACTGAGAGAGCAAAATAAAACCTTCCCAGAGGAATTTATCAGAGACAGATGCTGCAAGTTGTACGAAGAAAGTAATTATTTAGATTATGACCATAATACATTTCAAAGATTAATATTAGTCATTTTATAACTCTGAAAATTTTAGAAGGAAAGAAAATAAGAGAAAAGTGAGAGTAAAATTACAAACCAAATGTCTGTTTTAAGGACAAGGGCTGTACTGTATCATAATTTTTGCCTCGAGTCCTAGTCTAATGGTTGCTTATTTGTCAGCTATATAACACAAAAAAAAAGAGGTAAGTACAACAGGTACTATCTGAAGTACGTATGACATTTAAATAAGAACACTACATTTGGCCTTATTAATATAACCAGCTTTTCTTTTTGCTTTCTAGGAGTGCACTGAAGTTTCTTGCTGGCAGAGGACTGGAATCCTCAGTGCATTATGTCCTACTCTCATAGCTTTGCTGCCTACGCTTGCATCCAAAACACCCTACTGGTGCACTAGGCAGATTCACATTCTTTGCAGGGAACGGAAAAAGGATATAGTTGTTTATTCAGTGGCAGTATTCAGTTTTATATGAAAGGTTGTGCTTTACTTAAACAGGTCACCAAATAAATACCCATCTTAATCCCTTTTAAAGGTGCCACATGGCTTCAGAGCCAGTAGGACTGTTAACAAAGGTATGTCTGAAGAGGTGCCATACTTCTTATGGACCTGAGCAGAATAAAAAGGATTTTTCTCCTTTCATTCCCTTTGCTTAATGCTTGCACTTTACTGGAGTGTTGTAGAGTGTCCCAGCAGCAGCTCCTCTGGTCAGTTTCTTAGTTTTATCCAATTTCCTTTTTTTTTTTAATATATAATTTCAAAATATAAGCCGTAGTTCTGTGACTAAAATTTTCACACTATAGAAGGGTAAATCTATTCTCTGCATTTTTAACAGTGAGACTGAGATGTGCCCTTATATGGAGAAAAAAGCGAGAGATGTATTTAACACTGGCTGTAGCTGCTACCACTTTGCAGTTGCTACCTTTGCTGCTACTAAGAAATTGCAGTCTAACAGACAGAAGTTTCAAAGACAAAATGTTTGATGTGCCAATTGTTTTCTAGCACACAGGATGTACAAAACCATAGGATTTTCCTTTCCTGGCAGCACCCAAAATGACAGTGGCTTTTCATACACAGGGAAATGATAGACTCAGAGTTAGAGAACTAGAGACCCCACTCCCCAAATAAAATCCCCAAACCCGAGGCAGTGCCTTGTTCTTTAAATTTAGCTGCTTCAGAGGTTTCTTCTGATTTCTGATTTCCAGAGAAATCATTTTCTTCCAAATAAGACAATATAGTTGGGGGGGCTTCCACCGGCTCAGCCAACGCATCCTCAGGCTAAAAAAAAAAAAAAATCCCGAAGAGCTGTTTAGACTAAAGGCTTATCACATATTTTAAAGCAAGAATCACTAGATTACCTTCCTCAAAGTACAGTGATCAGAACTGCCACATTTATGAAGCAGAACAAAAATCCAGATCTTTCCCAATTATTATTTTGCCAGTACCTTTCATTACACTTATGCTTCCCCTAGAAATATGAACTGTCATTGCTATCATGAAAACCAAAATTTATTAATGGCCAATACATCCACCCTCTTTCACTTAGAAGTTTTTAATTTATTTCACCTTCTATCTCATTTTTTCTCTTTACAGTACTTATCTAGTTTCTGCTTATCAGCAGACATCACACCAGTTTGGTAAAGCATCTTGGGAAAAAGAAGCAAAATATCTTTCAACTCCATTCCTCCAAAGCAAGTGGTGTACACTTGACAAACCCCTAGAGAGGAAGAAAACCACAAGAAATGTAGAGTTCTTACTGCAAGTTTAAGTGCCTGGCTGATACACACCCCTTACCCAGGCTGGCTGTGGGTGGGTAATGGGTGGCCACTTCGACAGCCTCGCATCAGCTGCATGCAGGAATGTAAAGAGCCTACTCCCTGCTGGAATGAGAGACCTGGACAAGGGCTGTCTCATTGGAGTGAGGAGATTACTTCATGCAAACCTGCATGTGCAACTGAAATAAAATCTAAAAGTGAAGTTGCCAGGGTAACCTGGAGCAGCACTACTGGGCCAAGCATCCTGGTGTTGAACCAGGTTGATAAGTGCAAAATGGCATAATAAGGACTTGCTGAAATCGTTCCTGAGTTGTCAGTGAAAGGAAGAGAGGTTGCACCAAGCTCTATAATTGAGGAAAGTTTCAGGATACTTCTTGTTATTGAGAAACATATTGAAAATAGGCTTTAGGGCTTCATTTGAAGGGGAAATGAAATCTTTTCCTCAGTGGGCCAGATCTGATCCCCACTATAGCTAATGAAAGTACTTTCATTTGATTTACTTGCTCCACTTGAGAAAGAAACAAATTCATGTTTCCTCTGCTTTTATTTCTCTTATGATTATACATCTTGTTCTTGACATTCTGATTTCATCTCATTCAATTTCAATTAATCTTTAGAGACCAATAAACTTTTTTATGCACCCTGTTTATCTGAATCATAGTAAAAGTGTGTTGTTAAGCTAGTCATGTATTACAGGGTTTTATATTTTAAAATCTTTAGTAAAACTGTGTCTTTGTAGCTTTGGAAAGGAAGACCAATTTTCCCTTTAAATGCAATGTCCAGTGACTTCCCCCTGCTGATGCAGAGTAACCAATACTTCACATAAAGAGTAGAAAATAATTCACAAAGTTCAAAATGTGCCCATTGCACAGTCTATAAAGCATTCCTTATGTTTATTGCTGACCGTTAAGATAAATAAAAGAACGGTAGGACAAAGATTGTAATGCTTTGAGAAATAGTTATAAAAAACCCTATATCTTCTGTTCTCTGGTAATACAGACAAGACTTTCTATGAAACCTAGACCATCTCCTTATGGTTTAGGTTTCTTTGTTGACAGTTCTTGGCATCCATCCATATATCCTAATCCAGAAACTGAGGGGTTTCCTCAATGGGAATATTCTGAACTAATTCAAATAATGCTATCCATTGTTACTGCACAGTATCGAAGTACTTACTAGAAAAATACAAATTAGAATGTACACCATAAACACTGCTAAGTGTCTTTATTCAGAGATATAATTTCAAGTATGACCTTTGGCTTGTTTCATTCCAGCTCAGCATAGCAATTTGCTTTGAAGTACTGATTTGTTATTTTTCAGTTGTTTTTAAGAGTAGAAGATAAAGTTTCTCAGAAACATCCGTCAGTGGCTGTACTGATTGTTAAATTGTCATTTGTTTCTCTGTCTCTTGCTTAATATTTCTAAAGAATAAACCGGTTAAAACTCCATGGGCAGTCACTCTGGAAGGCATACAAATCCCATGATTCATCTGCTTTTAATTGTTTCTAATTTGACAATAGCATTAAACAATAGCACTTCGCTGAAGGAGACTACATAATGACATGCTGGTATAGCCTTTGAAATTCTCTAGGCATTTTAGAAAAAATATGGGTGCAATCCAAGGAAATACTTTCACATGAAGTTCTTTCATTTTGAAGAGAATAGTAATTTACTGGCCTTTAAAGTTTATGATTAGTTGGCTCACAAACCTATGTATCATCACCCATTCTGAGACTGACTTACGCAAAGAGTTACTGTAGTACTAACTGGGACTGCACACAGACACAGTGAAGATTATTTCTACACAGTCTACACTGACAATCTGCCACCAAAAAAGTGTCTGAAGAGCCAAAAAGAGCTATGTGAAGCTTGTTTCTTTCTTGTTGTCAAAGGGAGATAATCTGTCATATATATATATTTCTTTATTAACATTGCAGTGTAACACTTCTTCAATGAACAACTGTGTCTTCAAGAGGTGAATCAGGAAAAGGTATCTTTTGTCTCTTCATTTATGACAACCACAACATTATTAGCAAATAATAAATTATATTCTGCAATACTTTTTCTGTAATATTTTCCCTTCTGGCCGTTAATTCTAGCTTAATTATGGAATTCAACTGTAGGCAACTTCTAGGTCTTCTGAAGAAGGCATGACATTGCTGTACTACTTCGACATTGTCAGATCTTGAAATAACATTTTGGCACCCAAGACTGACCTCACATGCTTGGAAAATTAAAGAAAAATGTTACATTTTTATTCCTTGGGGGTGGTTTATAGTGATAAACAATTGCTATTACACTTTCAGATCCCTATTCATGTAAACTATACATCTGTCACTAATTTTCAGCAATATAAGAATAATACTTGCTCATTAAAACAGAAATTTTCTACTTTTTGCACTCTGCAACAGCAAGTAATATGCTGAGATTATGCTGAGAAACAACATTCTTGTGTGCTGTTTTTTGCTGGGGTAGAGTTAATTTTCTTCACAGTAGCTGGTATGGCACTGTGTTTGGATTTGTGCTGAAAACGGTGTTGATAACACGGGAATGTTTTTGTTATTGCTCAGCAGTGCTTGCACAAAGCCAAGGCTTTTTCTACCTCTCACCCCACACCCCTAGTGAGGAGGCTGGAGGTGCACAAAGAGATGGGAGGGGACACAGCCAGGACAGCTGACCACAGGGATAACACAGGCCATGCGGTGTCATTGCAGTATATAAAGCTGGGGGAAGAAGAGGAGGGGGAGTGTGTTCAAGGTGATGGCATTTGTCTTCCCAAGTCACCGTTCCATGCAATGGACCTCTGCTGCCCTGGGGATGGCTGAACACCTGTCTGCCCATGAGAAGCAGTGAATTAATTCCTTGTCTTGCTTTGCTCACGTGTCTGGCTCTTGCTTTACCTATTAAAGCATCTTTATCTCAACCACAAGTTTTTTGACTTTTCCCTTTCTTTCCCCATCCCGTTGGTGGGTCAGTGAGTGAGTGGCTGTGCAGTGTTTAGTGGCCAGCTGGGATTAAACCACACCTTTCAGAAGGAGGAATAAACCCCCAAAATTCTACTATTGCTGTGTGTAATTTTGAACAGTGCAAGAAGGTTATTAAACAGAAACTTAAAATAATAGCTAAATTAATTAATTTTTTTCTGAATAGAGGAGCTATCCAGACATCTTTCTTGAATTAACTGCAGTTGCATCCAAATGAGAAAAAGTCCAAGCACAGTAAGATTTTTGGATTAAATTTTGGGGTGTGATGCAAAATGGAGAGGGACCATCAAGCACTGGGTGATTTTGCTGCCATTCAGAAGAACCCTAGCTGGCTGCAGTGTTCAGCAAAGTAAAATGCAAGTCCTGCATACAGTGAGGAATTACCCCATGCAGCAGAACTGGCTGGGGGCCAGCTGCCTTTTGACATATTAGAGGAAGATAAGAGAAGAAGGACTGCCTCAAGAAAGAAGGCACAGAACAGTCTTATCAATGTGTACAAAATCCTGATATGAGGGAGTAAAGAAGACAGAGCCAGATCCTTCTCAGTGGTAGCCAGCAAAGGAAAAGAGGCAATGGACACAAGTGAAAATACAAGAAATTCTGATTCTATGACAGTAAAAATCTACACTGAAACAGAGAGGCAGTGCAGTCTCCATCCTTGAGGAAATCTGAAACACACTGGCACTGAACAAGCTGCTCACTGAGCCTCCTGCTGTACCTGGTGCTGTTTTGAGAAGGGAGTTAGACAGCATGTCCCTCTCAAAACTTGGCTAGTCTATGATTCTGTGAAAAGCACATGGCAGGCCAAAATGGTGTTTAATGAATTATATGTAAAATGCATAAATATTAAAATTTAATAATTAATCTCTTTTCAAACACATCAGGAGCAGAAGGCCAGGTCAATACTCAACAAAACTGTAAAATGAGTGATCAGAGAATTTCAAGCTCATAGCAAAAAAAATAAGGTTTCCTCCCATTCATATTGATTTTGGAAGAGTTAAAATTCCTGCAAAAAGTACTATTGGGAAACTCAGCAGAGGATACGTCTAAAACTGAAGTCTTTTAATGGAAAGGGTAGGAAACATACTGACTAAGTGAATGACAACCAAACAGAATTCACCCATGGATTCTTGAAGGATTCAACAATGAGAGAGCTGAAGTATGTGTTCTATCAGGTAAATGTGAGCATGTTTCTGTAAATTCATTTCTCACAAACCTACTGATTTTCTCTAGAGAAATCAATGAGTACTTGGATTAAAAAAAAAGAATACAAGCAGGCTAGAAAGTTTTATTGTGAGGAATGGAGTGGAACATTTAAGCCTGGCACAAAAAAAAGAGGGGGAAAACAAAATGCTTAGGTACCTCTAAAATCACAAATGTTAAGGTAAGGAACAAGAGTTCACTCTATTTTCCAGTTGATGAGCTACCCAGTGAGAGCTGCAGTTAGCATGTTCAGAAGGGCAAAACCAAAAGGTTTACATCCTTCACAAAACCTGTCATTAAATGTGCTAAGGAATTCTGCAGCAGGAATCTGAGGATTGTAAATCTTGCATGTGTTAAAAAAATCCAAACAACAAAGAAAGAAATTAAAGAATGAAAAACTCATCTGAGGTCCACTACACTCATATATTCTTGGCTTCAGCATTTCCTGAGATAAAAATTGATGCAGAGTAAGAGTATTCCCGGTAAGTGTCATATTTATGTTCCCAATCTGTTTTATGTTCCCAAAGCCCTGGTTGCTGATTGGTGTCAAATATACCAGATTTTTGATCTGTCACAGTGCAGTCATTGTTATGGATTGTTCATGTTGTTCTCACAGGAGCCTTTGGAAGTTGCCAAACATGAAAAACTAGTGATCAAATCCAGACCTCATCATCTAAAAGAGTAATATTAAACCAGAAATTTAAAGCAATAAATGAAATAAATTTACCCTCATGGGAAGATGGGAAGGTGCAAGGACGCCTTGTGCCTCAGAAACTTCATGTTCTTGAATGCTGCCATTGCCACTGCTGTCCCCTGAAGCCTGTGCAAAACCCAATTATGAGAGCAAGTTCATAAAAGTCAGGGGAAAAAAAATGATCTCCAAGGAATTGGCAACTTCAATGCAGGAAAAAAATGTTTTTCTTTTTCACTTGGTGAAGCCTCAGTGTCATTATGATGTTAACTTATTTCAGTACTTACAGCATTTCATGTAAATGACCCTTCAGAAAAATAAAAGCCTTAGTTCATTTTCTGAAATCTGTTCCAGACAAAATAAAATGATGCTTTTTGAAAAGTCACTTTTGAGGGCTGTATAGTCCAAAAAAAAATGATTCACACACAGAGATAGTTTTAAGTATGATAAAATGTTTCTAAGAAGAAATACTACTTTTAGGCTTATTAAAAATGTCAAATGAAAAATGACTTTGAAATCTCTGAGGCACTGAGTAAGTGTTTACAAGAATACTTACATAAGGATCATCATCTTCACAATGATCTTCAGTAGTCCTTGGGTCAGATTTGACTGTCAGATGTTGAATTGAGCCCTACAAGAAATATTAAAAACAGTTCAAGGAAGTAATATTTTAAGTAGCACGTGTGAAGGGGGTGGGTGCTGGGGGGTGGAAATTAAACAAAGCGATAAAATACCCCAAACTGGGCTCTGATTTGCTTGACAATTGTCTGAAGCATAAAATTTTTTTATGGTTATGCCAACCTAAAGACGTAAATACCTTTGAACATTTTTCTTTTGCAAACTGTAGAAAAAATTGAAGCTGACAGAATACAATGGCTGCCACATCCCAATGACACTACAATTGCACACTGCATTGTTAGTGCTCCTCGTGAAGGATCTTGTCCTGGATTATGTCCTAGAGTTTGTAAAGCACTGTCTCCTTTTTCTAGTTATGAAGTGCATTGCAGCACCAAAATTGGCATGTGAAAACTCCTAATAATGGAGACAGAGGATGGGAAGGGAATACCAGTAAGTGATGAAGTTGTTCAGAGAGAAACCAGCTTAAAACTTGCCAGAGAGGAAATAAAGGAGATGGATTTCCTGATAACAAAGGTGGGTTTTTTTTCAGTTACAAACTGTACTTCTCAGACATGCTGAAGGAGCAGTAACAATTTAATTTTAAACACTTAACTATTGTTTCTTGGATTAGAAAGACTCAAAGTATTTTAAGAAACATGTTAGAGACATTTCCCTGTTCTGGGATCTCACAGTTAGACATGTAGCACATATAGGGCAGAAAAATGGATATTCAAATCAAGAGCCATCTTACCTAACCCATGTGACCTAGAATATTTTAAAAAGGAATAAAGTCTGTGATTTTATCTTTAACAAACCTCTAATTTCTGTACCTTTAAAGACCATGAAACTCATGCAGTTGGTGCATCTTGAGTTTGCTGGCATTCTGAGGCAGCAGTTCAATAATCTCAACCATCCTATTTCTCTCAAAACTTTACAGACAACTCAGATACTTACCAGTGTCAGACCGACTAACAATTCACTGAAAAACCATACATGAAAGGAGGCACAACCAGACACTTAAGCAGTGATGCTTAAGTACAAGCAAATCACATTTCGAAAACACATTTTTTTACTCTTGCTCTAATCTGTGGCTCTGGATGGTCAAGGAAGCAAAATGGAGAGCTCTAATGTTTCCCAAGTGTTGCTGCTAGCCAGTCACTCTAGCTAGGAAAGTTATGGTTCAGTCTGCCATGGTAGGGATGATAGATACGAGATATTGTATTCCCTCTTTGGGTCTTGTGCCTGCTGCTGCCTTCCCTGTTAAAGCTGTTTTGTAGCACCTGGCATCATCACTGATTAAGCTATATTTGGTTGTTGTCTGGTTTTCAATCTAGGGCTAGATTTTCCTTTGGTTTCAATAAACCTGATGATAATTATGTTCCTTTTGTGTCTGACAACCGGAATCTTAGACACATGAATTCCCATTAGCCAGAGCAAACCAGCAACTGATATCTATTCATTTGTACAATCTGCTGTGATTTGTTTCTGTTTTGGGCAATTGATGTAAACAATTCTTGGCATAGAAACAGAGTTTGAGGAGGGATCAGCCATTTAGTTTTTCCACTCAAAAGCAATAGGGTATGATGAAGCAATATGACGAAGAAATAAAGGCACAGGACCTAGAGTACAGGTCACAATTAGTATTAATGACAAAATCAGAATAATGGCTGAAATTTATGTAACATACAGAACATACAGAACAGCCCATTTTAGTGGGAATGCATCACGATGTAATCCACCATGTGTTCCTGTCAACATATTTACAGATTTATTGGTGATAATCTCAGCAACCTATCAGCACATGTGTTTTCCTGGTGGGGTACCAGAGCAGTCTCATCTTCTTGAATGTTTCTTAATCCTACTTACTAATCAGGCATCCACAATACTCCAGTCATCTTGTTTGTCTAAGAATGATAGCAGGCAATCTTCCTACATTTCACTTTCCACCACTTATTTGCTGCTAATCAATATAATCCTGTAATTCTAGGTGTTTAGACTAGTCAGATGAATGATAAAAGTATATTATCCTTGCTGCTTACCAGATGGAGCTCACAAGCTGTCAGTACCCCTGAACTCCAGTAAGAACATCTCTATTCTCTAAAGCAAAAGATCCACTCAGTTTTGAGCTGCTGCTTTACTAATTTAGGGGAAAAGACATTAATCTCACAAAACACTGTACAAGTTTTGAAGTACAAGGGAAGTACAAAAACAAGAGGGAAAAAGTGTGACATTTCCCTTTCTGTTTGACAATGAGTCAATCTCACACATAATAACTGTTTTCACATTTCCATTTGCAAGCTCAGTGGCTGAGACTTCCAGTCAGGATGCAGCTGGAAGGATGCTTGCACTCAAGCTAAGAAGGCTTGAGAGCCTTGTAGTAGTGGTTTTAGTCCATTCTATTTTTCTAAAGCACCTGATAAGCTTCAAATAATACATAAACTGTAGAAATACAGCTTTATCATCCAAATATCTTTATCTTTGATGACGTAGTTCTCTTTCTGATGTTGAATATGAATACCTAACTAATAAGAATTAAAAATATTGACTTTATAGTAAGGTATTATTCTCAGAAATTAAAAACATGGATACTCTGAACTCTGCCCTTCCCAGAAAGACCATAAAAATTTATGTGACATATTTACTCCGAAGTTTCTAATATTCAAACTGAACATGGAGGTTAACATCTGGATTATTAATAAGCTTCTGAGGTTCTCAGAACATTTGCATTTTAAACCAGAGTTTATGTATCTGCACTGTCCAAAGCTTAGCCAGGCATGGAAAATACAAACTTTATGATTTGTAACTTCATTTGGGATATAACCAAGTTATATGGGATATATGCAGACTTTCCTGGGTAGAGAGCACACGCATTAAACACTGATACATGTGAATTTATCAGACAGCACTTACTGTGAACTTATCCAATCCCGTGGCTCCTGCATTACCAACAAATATCCCAGAGCCAGATTCAAATACCAGGGTTCGAGCTGACCTTTGAAACTGAAGCCTCTGATATTCTTCACAGTCCATGAACAAAGCAACATTATTTCCCTGAACAGTCACAGTAAACCTATTCCACCTGTTAGTCATCACTGGCACTTTAAAGGAAGCAGCCTCTCTGGAGATATGGGATCCAGGCTCTGTGTAGTACATAATTATTCTCTGGGTGCTGTCATCAACTGGTGAAATTCTCAGTCCCAGGTAAATTGTTTTCTGGAAGGCATCTGTTATTGCAAACAGCACTCCTCCACGATCACTGTTTGGTTTCACTGTAACTACGATAGCAAAATCTCTGTAGAAAGGTGACGGTATTATAGCACTTGTCAATCGACCGATGTTGGAATCTGGACCAAAGCTGTAAGCTGGGAACCCTCCATAGCCGGTGACAAAGTAGACAGAAGGAGGAAGAGGAACTCCTATTAACTCTGTGAGGTCAAGGTGTCCTTTGGAGCCTCGTTCTGCAAAGTGCATGAGGAAAAAACATGTCATTTATTCTTTAGGTTGCACAGCCCAATTTAATTTAAATGATTTAGGTAAGGCTTGAAAAACTGAAATGCAGTGTCATAATACCAGCAAATATACTTCTAATACTTCAGGCCACAGTTCAGGTAGAGCTTAAACATATTTAACTATGTAGACAAGTCATTCGTCTCTGACTCATCTCTTGACTAACTGAGGTTGCCTGTGTGTTAAAGAAAGGCACATGTAAACATTTGGTGAAATTAAATGGCAACGAGTATTTCTCAAAAGATGTATTTACTTAAAATGTCCATAAGCTACAGAAGATGCTAAATGTGTCTGCAAAGTAGACTCAGTGGAAATTGAGCAACCTCTTGTTTTTTAATAAACTGAGATCCTTTATTCTCACAAACTAAGACAGTAATAGTTCTCTAAAACAGCATGATACAGTTTCACATAACAGAATAAAATTTACTGTGGATTTGTTTTAGCACTTGCTTCTACAATAGATGTTAGATCTTATTTATGTCCTATTCTCATATTTATCTCCTTAGTTGCACTACATACATAACAAATACTATTCAGCAATCAAAATTCATTTTTTAATTTCTGAGTAGGATTTGTTATGTTTTGAAATTAGAGTATTTATGCTTTGGCAAACACACAGAATTATGTATGTCTGCCAAACGCGCTGAGAGAAACAACTCCTGTCTGGTAATGAAGGAGCAATGACAACAGCTAGATACCTTGACCCAATTTTAGCTAAAACCTTGGGAAGGCAGACTCTAGCAGCATACCAGAAACAAAACTTCTACCAATTTTCTCCTTCTAAGAAGTAAAAGTAAGCAACAAACAACCAACCAACCAAACCAACCAACCAACCAACCAACCAACGAACCAACCAACCAACCAAAAAAACCCACCAACCCAAAAAACTCCCACAAAAAACCTTTTAAATCATAATGAGCATTTCAGGTCTGAATCTATACAGAGCTCCTCTTTCAATTTTTAAACTACTCAGTTACCTGTAACTTTAGTGGCTATATAGGCTGAATAAATCCAAATGGAATAGTAATGGAAAAGGTATGACAGTCCATGTGAATATTGCCAACAAAATGAACTGAAAAACTTCGCATGAAATACCTGATTAAAATCAGGCAAAATAAGAGAATCTTGCTCTTTCCTCTGAAAACTGGCAAGCTGGTTCTGATAAAGAACTAGACAGAGTTTCTTCAACCGCAATATTCACTGTTTCTTA
Organism: Myiotriccus ornatus; assembly: GCA_036023395.1. NCBI lineage: Eukaryota > Metazoa > Chordata > Aves > Passeriformes > Tyrannidae > Myiotriccus > Myiotriccus ornatus. Next base: position 56,800,229 of record JAYRBT010000082.1, on the reverse strand, counting down.
TGCAGTACCAGCCTGGGCTATGTGTTGCAAAGTGTTTTCCATTGTACTCGTGGCTTTGCAAAGAAATTGTACAGGTGAAATTAATCCCGATCTATCATCTTCTCTGTACTTTATAATCATAGAATCATAAATGTTGCAAAAGACCTCCAGGATCATCTAGTCCAGAGTCACTGTGTTCACCGCTAAACGATGTCTCTAATTGCTACATCATCACCTTTTAAATATTTCCAGGGGAAACTCATTAACTGAAAAAAGGCTGATGTGCTTCATACAGAAGCAATTTCCCTTAAATATTTTTTAAAAATATAGAAGCAATGTTTAGAAACAGAAAAACTAGCTCCTTATCCAGAAACCAATTCCCTTAGGTATTTTTAAATGCTTTGCCAGATAGATTTTTTTCCCCTTCTTAATAGTTTGAAAAATGGATATACATTTTTTCTGGCCAAACATAGTTAACAATTTTTTAATTGTGAATCTAATATTGCTCCATGTTTTCTATTCACACATACATAAACATAAAGGAACCTCAACTACAAATAAAATGCATAAGCCAGTGCACAATAGTAAAAAGGTAAGGGAAATAGTAATGTTGAAGGAGTATATAGGAACTGTGAACAGACACCAAACCTACATCCAAAGAGCCATGGTAAAGTGATCAAGAAAGCAGATGGACGATATCTGCTGTGGCCAGCAATCAGCTTATCAGACTGGAATAGCAGGATGCTATCTAGAAGCAAAACTAATGAATACAACTGCAGTTTCCCATTTCCCATTCTCAAAGGAAGATTTGGTGGTTGCAAAAAAGGCTGTTCATTCTCCCCACACAGCATGTGAAGCCGCAGTCTAGCTGCAGTTTCCCAATCACGTACCAAACAGTAACACACAGAGCCCCAAACACTTGCTTTTTTAGCATAGTCTCTGAGACAAATGAAACGTATTTGCAAAAGGTGGCAGCAAAAGACAGTAAAGAATCAGGACTTTTATTTAAGTAACATAAGGCTCAGAATGCTCAGCAAATGTTTGAACTTCAGTGAGGCTGGGATTGGAGCTTGTACCTATCCACTACAGAAAAGCAAAACAAGAAACTTCCAACCAAATTCTGTACTTTCAGCTCATCCCCAGTGTAATGGTTTAGGTCTAGGTCTCTTCCTGGATACCAGGTCATAACTAAGGAAGTACCTATATCCCAGTATTCCATTCTATTCTTTACGTAAGCAGAAGTCTAAATACAAGGAGGGAGGAAGTTAGAGATTTTAGACCTCTTCTGGCGTGGTTGGAGAGAGGAGGCAAACCCCTGCGGCTGAGCTCCTTGTGTAGGCCTTGGAGGCCTTGAGAGACTGCTGTTTTCGTTCCCGATTTGAAGGGAGAGACTTCTGCTTTCTGAAGGAAAGTATTTGGTTTTTGTTTGCTAATTCTTCATTGACTGGGTATATCTGTCCTTTATCTGTTTTGGGGCATTGGGATTCTCTTTTTGTATGTATATAGTATTGTAACCATATATAGGTGTAAACATATATATATTTCTATATATATAGATTTGGTTCTGTTATTTCGGTCCTTGGGTTTTTTGTTCTGGTCCTCCCCTTGCCTGCCCTGTGTTCCTATAGGGGGAGAGAGGAGGCTGCAGCTGTGGGTTTGGGCACTTGGCTGGGGGCCAGGTCCAAACCATCACAGTTTCTTTGGTGCATTGGGTGGGAGACGAACCTTGTTTTGGCTAAGTTTCTGGGAAAGCAGCCAAGTGAGGTGTGTTGGTGTAAATAATTCTTGGTAAGGCAGCCAAGTTGGTGTAAACATAGTCCTTTGTTTTGGAACATTACGGCTGAACTGCCAAGAGAAGTTTGTTTACATAAATATACCTTTTGTTTGGGAACAGAGGGAAAGAACATATAAATATGGCTCTACCACTAGTTTTTTTTGTCATTTTAGCAATTTTTATACCTGTTCTGGTATGCCCTCTGAGAGACCTCCTGGATGGCATATACCAAGTTCTTCCTCTCCTTAATTTTGACATCAAAGGCCTAGTAATGAAGACCCCTAAAATTAGCTCTGATTCTTATCTAAATTTTTTAGCAACAATGCTATTATTGATGATGGCAATGGAAATGTTATTTAAACTTGGAAGGATGGTGTTGTATTGCTTTCCTTGTTATAGGAAACACTGGACCTCAAGGGGATTCGCTGGAACTTTGGGAAGGGTTTTGGAAAGGCCAGTTTCTGGATGGCAAGGAGCATGGGTAAATTTTGGCAAGTTGGTAGGATGTGTGACACCTCCCATTGCTTGGGACTTCACGCCAGAACAAGTGTTCGATCCCGACAAGATGGCACGTCATTTAACAGAAGGGTGTTTTTCATATGATGATCCAAATATGCAAATCTTTGCCTTGTACTGGGGCCTGGCGAGTGCTTATCGAGCTGCTGTTGACTACTCTCGAAGGCCTAAGGCTGAGACAGAAACTCAAACTATGCCACCTGAAAACAGTGCCATTCCTATTAGGTCCACAGACATCGGGATCCAGGCGCAACCTGGACTCAACACCATCTCTACTAAGTCCACTGAAATTGGGACTCAGACAAAACCTGGAGCCAGCACGGCTTCTGCTAGTCCCATTGAAACTGGAACCCAAACTATGGATTTTATGGAAAATGGGATTCAAACTACACCACCTGAGACAACTCCTACTCCTGTAGTGAAAAAGAAGTCATGGATGCAGGTGTCCCCAAGCGTAACTCAAAGAACAACGGAAGACCAAAGCCAGTCAGATGATCTCGGGGCAGGGGCCAGTACCGATACCAGTACTACTACTCCACTAATGAGCTTGAAACGAGAAAGGGAAAGTTGGCGATCAATGACCCCAGCAGAACTTCGAGATTTACGAAGAGATTATCGTCGCCTGCCTGGTGAACGAATTCTTACCTGGTTGCTCCGATGCCGAGACAATGGGGCTATAGGTCACCTGTTGGAAGGTTATGAAGCACAACAACTAGGATCTATTGCTGGAGATCACGAACTTGATGAATTAATTGCAGACAAGAAAATTGTATGCAGTCTTTGGGTGAGGCTTGTCACAAGTGTGAAAAAGAAGTACCCATCCAGAGAATATTTAACGTGGACCCCAAGGAAGTGGGCTAAGGCGGAAGGAGCCATCCAGTGCTTACGAGAATTAGCAATGTTGGAACTCATGTATGATAATAACAATCAATACAATAGTGTCAATGATGAGCCAGAGGGTGTCCTTTGCACACTACCTATGTGGAGAAAGGTACTCCAAGGTGCTCCTGCATCATATATTCCTTCCTTGGCAGTATTGATACACCCAACAGTGGGATCAATGCCTGTGGGCAAACTGTGCACTGTGTTACGATGTATTGAAGAAGATATAGAAGCCAACAACTTAGATCCTAGAGACCGTTTTGATCCCGGTTACCAACGACCACCTGTCAGAGAGAGACCTTATGAGTATTTCAAATATGAGGACCACTACAGGGACTACAGAGACAGAGACTACAGAGACTACAGAGACAGATCAGTAGAATGGTCTCGATCACAGTCTCGATCTTGGTC
>JAYRBT010000082.1:56774383-56784591 GCA_036023395.1 Myiotriccus ornatus | reverse complement strand
GGTAGTGGATCAAGGGTTGGACTTGATGATCTCAGAGGTCCTTTCCAACCCATCTGATTCTATGATTCTATGATTCAGTACAGCTACGACAATTTTATATAATACAGCAGATACTCTCAATATCCAGAGACTCTGCAAATGTGGAAACATATGGTGGTTGGTAAGCCCAGACTTGTATTCATCAGTTATTTGATCACTTTCTTATTTAATCATCACCCTCTTGTTTAAATCCTGAATATGTTCTACAGAAACATAAATTACCATTTGACATGAGCATTGCAGATGAATGTCGAACGTACAACTAGAACATTAAAATTTGCAATACAGAGATAGAAAGTATCAATTTCCCCACACTATCCCCAAGCACTTTTCCATAACGAGTAGCTTCTTTGTGAGCCAGGTCAGTTCCCAGTGGTCTCTCTGGCAGCTGCATTGCTTGATTTGGAGTAACACCAAGGAACTAGCTGATACAGCCTGTGGGGTCCTATGTAGGGTTTTTCTGTTATTTTAAAGTAAGGAAAAGAATCATAAAGTTATTTTGGCTTATAAAATGCAACTACAGAACTTCAGACTCAACAGGGCAAGAGGTTTATCTTGGATCTGACAGGATGTCTCTTTCTCCATCTGAAATTTTGTGGTTCTGTTACATGACCGCATTGCCAAAGTCCAACAAAATATCTTAATGTATTTGGCTACACTCTCATATCTGGAATCTGAATATCTGCAGTGACCTGAAGTGACCTAGAGATTTCTGATAGGCCAGAAAATTAGGACAGGTTTTTAAAAAACACTGAGTAGATATCTAGAGCTGTGTCACAGCAGAGGAGTCTATGCTAGACTGAGGGGGAACCAACAGAAAGATACAGATCTTGACCAGGAGGAAAAACAGTGCTCAAAAGCAATACCAGCAATATTGCCAGTATCGTTTTATACCCATCTTATTAGGTAAATTTTGGTGGTTAATAGTGACCACTATTAATTACTAAAAGTCATATCTACTTAGAAACACACTTAATGGTAACAGTCTGCTAATAACAAACAATCTACTTATGCAGCAGTGCTGTATTTGAATGGCAACATAAAATGGCAGATAAAAAAGAGTGGATGTTTTCACCATTGTCCTTTCTTTTAAGACTTTTCCTTGCCTTCATAAACACTCTTGCAGAAAGTGGTATCCTTGTCCATTGGTTTGATCATAGCATCAAAGACTTCATATTTTAGGAAAGAATTCCTTGTAATTAAAGGAAAAACGAGCTATAAGGAACCTGACATAGCTTCTTTATAAATACACAAATTTTTATATACACACAAAACCACACACACACACACACACACACACTCTTATATGTGCTTTCCACAGGAAATGTGGCTGGAGAAAAGAGAGCTTGAATCCTTTGAAGTCTCTTATTTGTACCAAGGATCTGACACACAGGACCTTATTATTATATCCTTATTAATGTATACAAAAACATGAAAGGAGGGCGCAAAGAGGATGGAGCAAAGTTCTTTTAAGTGCTGCCCACTGACCAGTAAAGAGGTGATGGGCACAAGCTGAAACACAGGAAACCCTTGGAGCATGAGGGAACATTTTTTCACTATGAGGATGACTGAGCACTGACTCAGGTTACTTAGAGAGTTTGTACAGTTTCCATCCTTGGAGACATTCAAAAACTGTCTGGACACAATCCTGGGCAACAAGCTGTAGGTGGCCCTTGGTTAGCAGAGGACTGGACCAGATGACCTGCAGAGGCCCCTTCCAACCTGGTCCATTCTGTGCTTCTGTGACCGAAAGACTTTTCATATTGAAGGGAACCACTGATTTTCTTCCCACTTGGAAGTCCCACTTTATTTTCAACATGTGCCGCTAAGGAGAAGTTGTTTAAAAAGCAGAGACTGAATAAGTCTTGCTGTGCAAACTGCCAGACTGCTCAGGTAGTTAACCATGACAGCAGGGTGATGCACCAAAAGCCTACAAGCCTGTATTCTGCTCTTGAACACTGCTGCTGAGATACACGTGTGCATAGATATGTGTGCACAGATACATATACTTTTAAAAAAAAATTTAACTTATCCAGTTGTCATGTTACAATGATACAAATTTTCTTTCTGAAACGACATAATTCAAAACGCACAAGTGTGACAAATTCATTCAAATTATGCAACCACTCTGGAATTCCCATAAACATTAAAACAGTATGTGGTAACAGATTTTTATTTTTTTTGAACAAGAGCTGCTCCGTCTGGTTTTGAAGCAGTTGGTAAGGCGTTTGCTAACAGCAGGGCCTTATGCCGCTTGATCCAGGTTTGCCTATGTGGCAGCTATAGATATTTCAGACTAAAGCCGGATATTTATTGCTCATGCATTTCCATTAAGACAAGTCTGAAATGAGCCCTTGTATTCGTATTTAGTCCAGTAGTGGCACAGAATGAAAACAGAAGCCTAATTCTCTGGCATGCTTCCTGCACCCAAATGCAACAAGCATGAAGGAGATGTGGAGCACTTCAAGTAGGAATGGTTGTGGTTTATTCTCTTGAAAAAAAAAAAACCCAAACCCAAACAGTGGACACAAGGCAGAGGAATAATGTGCTGAAAAGTGAAAAACAAAGCACATGCCCTCCACAGACAGCTGGAAAAATAGCATACTTCCCTTTGGAAATGAAAATTTATTTTACTGTTGGGTCATTAACAGCTAACAGGATTGTAGCATTTAGTCACCATAGTCACTAATGAAATTAACTGACTGTGCCATTTTTGAGTAAAAAGGAGACTTTGTACAGGCCAAAGAAAGTCCCTCAAAAGGGATTGGAAATGCCTTGTGCTCCAGTTTTGTGTCTGGTTTACAACATTGTTTTTTAATTATCCATTTTTAACTGATGAAAGCAACACAACAAAATTCTTATGATATACAAGTAATTCTTTTAAGACATGCATTGATACACTTCATCTCATTGTAAAATAAAACACGAAGCCGTGTCAAATGTCTTTGGATTATAATTCTGGCATAGTTTTACAATACAATAAATTTAGATTCCAAGGTTTCTGGAATTGTATAAAAATATGGTCACTTAATGCTAAGGCAGCAATTTCTAGTTTGGCTTTGTAGAGTCTTTCTTTGCAGTTTGCCAGGGATTGTTTGTCTCCTCAGTGGTACTATAAAGCCAGTATCTTAGGATTGAGCCTTGAGGTGAGTTAATAAGCTTAGTGTTGAAAAGAGTTTCAACTTAATGTTGGAATTTGTGTATTCCTGGACTGGCCAGTTCTATAGCCTCCTTCTATGTGGAATTATAAATCCTTCAGCCCTTTCAGAGGGTCGGGTCCTGATTGCTGAAATTATTCTACCTGGCTGACAGACTTTCAGTCCTTCCTTTCAATTTCTTTACTGTTGGAAACTGTTAAATATAACCAAATTCACAGGAGATTTTTTCATTACATATATTACTGCATCATTTATATATGGAGGTTCTAGGAACCTTTCCAGAGTTCTGTCTCTTCAGTGAACTAAACATTCTCCCCTACAGAAAAGAAACAATGCTTTACAGAGCACATGTAGTTTCAACTACTAAAAATTTAGAGCCAGGGACGCGTAAAATTGAAATTACTTTTGAATACTTTTTTAAACTTAATTTTCAAGAGGATACCAAGCTGAAAGAGGAAGGAGATTGATTGGATGCCTAAATGTAATCCTTCTTCACTTCTTTTCTTCGTGTCTTCAAATTCCATCATTCATAATTATGGCAGTCATGCTCCTGACAAACATTTTTAAATCTGTTTTTAAGTTTTCATTTTGACAGTAAAAATCAATGGAAGTTTATTGTTTAGCTTGTGAATCAGGTCACTTATGACAAAATGTGTCTTAGCTCAAAAAATGAAGCCCTACAAAGTATCATCTGCTAAATGTATCATCTAAATGTAAAATGCCTCAGTCAACATCAGATCTAAAACACAGTTACAAAATAATAGGATTTATTTCAAAACACACACTGCTTGACTGTTTCCTTTATACAAACTGCTCCAGTGGCTGCCTTTCTGATTCTATGGTTTCCTACATTCCATAGGAATTTCTTTACTGCCATACATTGATCAATGGAGTTACTGTTTGAATTACAGCAGTCTGGATTCACACTTTCTGACAGATGTTTTTCTAGGTGCAGAAAAAAAATGGGCCATTATTAACCATTTTAATATTTTTTTAAATTTTAATATTTATATTAACCATTAACCATTTTTTGTGCAACTCCACTTTATTTGTCCCCAGCAAGCTAAGGGTTATAAGAGGCCATGAGGAGAAAAACTATTTATTTTAGAATCACATTTAGTAATTCTTACATTTTTAAGCACAGATTTTCCAAACTGTATTTAGAACTGGGGGCAGTCATAATTCTATGCTTATATAATATTCTCTCCAGGCACACAGTTCACAACAAATTGTTTTCCAGTGCCAGTGAAATGACTATGTAATGTAGAAATACTTGACTAAAGAATAAAAGTAATCCCTTAAAGTAACCCCTTCATTTCTAAAACATAAGTTTATTTTTCATACCCATCTCTTCAGTGCTCACACCAGACCTAAATAATAACGATAATAAAAGTAGATACTTCTTCCTTAGCCATGGAGCACAAACCCTTCCACCTACACACTGCAGTGACTGGAATCCAGTATTATATCAGGGTGGAATTGAGTTGTAACTCAGAAGAGGATGACATTGGCAGCACTGCTTGCCAGGCTATATAGGCAATGCCATGTATATCAACCATTTAGAAGTGTTAAGATATTTGTCTCCAAGGAGGAACATCACATCTAGGAAGTTCAAGTCTAACCAGGCTAAGCCAAATCTGGTCTGATCTAGTAATGACCGCGACCCTTTTGAGTAGAAATTTGGAAGAGTTCTTTTCCTTTCAACCTGTATTTCCATTACTTTGTTTTAAAGGTGGAAAATCGTCTTCTGTAGCTGTCATTACCCGCTGATAGGCCACTGATATTACTGGCAGTTTAAAGAGAACTTTAGGAGGCAACAAGTCTGCTCTGAGAACTTTGAGACTACATTGCACAAACTTTTATACATGCACTTGAAGGCAGGAACCTGCTCCACTGATTTCTATGGAAGTAACATGACTTTAAAAAAATCTTGCAGGAGTGAAAGAGTGGTAGACAGCATTTCTTTTGAAGAAACCTGTATGAAAAGGTTTATAGTGAAGCACATGGGGGTGAGAAGGAGATGTAAGCAACAAATGCTAGGAAAGAAGGGTGAATTGGAATTACAGTAAAAAAGAAACATGGAAGGGGTCGCAGGCTCCTGGAGTGCTACGAAAATCCATACCATTAATTGTATAGTAAATACCAAGGCTATAAACACCTAAACATTAATACAGATTTGCTTGCCAGGTATTTTCCATTCTAGTAATTTATGTGGACACAATCCTGGGAAGAGTGGAAGAACAGCTCCCCAAGTTCTGCTTCTGCCAGTTTCAGAAGATACTGGACATTTTCAAGCCTCTTCTCAAGATATAAGTAGGTTATGGGATAGTGTTTTTTAGGCTGGTTCAGAATGGCACTTGGAGGTGTGCCTTTTGGGATATGATCCCACTGATGTGAGTACGCATGTTTCTAAAAGCAAAGACATATTAAAATACTCTCCTAACCTGTGGCTGTGCTGTCTTCTTATTCATAATGTGAAATTTCCAAAACAGATCTCTGACAATCAAAACTAATGGTTAACTTAAAAGGTTGAACATCTTGGTGCTTTCAAGATGATAAAGTTTCACTCTGTTATCTTGTGATATCCTCATTGTTCCAGACTACAGATTTATTTTTTTTTTTGGCTAAATTTATGTTGAATTCACATCTCACTGAAACTTTTCAGAGCCACAGCAAAAGAATCCAACTCAATGTCATTATCATGAAAAACTAACGGATGTCTTAGTGATAGGTAGCAGTAAATCCCCCCAAAGAAAAGCTAATGACTAAAGTATTATTTGTTTAAACTGGAAAGGAAAAGCACCTTTGTGTGCAGAGTTACTAAAACAGATGTTTTTCAGACACAGATGAGTTTTCCAGCTCTGTGATACAGGATATTAGTGGATCTATCTGTTACAGTGCTTCTTAGAGAACTGATTTGTCAAGTCTTGTATAATCCTTCGATCTGACTACAACCAGTAGGAAATCAGACTTTTATGTCATCACTGATCATATACACTGTGGAATGGATCATATAATGGAAAATATTTTCCTTGCAACAGGGAGGTTTTCTTTTTATAATTAACATGCTTGATATGGCTGTATATACCAACAGCACTCAAAGTGATATAGGCCAGAACACTTTGCAGAAGCAAGTTGTGACAGACATTAATAGCATTTACGTTAGCTTTCGTTTCACAAATTCAAGGATAGCATTATTCTAGAAGGACTACGGAGTATAATTTTTCTTTTATCTTGTTAACTGTGATATTTCTATCAAGCAACTCTTCTGTGTTAAATTTATTAAATTAGACAGGATTGTTGCTGATATATAAGAAGTAGTCTCTGAGAACTATGATCTCAAAAGCCTCAGAAAGCCTCTGTAACTGAGAACATAAAAATGAGCCCAGGACCAAGCAAATACTTCGTAAAAGAATTATAAATGTTTTAATCCTTGCAACAGGATTGAATGAAGAACGTGGAGAATATGGAGGCAAAAAATAAGACAAATGAGGCAAATGTTACAGAAATAATTTTCTAATACATGTTCTTAAACAAACAACTCCCAGAAGTTCTGCAGAATCTTATTGAAAACATTGCAAAGTATTATTCCAAGGAAGTCTTGATTGCTTTTGCATTTTAAGCTTATGTTGTTGCTTATAAAAAGCAAACAGTGAGCCTAGCAAATGTATTGCAAAACTACTTAGCAAGAATTGACCTTCTTGAGATAAATCAGACTGTGTGTTGGCACCCACCCCTGAGCTACTAAGATCTACTATGGACTTTAGCATATTGCAAGGGAGGGATGGCAGCTCTGTGAGATGGTGGTTGACATCTGACTATGGTATAATTTTTTTTAAATTTATTTTTATACTGCTCAGTGGCAGAATATTATAGAATCATAGGACGGTTTACCTTGGAAAGGACTTTACAGATTATCTTGTTCCAATTCCTCTGCCATGAACTGGACACCTTCCACTAGACCAGGTTGCTCAAAGCCCCATCTAGCCAGACCTTGAACATTTCCAGGGATGGGGAATCCACAGCTTCTCTGGGCAACCTGTTCCAGTGCTTCATCACCCTCACAGTAAAGAATTTCTTTCTAATATGCAATCTATACCTACCCTCTTTTAGTTTAAAGCCATTCCTCCATCCTATCAGTACATGTCCTTGTCAAAAGTCCCTCTCCAGCTCTCTTATAAGCCTCCTTTAGGAACTGGAAGGTGATATAAAGCCTGGCCTTCTCCAGGTTGAACAAACTCAGCTCTCTCAGTCAGTACTCATAGGACAGGGCTCCATCCCCCCCAATATCTTCATGTCCCTTTTCTGGAGCCACTCAAGAAGGCCCATGTCTGTCCTATGTTTGATTTTCTGCTTCTGAGTATTCTGATTGATGCTAGACTGTGATTAAATGATTGAAACACTGATAGTGGCATACCTTTAGTCTGTGTATTTTTAATCTATTCTATAGTCTTTGTAGAAATGATTTCCCTTTGATTACCTGCTTTTTATATAATTTCTTGTAACAAAGACAGCAATAACCATATCCAAACTTCGTGCCCAGTGGATCAAGCTCTTGGGTCATTATAGTGCTAAAGGAAAAAAGCCATGGAGTTTGCAGTGCATGGCATATTTCTCTCATTTGAATGCAATTAAAATAGTTTGTGCAGCTTACTACAAAATGTAGAAAAACAAATCACGTCTCAACTCTTCTAGTGATTTCACACTTCCCATACAAGTCAGCTAAGAGAGACAGATAAAAGCATCTGGTAATCTTTATGGTTATTTTTACTAAAACACAAGGAATCAGGTACTTGGCAAATTTCATGAGATAGGTTTTCATTGCAGATGATAAAAAAACTCAAGACTGGTCAAATCAAAGTCCTCTTTGATATTTATAAGGTTTGTAATTTAAGACTTTTTCTCCTTTCTTCCTCAAAGCTCAAACTTTTGTCAGAACTTCTGGAAAAACATTTTTGCACCAAATTCACAATCCCTTCATATAGGTAGCTGAAAATGTTTTTCTGTGGTTGAGATTTTCTATGAAAGTCCCTTCTATCTTAACAGTATTTGTAAGGTTCTTGGGAATTTAAAAAATCTTTGCCTGTGTTCAAAAATTTGTATGTGTTCAATACATCAGGAAGCCCATATTCATCTGTGGAATTCATAGCAATTTTTATAAAGCACTCGGAATTATGTGGGACAACTTCTAATTTCTGTGCAGTGAAGCCATCTTTCAAAGTTCTTGGTACAAATGTGTTGACTCCACTCCAGTGTCTACCAAACATTTCCAACTCAAACTCAGAATGACTGAACTACTCATTAGTCATATCTCGCAACAGTTTGGTCATATCCCAGTCACTTATGTTGAAAAGAATATTGGCAAGATTCAGAAAGTTCCATCTGCCCTTACTTTTTCTCTGTGCAGTTTCTGTTTTCAAATCTATGCTTGGTCTTCATGATGTCCTTATCAAATTGTGTGCTGGTTTAGGATCCAAGCTTGCAGAGAACAGCAAAGATTTCAATCCTGCTGGCCCCATTTTCCCATTACTTTTGTATTCATTTTAGCATCCAGCTTGCCTGAATTTTGTTTTCTACCAATAAATATAACATACAAAACTCCTGTTATTCAGGTATGAATCTCTGACTTTTTTCCTGTAAGTGATTTGAGAAGGATTTTTATAATGAAGGGAGCTTTTTAAAAAGCTGACCGATTAAAGATTTTTAGAAAATTTGATAATGTCAGTGAACTTCTGCCAAAGCACAAGTATGCTTCTTTTGACAGGTCTGGCATACTACACAAAATCAGATATAAAACATAAAACTATAACTGACTTTTTCAAGTCACCTGGCCATCCCAAGTTCATCGCTTCAGGACAGTCTCATAATTCAGAAATCCCCGGAGACAGGGACTTCATGGCTTCCAAAGTTCTGCTTTCAGCTCCACAACAAGAAGTATAGAAGCCCTGAAACATAGATCCAGCTTGAGTAGCAGGTCCTGCACAATTTCAGGGTTGACTGGGGGTTGATCATTCTCACAGTCCAGGACTCTCAGGAACGGACTCTCAGGAAACACAATCAAACTAAGAGATGTGAGAATAGGTTTCTAAGGCTCAGTAACATTTCAGAATTTACTGGGGGAAGGTAGAGAAATTATTGAAAAAATGTTAATTTTTCATTTTACATTAAAAAAACCCCCAAATTATTATAGCTGTTGATATTTTTAAAAGTGTCAGATACACCTAAGAAAAGCAAATGCTGACTTTTGTCTGGGGCTAAATCTATATTAAGCTAATTCTGCCACTCACTCTCACTTCTGCAGTCTTTCCATATCGAAACTTGGTGAGGAAAGCATAAGCCTTTTTAAGGAAGGCAAAGGTACAAGCTCATAAAACTTGTGTTTAATCATAGCAGGTTTGCCTTGGCCTTGGCATAGTTTCAAATGCAAGGATATATCCAACAGCAATTAGACCCAATTTGGTCTGCAATAGAAATAAAAGAGGTAAATAAAATCCCTAGCACTGCCTCAGCAGGTGCCAACTTTTTTCTGTACACTGTGAGCCATACACTGTTAGCAACACAGAAGGCACCCACTTGCTGTCTCACAAGAAGTTTTCTCTTCAGTCTTCAGTGATGGCTGGTGCCAAGTTAGAGTACAAGAAAATCTGAAATGAGTAATTATGGAATAGATTCCCCACAGGGAAAACTAAATCCCTCAAATCTTGAAAAATCGTTGCATCTCTTCACTGGTCAACTTGTGCCTGGAGGAACAAGAGCTGTATTCCTTCCAGAATTTTTAAAAAAATCCTTCCTAGCTCTTGCATTAATTTTAGCATTCAGTTCATCCAAATGAACATTGATGAAGGAGAGTGGAAGAACTAAGCCACTGTTAGTACATAAAAGTTAATTTCCTTTAGGAGTAATTGGAGACCATCCACTGCAACCAAAAATTATTTGAAGTTGACAGATACCCAAAAGCAGTTTTCCTTCATTAATCTCTGTAGATCAACTGTTGCTCTCTGTGTCACACTT
>JAYRBT010000082.1:56729913-56774283 GCA_036023395.1 Myiotriccus ornatus | reverse complement strand
TGAAGTTGACAGATACCCAAAAGCAGTTTTCCTTCATTAATCTCTGTAGATCAACTGTTGCTCTCTGTGTCACACTTGTGTATCTTCACTCTGGGTACAAAGAGCACCTCCCATCACAAATGTGCTGGTTTATGGCCAGGGGTCAGAGGTGTTCCAAAAACACCTAAGAAAATAAGATTACTTTCTCTACAAAATGCATTGCAATCAACTTTCCTTGAGAAGAGTTATATTCAAGCACTGCAAAACTGCATTCTCCAAAAATTCATTCAAATTCAGAATAGTCAGGAGGAAAAGAAGTCAGCATCGATACTGAGTTCTGAAAAAGGAGGGCAGTTTCTTTTGAAAGGATCCCGACTTCAAAGTAAAGTGTCAATGTTCTACACACACAGAACTATATGTTTGAACAGCTGGCCATAGAATATAATGCTTTAACGTAGAGAAAGAGCAGGCTGGAAGCAGTTATAAATACAATTGCTCTCTGAACACTGTGGACATTCCTTTATATATTTCCTACCATACAGTTTAATAAAGGACAGTTACAGTGGACTTGGTCAGCCCCTTGGCACAAAAAAAGAGACATTGGGAACACAGACAAAACTGATCTCTGAAATACCTGAGGTTTTGCAGTTACAAGGCTGCTGGCTTTTGTCAGACACAGTAAAGAAAACTTTAAACGTTTGTTGTTTTTTTTTTGTCTGCCAGGGAAGGAGGTTCTCAAGGAGCACATGCCATTCCATCTCTCAAACTTTTTCTGTTGGCCACGTTGAAATAACAGAAACAAGGCAGCAAAGTTAAAAACAAATTATTACTAATAAGAAAGCAAGATGGTTTTCTCTGGATAAAATATCATTGTATCTTTGTGTAAGCTATGTTGCCCCCAAATCATTAGGAGCTGCACACAGCTCTCATTAGGTCTTCTTGTTCTAAGTCATTATATTAGTTTACCACATTATTTTTTAATTTTCATGTCAGTAGTTAAAATGGGATTCCAAATTCAGAGAATATTTGGTTCTCTGTTTCAGCAAGTGGGAATATTTTTCCTCAGATGTAAGTGTAAATAGATCAGTAAGAATATGATGGAGCAGGAAATCCCAGGACCCAGAAAGATATCATCATGATCATTATTGCAATCATCATCATTGTCATCATCATCATCATCATCAGTGACAGAGTAACTTCTTGCATATTTACAATATAAGCTGAGAAAAAGAGGGAGTATTGCATAGGGAAATCTCTAAGCTTATCAATCTCCAGATCATACAATGTCCATACTAGTGTGGGGCTCTGCTCTGCACCACAAACCTTCGCAAATCTTCCTCCCCACCCTAGGTTGACCAGAGATCAAATAGCACAATTGCACCAGGGATATCACACAGTGCCATCTGTCAGGTCTTAGAGTCTTACTATTCTGCCATTTGTATCTGACAAGAATTGCTGCAGTGGCTGCACTATTGCTTCTGTGCAACAAAGGCACATAATATGCACATCCATGATGTAACCAGCTGCAGTAAAAGACAGGAGGAGCTTTTTTATTCTGCACCCAGACAGGTAACCAAGACAGTGATCTCCACTGTATGTTAAAATCTGTTGAAACCTCAGTTACAAAGAGGTTCATTTCCAGAGCAGGGACAGAGGCTTTATTGTTCTATGACAGCTGTAGATCTTGTGTGCATTTAACAACCGCTGCAAAAACAGTGCCAAGAAACAAGTTTCCCTCCTGCTCCTTCTTTTGGCAGTTGCCTTTAAACTGAGGATCTTGCCTTTGGCTCCTGCCTGTGTTATGCTGCAGCTGGCTAGTCCATGTCCAGCCATGAGTCCTGCTCACCTCGACCCAGACCTTTAAGCAAAAACTTGTATTCCTGGCTTGACATTGGTCCTTCCTATCACTGTGGACTTGTGCAATGATATGGATTCTTGGCTGAACTTGGCTACTATCAACAAACATACTCCGCTCATTTTGCTTTGTAACTATGGGACTGTGCCCTTGCTGGTGAGGTCACTTGTTCACATGCGGGCCTTCCAGCCCTCTCACCACTGCAGGGATGACTGCCTTTGGTGCTCCCTGACAGCCTACACCTGCTATCAAGAAAATAAGAGTGCATATTTAGAGCACGGACATATTCATGAAATGGCTTCTAAATGAAGAAAAACTATAAATGAAAAAAACTTCATGTGTCAAAACTTGCTTGTATCTAGAGAAGCATCAAATGTGTCATCAGGTTAATACAAAGCCATGAAGAAATTTTTAAGTCCAGTAATTTTTAGTCTTGAAAGACAGAATTCTGCCAAGTAATTCTTTGTTAAGGTCACATTGCTGTAAAACTTTATATAATGAGGAATACACATAAGAATTTATTAGTGATTTAAGTCACAACTATGATAGGTAAAAGTCTTTTTTTAGCATGGAATGATTTCCAGTTTGGGAAGTACATATATATTTGTTTCTGAGTTAAAATTAGAAGCAGTATGGGCAATGATTGTACATTTGTGCTAGGTTGGATTGCATTTTATAAATTTGTGGCAACTAAGGGAAAAAATATGTGCTTGTTTTCTTAATCTTCCAACATACTCTTCTTTGTTTATTCAAACCCTGATCCTACAACCACTTATGTGTTAGATTAACTTTTAGGAGCTGAATAAAGCACCAGTTTCAGCAAGGACTTCTTGTTGGCTTGAAGTTTAAAATACTCATAAATATTGCGGGGTGGAAATCTTCCATGATGTTCAGTGATTATCCTAAGTTATTTTCTGTGACATATGCATATCCATATAGCAGGATTAACACAGAATCAGAACAATAAACCACAGCTCAGATCACAGAGTCACCAAAACTGATATTTTAGGAGTCTGTCCCATTTAGGACAGAGTCCTCTAGGTTCGAACTACTTTTTTTTTTTTTTTTTTTTGAGGCAAGCATATCTGATAGAACAGAATAGTGTTTTAAAACAATTAACTCCAGGTAACAAATTTTGTCTTGGAGTTAGAGGAGAAATGTTCCTACATACTCTTCTGTATTGCAAAAATGAAAATGCATTTAAACAGAATATCAAGAAAATACATTTGGTCTTAAGTACTATATTTATCATGCTAGTCATATCGTGAATATGACAGTTTTTAATTTTCTGTCTTTAGACATTTTTCCATGATCAGGATGTGTTTTGTTTTGAGAAGTACTTCTTGAAATCAGAGACTAAACTTTTTATATTGAGAGTTTAACTTGTGCAAGAGTAGAAGGACAATAATTCAGGAGCAAATGTTGTCACAGTCACTGCAATAAAGGTTTGCTTGTATTAATGCAGAGGTGCATTCTGCCTCTGTCCCAAACACCTGAAGTTTGCAACTGTAGTCACTGTGACAGGGTCTTTCTGAGACAGGGTGCAACAGCCGTGTGGAGGATGGACCACAGAATTTTTGGTAACTGTGACCTGTCTGACCATGGGCTCCTGAAAGACCAGAGAACAAGAAAGCATTTTAAACTTCAAAATGCACCTTAAGTAATCTGGCAATTGAGAACTCTTTGTGTCATGACCATTATAGAGAATGCAGAGAACAATCCAAAGCCTGTCAAACTTATTCACTTGCACTTCAGGATAGGTACAGATATTATGACCAAGTTCTTCCCTGATCCTTGTGCAGAGGATGTAGAGACAAGTGTTGAGTGCTTCACCGCCTCTTCTGGTTTCAAAATGCATACTGTGAATCAAAAATGGAAAGGCCGAAGCGAGTCAGAGGCACACAGTTGCCCCAGCTTCCTTAGTAAGGAAATAAACACTGCCTACCACTTGGACAATCGTGTAATTCTAACAGATTTTCCTTCATGGATTTCAGCCTGCATTGTTTGTGTTGCACTATCCTACATTTAGAGATTTATCCATAAAGAACAGAAAACATAGCAAAGCTAAGTATTCAGAGGGGGGGGGAAACACCTTTTGTTCCTATCAGATAAACATATCACACAGGGATAGTTAATATTTCCAAAATACTTCAGTGTATGGATACAGTAATGTAATTATACACAGAACAGAGGGCAAGACAAAGTATTCATGTAGTCTAGCTTTCCCCATAGCTGTCTCAGGGATTTGTACCAAATCATGTATTTACTAGTGAAGTTTTGTTCTGCTGACTGTATTAGAACTAAAGGAGGCAATAACTTCTTTTGAACACTCTTTATGGAAATTGTGCAATGGGTATGGAAATAATATGTGTTGAAAGACACCTAGAATATGAGAATACAAGTATCTTTTTTTTTTAAATGTAAAACTTCTTGTTGAACAAGTCAAAGCTGGTGTGGGCAAAGCATTAACAGAGTTACCACAATTCTGTTCTATATTTTGAAATTCTGTAAGAGAAATGTAAAAAGGAAGCTACAATACTTCAGGTCAAGAGTGTTCTGTTTATTTTTCTACTAAGAATGCATCCTTTAAATTTTATGCATATTTACTCTCATAGTGAACTCCCTGACTCTCATCATATCTCTGGACCAGAAAGTTGCCATGTGGTACCTATTTGTCAGATTTGCATCTTATGATAGATATATGTTTCACTATAAGTGCAACAGAAAAAAACCCCTGGTATCCCAAAATAAACAAAACCCCCAACAACCACCAAAAAATAGTAAAAAAAAAAAGGCAAGAAATATAAATTAAGAATCAAGGCCTTGATTATAATATAAGGCCACCTTAGGAGTAGTTCAGTCAACTATTTTTTGTCAAAACCAAACACAGTTATACACTAATATAGCATACTTTAAAGAACTCTGATTAAACTCTTTCAGATAAGTGGTTTTACATTAATACCATTTCACTACAATAACTGATAGGTTATTTTCATCAAGGGCCAGATTTTTTCAGCTGAGAAAACTTGCAAAACTCTCATGTGTCATATACCTTTCCTGTAATTGCATGTGAAAGAAACTAAAGACAGAAAATGAAAAAAAAAAAACCAAAACACGTGGGTTAAAGCACATTCACAGCTAGTCTGAACAGGATGAAATGTTTGCTTGTTTTTTACAGTGAAAAGCAGGAAAGGGTTAGAGTCACACACAGACACACCCACAAGCACCACAAAGTGGCAGTACTACTGTGGAGCATTCATTATAGATTAGTGGTTCCTCCTACCGAGTCAAGGGATATGTTGGTTTGGCAAAGTGCTGAAACAGATGGAACTGGAACAGCTTTTGGAAAGACTAAGAAAAGTTAACACTTCGGACCCCTGAGAAAAAAAAGCATCATATTCCCAGAAGTGATGCAGTGTATTAAGTTGGTATGTAGTTAACCAAAGTGGGAGGGCAGAAATAAAGATCCTTACTGTAGGGAGGCACTGTTCCCTCACACCTCACCCTGTGATCCAGCCAATGGACTGGAAGAAGGATTATTGAGCCTGATCAATGGATACTTTGATGTTAGGAGTTCCAAACATGAGGATTCCTAGAAAAGCCTTAGATTTTGCATAATTTTCCCCTCAATTTGCTTTGTAGACCGCCATATACTCAGTGATGCCTAGCAAGCTACCAGCACATTTGTTTCAGTTGTCCACAACACCTGAAGATTCACCTTCTAATGCAACATAACAGTACTGAGCCAGAACCTTTCTGTGGGTCAGAAAGAAACACAGGGACAAAGAGCAACAACTCTAAAATCATGTATTTCTAGAAATGTTGCACCTGCAATGTATGCTTTTCAGTTGTTGGTTATCAAATGAAGACATCAAACATATATACATACAATATCCACGTAAAATGGCAGAGGGAGGGTGGAAAAGAATTTGGTGTATACTGTCATCTGGTTCAGTATCTTTGGTAACATCAAGGAAGAGAAAATAATACATTTAGAAAAGTTAGATGCCTCCTCTCCCACCCCAAACTGATCTGGTCTTTCTAGGTGCTGGTTTTTCTCATGAGTATGGCTTATGGCTCAACAAGTCGTAAAACTTTTGCAGGGAACACATTTAATTACAGGACTAGATTCTACCTGAGACATTCAGATAAGTTTGCTGTAAGGTAGTAATTTCCATTAAAAGGTATTTTCAGTTTGGTTTGTTTAGTTTTGGTGAGGTACTTCTGGTTTCTTCCAAGGCAATTTCGAGTTTCTGTTGGTCACATTACACTATTTTTTCTTCTGGGAACAAAAGTGATTATCTCTTACTTAGTAGTCTGTAAAAATCATGTAGGACTTTCTAGTTAAGTAGGTTATCTAAATAGAACACAATATAATGACAGTCTGAGAAAATAGAACTTCCTAAATAGAAAGTGAATGCACATAACAGATATGCTCTGAAGTTTCAATGACACTTTCTAAAAAACTGAGTGGAAAATATGTGGAGCAAATTGTCCTCCACCATCTTCTGTTGTTGGGGGAAGAGCTTCTTTTATCATGTAATTGTTTCTTGTGCTCTTTGGCTGTCTTTGCCATGGCATACATTGCAGCTCATGAACTGTTTGTCCACAAAAACTTCCAAGTCCTTTCCAGCAAGGCTGCTTTCCATCCAGTCCTACCCTATCTTGTACTAGGTTAATCCTCAACAGGTTCAGGACTTGGCTGAATGTCAGGAAGTTTGTATCAATGCATTTTTCCAGCCTATCAAGGTCTTTCTGAGTGACAGCAAAACTACCCCATGAATCTGCTTCTTCTCCCAGTTTTGTGATATCTGCAGACTTGCTGAGGGTGCAGTCTATCACATCGCCCATGTTGTTAATGATGTTAAGAAGTGTTGGTCTCAGTATGCACCACAGGGTAGTACATTAATATAGCAGTAGTTGGCATCCAGTAACTGGACTTCATACCACTGATTACACCCTTTCAAACATGTATAGGCCAGACTGTTGCAAATACACCTCCCCGTCCCCTTATCTAATCCACACTTAACGAGTCTATCAATGTTGATGTTACTAGGAGACAGTGCTGAAAGTCTGGCACAAGACCACAAATATCAGCTGTCTTTTCCTCACGCACTGAGATGGTCATTCCATTGCAGAAGGTTATGAGGTTCTCAGGCATGATTTTCCCCTTCACATATATGTGCTGACTACTCCTAATCACCATGTTCTTACTAGAATGGCTTCCACAATTATGTGCTCCCACATTTCCCAGTAACTGAGGTGAGCTGATCAGCCTGCAGATCCCCAGATCCTTCTCCTTGCCTTTCTTGATAATAGAAGTCTCCTTGCCCCTCTTGATAACAGGAGTGACGTTGGTTTCCTTCCCACCCTTAGGATCTTCTTCTGATAGAATCTTCCAAAGATAATTAAAAGTTCTATCTCAGTGACATCAGCTGCTTTGATGAGCCCTCAGGGATGTGTCCCACCAGGTCCTGTGGACTTGCCTATGCCCATCTGGTTTCAGTGTTTCCTCACTCAGTCCTCCTCAATGAAGGAGTATGCTTTGCTTCAGACTTTCCAATCGGCTCAGGGGCTGTTTCCTGAAGGGATATCTTACCAGTAAAAAGCAAGGCAAAGAAGATGTTGAGTACTTGGTCTGTTTCCACGCCCCTGCAATCTTTCTTGACCTCGTTCCTGTACTATCAGACAGTCTCTCTATTTTTGACATGGCACCTGACCCTGTTTCCAACTCTCATATGCTTTCTTTTACTGTTTGAGTTTACTTATATGAAATATCACCGGAGATGATTCAGAGCTTGGATGTCATGCTGGTTTATGTTCTGAAACTGTTCTGCAGTAAACCCCAATTACAGGATATTCAGAACATCCACAGCTTGTAGGAAACTTTGAAGCATGTCTTGGAGCACTATTCTTTTTCTCAAGAGTCATAAACTTAGTCTTTAGCAGGTAGCACAGAACTAAAATTATTTCTGGGTGGATTCTGTTCTCCTTGAGTTAGGTAATATGTATCACTTGTAAGAAGGAAAGTGAATATAAAATGCAACGAATAATGATCAGGTATTATAATGCCCTCTTAGTCGCTGACCACAAAAAAAGAGAAAGCCAAAAGCTATTATATTTAGCTTTCCAAAGAAGCAGAGCCAGACATCCTAAATACGTACGGAACTCTGATTTCACAGTTCAGAGAAAGATATGCCCCAAATAGGACTGGAATTTAGTCGTATCTGAGCAGCTACAAGTCACTATGGTAGGAACTGATGACCGCAAGAAGTGGATTCAGTGGCAGCAGGGAAGGTAGACACAGAGTCATGAGAATGAACTGACCAAAACACTTTCTTGTTAATATTTTGTCTTCAGTACTGAAAATGAAGCAAAATACCATGAATGACGATGCAGTTCAAATTAACATCTCATCACTGAATTGCTATTACCAGATTCAGGCCTCCATCAATTCAACGTTTGGAACAAAACGTGCTTGAGTTCCTCCAGAAAACCACGGTTCTTCTCAGAACCCTTCAGAAAAACTTTGTTCAGACCCCATCTCTTCTCAGACAGGAATGTAAACCAGCCAAAATTCCTTTAAAATACTGCAATTATTTGGCAGTGCACATTCTGTTCTGTCAGTTGTACCTGTCGTTTCACACTCCTCATATGCAAATACATTAAAATTGAGGTTTGTCCATTTTTCTTGTTCTTTAGAAGAATTCTACATGCACTCCACTGTCTGCAACATTTATGACTTTCTAGGTTTGGAAACAGGAGCTACTAGAGATGGGAAGATTACATGAACAGAATTCACCACAGTCTAAGTTGCTGGCTAACTTTGTTGGTATTTAAACCTGCTGGAATTGTGTGGGTTGGCCAAATGGGAAAAGACTTCTGGGGACTTCAAAATAGTGATGATAGACATCCTCTCTTAAATAGCTAACATTAATGACATCTCAAATAAGCAATCAGATTTCACTAAACTGTAAAATTCATTGTCTTCCTACCCAAGGCGCACTGCTTAAATTGGCAAAGCTACTGCATGAATTTGTTCAAATGTGAGATACAATTACAAGAAAAACCAAACCAATCCACAGCTAACACAGTAAAGGAAAGGGGAAGAAATCACAGCCAAAGGCACAGGCAGCCTTCAAAACAAGAGTGTTTGATTTGGTAATTAACATGTTAGAATAAGAAATAAGTTTTTTGGAACCTTTGAATATCCCAAACATAAACAGTGCAATCAAATCTTTCCTCATGATGCTCATTCATTGAAATGGTCTTTCAAACATTGTTTAGTGGCAAATGCAAGCACAATTGAGATTTTGAGTTCTATTCAGATCATGGAAACAACTTCTTACTGCAGGCTTCCAATGTGACCAGGATGTCTTCAGAAAGGAAATGAAGACAGTTATTATAACACTATATCCATCCCAGATGGTTTCCCCTTCTGAGGCCTCAAAAAAGGCTCAGAAATCTTCTGTTGCCTGATAGAGTAGCTTAGGAAACATGTAGTTTTTTTCCAAGAGAATTAGCATGTAGAGGGTGTTACCCTGAAAATGAATCCATTTAGAAAAGTGAAAGAACGGAACAGTTTCCTAAATCAGGTTTGTTCTTCTGGTGTTATCAATGTCTTCAGCTGCTGAAAGAGATGACCCCAACTGAACCCAACTGATTTTCTATAGTAAATTACTATGTTTTGCATGGAAAGACCTTTTATCAGCTATGAAACCAGGCTCAGCTCCACATTAAAAGCATGCACAACAGCTGGTAACAGCTTGTAAGATGTGTCTGACAGATAACAGTGGCTCATTCAACTTAGACTCAAGTGCAGTTTGATGATGTCCAAGTGCTCAGTCTGGTACAAGAGGATATAGTGCCATCTAAGGTCTCTTTGTGAAGCACTGTGCTTCATACAGACCAGAATCACTCTAATTGTGTTCTGTCTTTGGAAAGAATAGACTGAACCATCCCTACCACTTGTGATTGCACACATTTAACATTTCAAGCACATAGAGCAATTACCTGGTAGAGCAATTACCTGGTAGAAACAAGATTTTACATGTATATACATGTTTGTTTACACTCATTAGTTGGTTCATTGTGAAGAGAAGTTCCAGCTAGCTGCCTGTATGAATAACACCAGATGATCATCAGCCAATGGAAGTCAATAATTCAGGATTCCTCCAATAAACTCAGCAGGTCATGAGTGCAAAGTTTATGTCAACAGTCTAATGACAGTCTTTCTGTGTACAGAGAGCCAATGAAAGAGACAAATATTTGCTTTATGTAAACTATTGCTAAGCATGTTACTTAGGCCAAGAAAGCACTGTTCAGCTTGGCTAATAATAAAACCCAGATGTCAATGAGAAATTTGTAAAGCTTCTTTTAGAGCTCATAAACATAATATAAACTGCAGAACCACATGCGTTTAAACATTTTTTTCTATTTTTTTTTAAAACACATGCACTGATTTGAACACCAAGAACTTAGAAACACTGACAACTAACTAGATAACCTAGAAGGATAAATGTGACTTCTGCAAGAGGCTAGAGCAAGTCATAGGGAGGAGTCTATCATTCAGACTTCTTGAGGGTTAGCACTGAGATTTTCCAGCTTAAGTTCTGCCTACAGTCTGGGTGCCAGCATGTGTTCTGAGGACTGTGTACTGAGTACCTTCTAGTCACCAAATTAATTTGTTGTTGAAGATGCAAAACATGGAAAAAGCAGCCAGGATAATTAGCGTAAGTCAAAGATACATTATCAGGCATAATTAAAGGTCAAGTACACGCACCACAAGGCAGTGCCAGATAGGGTAAGACAGACTATGCTTTCATGAACAGAGAGATACAGGCTTAATAGTCAACTGAACTAAAGTGAAGTGATGAAGTAACTTATTAAGACACCAACATATCTTTAATTCTCCCACACAAACCCAAGTATAATAGGGTACTATATTTGCACAATTTTTGTGAAAACAGGAGAAAAACTGCAAAAGCCCCCCATAGTTCAAATTACGCTGTATTTAGTTGAAGAGGAAGAAGGCATTTTATTCCTTACATTTTTGTACATGTGCAAAGTTAGCTAGAAATGGACTAAAATCTTTTAACAGAGACAGTAAAATTTCAGAATCCTAACTCACAGAATCTGCTTAGATTTCAGAACTCCTGTTCACTTCCAGTCTAAAGCAAGATCACAGTATTTCTTAAAAGTTTTGGTGAAAGAATGACCAAATCCCATCAATTTACAGACTGTGCAATTGAATTTTAAAATTCTGCACTAAATATTTCAAAATTGTAAACATAGTTCATTACTTTAAATATAAGGTTTTAAATGTTGTATTGTCTGTTCCATTCTACAATGAAAGCAGTAGTCTCACACTGTAGAACTTGGAAATTAAAGCAACACTTCACGGAAACAAAAGGTCCAACACCTCACAAGTTCAATAAGAAATTAAATTAGAACCCAGAAGTTCTCAAACAATTTCAAAGACTGCCATCTGAATTTCCCCCTTGCAATTTCTTACCATTCTTTTGTTTTCCTCTCCTTCTCTCTAGGAAATATCCATAACTAGAGAATTTCTTCAAGAAGAAAAAGACTTGGTCAAAACACTGTTCCTGATAGGAAACCAATCAACATTTTCTAACTAGTCTTTCTAATATCTCTCATGTATGTCTCACAAAGACATGGCAAAGTTCAAGCTCTCTGCTGGAGGGTTGCTGAAGCTGCTGTTTTAATCTGCACCCTCAACCCTGCTCTGCAATTCAGTGCTCCCCTGGGAAAAACAAGAAGACAAGATGGTGAAGGCAAAGATGGCAAACTTTTCTCCTCTAAACTGTGAGGATGGATGCTTTGACTTCAGGTTGGTAAAAAAATAAGTTACCCCTTCTCCATCCCTCAGTGAATAATTCAATCCTTGAGCAATTTTCTTGATACTCAAGATCATCTCAAGGCATTTTTTTCCCTTTGCATATAGCCAGTACAATGGTACAACAGAAGGCACCTGCACTGTTCCTCTAAAACCACGTTTACTCATCCACAGTTTCTTTCATTAAATGGAATTTAGAGATATGAATCTGTGCTATAGATAGATAGAGTAGAGGTTGGGCTCAGAAAAGCAGTGCAGCATTAATCACTGGGCTGGAGAATCCTGGAAAGCAGTAACCTTAAAGGAGACAGTGACAAAAGGACACTGGATAAAGCACATGTTTAGCAGCAAAAGGCCTGAGGGTCAATTCATCACCCTGTGTCTCCAAACATTTTCATCTTAAATATGCTATTTATTTCTGTGCACTCTGTTGCTAAAGGGAACTGTGGGAAAGGGAAATGAGGTTATTTCTGTGAAAATTAGGCTAGAAGATTTGAAGTATGAAACTCTTCACTCTTCAGCAGTTACAGGAAGAATTTATATTTGTTACGTATTTGAAGCACGAGAAAAGAAGGAAGATTATTCCTATCTCTAGCACTCAATACCTGATTTCAAGACATGAAATGATTTAAATCAAGCATCAGGAAAATATTGTTTATAACACAGTCCAATGTCATGGAATGGAAGAGCATGAGATCCCCATTATGTTGAGCACTTAAAAATCAGATGTTAAAAAAAAATTAGTAAACATTTGGGAACAGGAGCTTTGTATTAACAGATAAATGACTAGAGAATATTAGGCCAGGACAATCATGAAGGAAGATATTCCAGGGCAGTCTCCAGGTCCCTAGTGATCAAAGGAGACTTGCACAACTCCACTTGATCTTCATTCATGGTAAGGTTAGGGGTCCTGGCAGCAATAAGATTCTGCACAGGAGGAATCTGTTCAGAAAGAGTAGAGATTATCTTTCCTGCTTCTGAATTCTGATCTGACTTTCACAGGGTAGGATATTTAAAGAACCAAATCTTCATGTAATAGAACACCCAGAGATCAACTAAAAAAAAAAAAAAAAAGTGTCAAATAAAATGCTTGCAGTTTTTGTTACTATACTTGTAGTCTTAATGAGCTTCTGCTTATTAAATTTTATGTGCCAAAATTTGGTTCTACTCCTGTCCAGATCTCTCTCATGGACTGTCATTCATCACCTCAAGAAAAACATTTTCACCAGATGCAACAGATCTGCCTCCAGTGGATATGCAATATATTGTGTTTCTGTCACTATTCAGATACACATTTCTTAATTCTAACAGCTGGTTCAAGTTTGTTTCTTTAATTAATTATATGTAATACAGCATTACATATTTCTCATCTGTACTTACAGCATTTGTTAGTGATAACTAAGCTGTGGCTTTTTCTCTTACTGAAATAACTGCCTGGAGCTTTGGCTTTCAGATGCACTATCTATGGCAGTGTCAGTTAAAAAGGAAAAACCCAGTCTGAGTAACATTAAAGTCTCCATGTGTGATATCTACTTCCCATCAATAATTCCTAATGCTCCTATCTCATAGTTATCTAGGAGTCAGTTACATGACAAATTCCAATTATTTTTGTAAGGTAGTAAAAAAGCTTTGTGACATAAGTATCATTATTCATAATGGAAAAGTAATACATGAAGCTTTTTCATTTTTCTCAAAATTGCATGTAAACTTTAAATCAGTGTTCTCTCTCACTAGTTAAATGTGAGGCTGTGTCTTCCAGAGATGCTGAGGAATTTGGCTCTGTTACAGGAACATGATCTGAAGTTACCACAAGACTTTTCACGGAAAGTTCATAAAGACCAAGCTGATAAAACTAGACATTTAACTCATGAGATTCGAAAATTACAATTTGTTCAGACACTTACCAGGAGAAATCTCTGTGCACTGAAACAAGCATCACATCTATGTCTTTGCACTCACACCATGCCTGGCACATTTCTGATATGTCCACAGTGACACATACATCTGCCGTAATTGTAAAAACATTCAGCATTCTGAATTTCTGTTAAGTACTTTCTGTTAATCATTACACTCTGAAGAAATATTGAGAGAGCAGGCACGATAGGCTGCCTTAGAGCTGGGGAACCAGTGTATTTATTTCCCCTTATCCTGAATGAATGGGAATTTAAGCTCTTAACTTGCAGCAGCTTTCCTGTACAAAATGATGAATAGTAAGCACCAGAGAAAATGAAGATCTGAAATGTAGAGTCTCTTTCCATATTAGGAAGCATATCTTAAAATTCACATTTACTCTTAATTTATAAACATGATTTGGAGAAGTCTTACCTTCTATGATCTGAGCTGCTGAACCAGCATGGATTGACAAGCCAAAGAGCAGTAGTAGCAAGTCCCAGGTCCACCAGGCATGCCTGGAGCAGGTGTGCCCAAAAAAAAATGGGGGTGAGGGAAGAATGAGACCAAAGAGTGTAATACAGAAACAGAAGGGGAAAAAAAGAAAAAGTAAAATTTAGAAGCAAGAGTTCTTACCACGAGAGCATTTTTTGAAAGTCAGTTGAAAGAACTGAAGTGTGGAAAAAGTTCAGTGCACATGAGTTTTACGATTATGAAAATAAGAAGTTAATAAAAACTGGAGCCCGCTGTTTCTCCTCCAACGTTCAGACACAAGTGAAACAAAGGCAGCACTCAGGCTCTCTGTGTGACTCACTGCAATTCACTGCTCCAGCTCTGAAATCTGACTCCGTGTAGACTTTCCTGTCAGACCACTGCCGAAAACTTCCTACTTTATTTCTTGATGGACACCCCTTACTGCTGTACACCATCCCAGCGTTGTCATTATCCAACCTTGTCTTTAACTACTGTTACCCTGACAGACAGTAGCACAGCTTCTCCAGCTTCCCCCTCTGCAGCCTCTGCCCAGTCATAACCTCCGCTTATTTATCCAATAAAACATGACCTCTAACATCCTTCCATCCAGCATTACATGGCCAGTGATATAAATACTTGTGTGGAATGGGACATTTCCCTGGCCATTTTAGCCAAACTTTATCACAAGCAAGGTTTTAGATATGAGCAGGATGGTGCAGTCCCAGGTAAGTGGCAACATATACCTGGGAGCTGCACTGTCTTAGAGATTTTCTGTCATCTACAGAGGCATTTCAAAGTACATGCTTCTCTCTGTCAAATTCTCTAAGTTTAATACTCCCATTTATAAAGATTTACGCCCTGCATGTAGTTGAAGAGTGTCTCTACCTCAGCCGCTGTACATATATGTCTGCTACAGAGATTTTAATAGTTTCCATTAAAAGTGTTATTTCACCCCTCCCTCCTACCTTCGTGAAAAGCATTTTTTTCCACATGTAGTTCTTCAGAGCTAATTCTTGCTCAAAGAAGAAATTCTGCAAGAATATGCTTAAGATTAATCAGAGAGTTTTTAAGTCGAGAGTTGTTTAACGAAGGCCGCAATTGTCACTTTTTGACTGGGACAGCAGGGAGCCTGAAAAGCATCACATATGGAAAGAGACCAATTGGCTCTTAGTAAATCTAGGCTGAGAGGTGCTGGAGATCATTTTAGGAGAGTCAAAGCTAAAAATGGGTTTACCTAGGATGGGGAGCAGGAGACAGACAGGAGTTTTTTTCAGTAATGAAAGGAGAATCCCAGTCCATAAACAGAATTAAGGAACATTTAATTATACAGTAAATAAAATGCTTTAGTTTGGGGGGTTTTGTTTAGTTGCTTATTTTAGGGGAGGTTTATGATTGGGGTTATTTGAGTGTGGTTTTCTGTTGTGGATTTTGTTTGTTTGTTTATTTATTTATTTATATTTTATTAAATAGGAAATACAGAATATTTAGGAAATACAGATGTTAAGGCCTTAAAATCAAGAATCTTGATTCTGCCTCAGACTCCCCTTTTAGGTTATGAACCATAACAGGTCAGCTCTCTCCAATTATATTTTTAGTTAAGCCACAGACTCACCTTCTGCATAATGACAAGGAAGCGAGAGATCAAACTGTCTTTTAATCAAGTGTCTTATTAGAAACACACACACTGTTTTATCTCCTTCAGAGGACCAAGGGTCCCCCTTTTTCAGTCCCATAGTACTATATCAGAGCTGAAAAAAAGTTTTGTCATTCATCTTTTCTGCTGAAGGTACACAAAATGTCAAAAGGCTTACCTGCATAATGCCTCCTGCTGCAATATAGTTTTTGTCCAGTATATATATAGCCAAATATGTCTGCTTTGGTGTTGTACAGTGGACTAACCTAATTAAGAGACAAATGTATAATCAGCCTGTATATTTATAAATTTTATGATTCTTTTTAACAATATAAGCATCAAAGATTTAATTATTAGATGGATTTTTCCTCTGATTTTAGAAAACCCATAGAAAAAAGGGAAGTAACACCTCTCGTCTCATGGGTAATATGCTGTTCATGCAGATAGATGATCTCCATGAAATGCTGCTGAGAGCACCTTTAGTTTCTGCTTGACATTTTAACATGGATGTCTGGCCAATGTTCAACATTTTTAATAATACTAGACAAAGCATGTTCTTAACCTCTGCAGGCTGTTAATTTTGAATGGACAGCAGTGGAGGAATCTCTAAATACAAACAGTTTATTATTCCCACTCCTGTAGGGCATTGAGATTTCTTGAGTTTCCAGTGTTCATTTGTAGTCCCAAGAATTACCAAATATTAATAGGCTCTCTATATCTGCTATATCTATCTATCCATGTATATCTTGGTCCCAACAAGGGCAATGACATTTGTACACATCCACGCAGTATTAACCTTACTGTTTGTCTCTTCCTTTTCAAACACAGCAGGTCTTCTTTGAATTAGGACATATGTGCTTTCCTCCAGTACTGTCTCCAGCTGGAGTTTTCCTGATGGTTAAAAATCTCTGTTTTCCAGGCAAAAGTTTTGTTTACTTTCCCCAGCTCTGTCAACTGATTGCATTCCTTAAGACTTGAAATGTCAGTTCTTATCCATTCACTGTGTTAGTCCGACTGGCTGTTCTTATATTTCTGATCATCAGAGGTTTGTTTTTTTCCTGCTGCAACAGAAATTTCTTAGCTGCACATTTCTCTCCTCTATAATCCTCGATAATTCCTCATACGAATATTCTTGTGCAATATTAGTGTTAGAGCAGCAGTCTGCAGGAAGGCCTGAGTGAGTTAAGAACCACACTAGAAAAGAATAAAAGATTTCTCTTTTGCTTAGATTTCTTCTTAACACGTACAAATATTTGGTATTTGCAATATCCCCTGGCAATAAGGTCTACTGCTCAGTTACACCTTTCATTAAGAAGTCTCCGCTGCTTTGTTTTCAGCTTGGGTCCTGCTGATGTTCTTCAGTGTCTCCAAGTTCTTGAAATGAATAGGGTTCTCCTATTCAGTGTCCATTCTCTTTTCTCCATGCCCTTTGTGATTTCAGAAGCCTCTTTTATATACCCTTTTTTCTTATCTTCTTTCTGTACTAAGTGTGAACTTACTTGGTCATTTATTGTGCTGCAACCATTCCACACCTCCAGGTATCTTTTTAGCCTTTCTCAGAGTTTCGGTGTTTTTGGACAAAATGTTTCATCTTTAATGGAGTAAGGGAAATCATAACTGCACATGAAGCAAATAATCCCAAGGTTTCTCGAGTAACACAGCAATGTTTTTTCTGATGAGGAACACAACTGATGTGTTTTCTTAACTGTAGTCAAGATGACATTTTCATAGAACATTCATAAACTCAATAATTTGCACCTATGAAGTAATTTTATGTGTAATTAGTATTTCTCCTCCCACTTTGATAACAAATGGTAGAAATTGATTTAATCTACTATTTTATTCTGGTATTAATCACTCTTAGAAGACCCATTTGTAATTCTTTACAATCTGGCCCATCATCAGCAAACTTCACTGCATGTCATGTAAATGCTTGTCCTCACTAAATCGTGTAAGAAAGATGGACAGAGACAACAAGAGCATGTAGTGACAGGACAAGTGGGAATGCCTTTAAACTGAAAGATAGTAAGTTTAGATTAGATAATAGAAGAAATTCTTTGCTGTGAGGATGGTGAGGCACTGGAACAGGTTGTCCAGAGCAGTTGCGGATGGCCCAGCCCTAGAAGTGCTCAGGGTCAGCTTGGATGAAGCTCTGAGCAATACAGTCAAGGGGACACTGTCCCGGCCCATGGCAGGGGGTTTGGGACTAGATGGTCTTTAAGGTCTCTTCCAACCCAAACCATTCTTTGATTCTGTGATAAGGCAGGCAGCGCAATCTCTGTATGATTACAGTGGTGACCAATCTCTGCTACAAGGGCTGTCTGTACAGTCCTCACATTTTTGCCCCTTTTTTAGCCAGTTGTTCACACACAGACTCATTTTTTGTGTCATGGCTTCCTGAAAAGGCATTGCCAATCATTCTGAGTGCATCATTTAAGTGATGGTTTGCTGCAGGGTGTATCAATTCTTCTAGAAACTTTGAATAACATTTTGGCTTTGAATATAATCATCTGCTAAATGGCTAATTTCACAGAGGTTTGATAATACACTCTGACAAGCATAACAAGTGCTTCTGTATCTGTTTTTCTGCATTTTTCTCCTTTAAACAAAGCACCTTAGAAAAAAAAAAGGCTATAAATGTATCTTTTAAGATATGCTTATGAAGGAATGAGAGTGTATATTAAGACAAGGCTGTACTAAAACCTACAGCAGCGTACAAATTAAAGTCACACAGCCAAAGAATGCTGGCATTTTCTAGCTCTTTAGCACTTAATTTCAAGTAATTTGATTTTCTGCCTACTCTATCCCTCCCTCACAGTATTATAAAAAACACTCTGTGAAAAAATGTTGAATCTTTCACTCAGCTGGGGCTATCTGGCAAAGAAGGCAAAGAGAGATCAGAGACCTGAAGCTTGCAGTGGAAACCCTAGAAAGAAAGGAATCTCCTATCAATACTTATGTTGGGAGACAATTTTTAAAAGGGAAGAGATCAGGACTGTTGGGCACACAGAGGGGTAAGATGAGGAGAATGGATGAATAATACAGAAAAAAGTTGTGCAAAAGGAATAAGACGGAGTGAAAAGCCTGGCATAAGAAGTTGGGAAGAGGTGAGGACAAAGCTAAGACCACTGGAAGCTAGTTAGAAAGCAAAAGGAAAGGGAAGTTTTGGAAAGTTACCTGACACTATGTGGCAAGTAAACCAAGAATAAATGTTTAGGCATAGACTCTGACTCAGTCTTTCACCAGGCAGCATGACAAGAAGAGGAAAAGCCCTGTGATACTTCTGTTATAAGCAGGCATCCATGAAACTTATTAGAAAAGCATGACTCGTGTAATACTCTAACAGTTCAAACAGTATATGCTATGAATAAGGATATTTCAGTACTTCTAATGGCACTTGCAAGTGTCAGTATGCCCCTATAAATTTTTGAGTTTGTGTTCTAAAATGCAGAAACATTAGAGTTATTAACTAGACTCAAAAAAATAGTTGTTTCCAGAAATGGCTGAGCTGTTTCTGGTGAAGTTTATGGTATTGGCATGAGACACAAAGTCAGTGTTCAGAAACTGTACAAGCAATTGAAATTATTCAGTACAGCATGTGGGACAGCTGTAAACCCAAGTGTAAGTAGATGTTCTGCTTGTAATTTAAACTCACTTGCATGGCAACACTGATCCCATTGGTATATTACATTAATTTATCATTAGCAGGAGGGTACATAGTTTTAAAGCATATTTAAAAAAATAAGTCTTACCCATATTAAGTACATGCATTGCACTGAAAGGCTCTATTCAGACGAAATGTCACACATTCCTTTTATATGAATAAACCCAAAAAGAATTATATGCAGCACTTTTGCTGTTGGTCTCCATGTTCAGTTGAGCTGAAGAAATATCTTTTCCTACGGACGTACACACACACACACACACACATGGCCTATCACAGGACACAGAAAGCAGAAAGCTTCACCAGAATCCCTCTCCTGTTCTGTGCAAGCTAACTTGACTCAAATATTTTCCTTGTAAAAATACTTATAGAGCTTGACCCAAGGAGTGACCTTAGTGATTACTTTTTACACTGCCTTGAAATAAACTTGTAAAAAGCACGCTCTCCTACACTGGGACAAACCTCTTTTTGCACTAGTTTATATGAAGTAGGGATTTTCAGAAAGGTAAAATCCTACTTTTTAACCCAAGCATGAATCTTTAATCACCATTAGATTATTTTTACAAATTTCTGCTTTGC
Source organism: Myiotriccus ornatus (assembly GCA_036023395.1). Lineage (NCBI taxonomy): Eukaryota > Metazoa > Chordata > Aves > Passeriformes > Tyrannidae > Myiotriccus > Myiotriccus ornatus. The sequence continues at coordinate 56,754,353 of JAYRBT010000082.1, read as the reverse complement.
AAATCATCACGATAGCATGGGAAGGATAAGGGAAGAGCAACTTATGTCATCTACCTGTACTTGTGTAAAGAATTTTCCCTGTCCTGCATGACATCTTTGTCTCTAAACTCTCTAAACTGGAGAGACATGGATTTGATGGATGGACCACTCAGTGGATGAGGAATTGGTTGGATGGTCACACTCAAAGAGCTGCAGTCAATGGCCTGATGCCCAAGTGGACATCAGCGATGAGGGGCATTCCTCAGGGCTCAGTCTTGGGACCAGCACCGTTTAACATCTTTGTCAGTGACATGGGTCGGGGGATTGAGTGCACTCTCAGCAAGTTTGCTGATATCAAGCTGAAGGGTGCAGTCGACATGATGGAGGGAAGGGATGCTATCCAGAGGGAACTAGACAGGCTTGAGAGCTGGGCTTATGTGTACTCCATGAAGTTCAACAAGTCCAAGCGCAAGGTCCTTGTCATGGTTTTAGCTAAGCCCTTGTAAACCAGGTAGAGAATTTTCTCCCTTCCCCCTTGCCACGAAGTAGTGCTTTACAACACAGAAAGACCTAGCCCCATGGTGTTGGAGGTAGCTTTTAAGGAATTTCATCATAAGAACAATGGAAAGAAGATTTGTGGACTAAATGGACATCAGAACTACAATGGTAAAAAAGACTGTGTTTTACATGACTTGGAACTGGAATCCATTGCTGGGTTGAGGCATCGTGTTGCAATATGTTGCAAGTGGTTGCCGTGGATTCAGCTCCTACGAGCAAGGGTACAGCTGCTATTGGACAGTCCGTGGCACCACAACTGTTCCACCAATCCCAGTTCTTACCCTGTTGCTGCCCTACCTCCCTATGCATATGCATTTGTTCCCTACCAATCAGTGTGAGTGGATTTGCATGCTCTACCTCCCTTTCAGAGTCTTCCCTGCTCTACCCCTATAAAAACCCTCCATTTTCCTTAATAAAGTTGGATCGACCTTCTGCTGCTGCTTGACCTGCACTTAACATATCCAGTCTCTTTCTTTGGGCTGCGTGGTGTGTGTGGGTTGATCAGCCCTGGCTGTTGCTTGCACCACACTTGCGTCTTGCCTCTCTTTAAGCTGTGTGAGACCGTGTGCCTGCTGCGCAGCCAGTAGCACTCTCCACCGTCACTCACAAGAGAGCTATACGAACCCCGAGCTGGTCAGCTCCCCTCCCAAACACAAACTGCGTCACCATGGCTGATGGCCGGACATTAGTCTCCTAGGAGACAAGGCAGATAAGGACTTGCACTTTACTTTTTTCTCTTGTCTCCTGGACAATGAAGTGGGAGGAGTTGGGGGGGGGCTACAGTGTAGCTGAGGTGAGAGGGGAGGCTGGTGGGCCGGTGAGCTGAGGACATGCTGCAAGCTGCAAACGCTGCTAGATTGGTTTTTTTCCTCTTTCTTCCTGCCAGAGGGGAGTTTTGCTGCTGCTCTCTGCTCAGCTGTTGGTGGCTGCTTAAAGCGAAATCCTAACCAGCTGAAGTTCGTGAGTTTTTCTTCCATTGGGAGAACTTTTTCTTTTTTTATTGCTGTTTTCTTCTTCACCCTTCCCCCCCATTCTCTCTCTCCTTTCCCAGTGTGGGAAGGGAAGGGGAACCAAGTTTTTTTTTGTTGTTTTTTTCTTCCCTCCTCGGACATACTTGGAGGGTATTGTTTTTTTCCCCACCCCACGTGGCCGTGACCAGGGACCCCACAGCGCCACCTGGTGACTGGAACCAGACATTACAAGTCCTACATCTCCGGTGATCCAACAGCGCGGCCTGGTGGCTGATACAGGACATTACAAGTTTTGAATCTCTAGTGACCAGATGGCGCCCCTTGTTGACTGTGGTTGGAATTGCACCAAAGGGTGCAAAAGCTGAACTGTTTATTTCTCCTTTTGCCGTTTTATTGGTTTTGTTTCTGAAGGGGTTATTTGTGGGTATAGGAGTGTTGTTTGGTTGTTTTGCTTGGGTTTTTTTTGGTGTTTCTGTTAATACACATATACCTTTTAATAAAGGGCTGTTAGTTTTCCTTTTCCATAACTTGTTTTTCCTTCAATCGGAGTCTCTTAATTTTGGATTTGTAATTGCTTAGAGGAAGGAGTTTGGATCTTTTTCTCATAACTCATCCTCAGCAAAAGACCCTTGTCTCATTTAAACTGGGACAGTCCTGAACCTCAGTTGAAGCAATGCCAAGCACAAATACCATCTAGGTGGGGAATGAATTGAAATAAGTCCTGAGGAGAAGGACTTGGGAGTGTTGGTTGACAAGAAGATCAAGATGATCCAACAATATGCACTTGCAGCCCAGAAAGCCATCTATGTCCTGGGCCATGGACAGGGTGTCGACCTGCTGGAGAGAGTCCAGACGAGATCCGTGGAGATACTCTGAAGGCTGAAGCACCTCTTCTATGAAAACAGCCTGAGAGAGCTGGGGTTGTTCAGCCTGGAGAGAAGACTTTGGAGAGACCTTACAGCACCTTTCAGTACCAGAAGGGGGACTACAAGAGAGTCGGAGAGAGACTTTTTAAAAGGACATGTAGTAACATGACAAGGGGGAATAACTTTAAACTAAAAGAGGGTAGGTTTGGATTGGATATTGGGAAGAAATCCTTTACTGCAAGGGTGATGAGGCACTGGCACAGGTTGCCCAGAGAAGTTGTGGATGCCCCATCCCTGGAAGTATATAAGCCCAGGTTGGACAGGGCTTTGAGCAACGTGATCTAGTGGAAGGTGTCCTTGTCCATGGCAGGGGGTTGGAAAGAGATGATCTTTAAGGTCTCTTCCACCCTAAACCGTTCTATGATTCTCTGACTGATAATCCACCTTCATAGTTAAAAGGAGTACAAGTACTTTGCTTAGCTAAAGATTAAAAATCTGGCCTTATTGAAAAAGGTTTTCAGATGCCTACAGTGATCAGGATGAGATGTGGTATTTATACCATGTGCAAGGTAGCAAAGAATACAGCAACATTTTTTTTCCAGATCTGGTTGCTACACTCAGAATCTTGTTTATGGGCAAAATGACTCCAAAACTCTTAAAATACATAAACCCTAGCATTTTAGGACAAATGGGATCCACCTCAATAAGCAGGGCTTCTTTGCTACCAGATAGCTGACCTGGGAAGAAGTGACTCAAGATAGGAGTTAAAATGAAGGGACAGAGTTACCAGAAGTCCTGTGAGAGTAAGATGGATAAGGCTGATAAGGAAAGGGCATGGGGTGATGTGTCAGAAAGGACACACAAAATCAACAAAACAAGTCTTAAATAGGGGCACCTTCAGAATTTGCGTGTAACCAAGGCAACATCATTGGAAAAATACAGGCCCTTGGGTTTCTCGGGATTCTAGAGTGACTCTCTGAAGTGCATGTACATAGTACAGGGAATAAACACGATGATTTAGAGATCTGTGTGCAGCTGCAGGGCTTGTTGTAATCATGTTGTAGTCATGGAGACATGGTGGGATGGCCTACAGACCATTCCTGGTTGCCAGCAGTTTGAATGAGGTCATCGTTCCCCTCTGCTCAGCCCTGGTGAGGTCACACATGGAGTAAAGTGTCCATTTCTGGGGTCCCCATACAGAAGTGATATGAGCATAATGGAGAAAGTCTAATGAAGAGCTACAAAGACGATGGAGGGCCTGGAGCATCTCTCTTATGAGGAAAGGCTGAGAGACCTGTGACTGTTCAACCTGGAGAAGAGAAGGCTCAGAGGGGGAACTTAACAATGTGTATGTGAATATCTAAAGGGAAGGTGCAAAGAAGAGGGAGCCAGGCTCTTTTCCCTGGTGCCCGGTGAGCAGAAGCGATGGGCACAAAATGAAGCACAGGAAGTTCCCTCTGACCATCAGGAAACATTTGTGACATGATTAAACACCGTCACAGGTTGGTCAGGAAGGTTGCTGAGTCTCCATCCTTGGAGAAATTCAGGGACCATTCAGACAGACATAGTGCTGAGGAGCCTACTCCAACCTACTCCTGTGTGAACAGCAGGGTTAGACCAGACCACTTCCCAGACCGCTTCCCAGATCCCTTCCCACCTCAACCATCTGTGCCTCTGGGATCATTAATAAAATGGAATCTTTAACAGTCTAATTCAAGGATCACCATTAGTCCTCACCTAATTAATGCAGAAAAAGAATGAAAAATAAAGTAGCTAGAGTAGTAATATACAGGAAAAGATGCAGTGATAGCAATACTACCATTGAAATTGAACACACACACAAATATCTTAGCTTCTAACCCTTTGCTGATGCTATACTCACCCTTACACTGTTCCTCTGGGTCCTAGTCTTGGTAGTTTCACTCTGGTGTTGGCATGGGGATGAGGTCTTCCAGCAAGTTCTCAACTGGAGTCCTTTACTGGAAGGAATAATACATTCAAGCTGATTGTTTATTCTTCCTCTAACCTAATATACATTTGCTTTGAATTTAGGACATTTAAAAAAATTAAACATAAAAGATGAAAATAAGATATTAAGTGCAACTAAGATATAAATTAAAACTGTGTTCTGAAAAAAAATAATCACATATTAAGACGAAATGTCCAAACACTAGAGGTGTCGGAACAGAATTTCCTGATCTCATGAAGTTTAATAGGTGCAGTTCTCACCAGCTGTCCATGGAAAAATGTCAGTCAAGGCCACTGTATATGATGACCATCAATATGATGGCTACATGTGCTGACAGGATGATCTATTCATATTCGTGTGTATAAAATATATTTCTGATGAACACCAAACTTCATTTCCAAAGTGACAAGGCTCTGTGTTACAGATAGGCACTTTATCTGCTAACACAGAACAGCAGTGTCACAAAGATCTTTGAAAAATATTTCTCTTCCCTCTTCAAATCTCCTTTATCCAGTAGCTCAGCTGCCGTTATACTACTTAGAAAAAATTAAGGTATCCAACTATTGTAAAAATAGAAGAAATTTGTAATGATTAGGAAAACTAATTCTACTAATTCTACTCAAAAGCAGAAAATAATCAACGGATTTTCAAATAATGTTTAAAACATCCTGTTGGCAAATTATTAAAAAAAAATTAAAAAGTCTATACCATCTATACCATCTATTCTTAAGACTAAAGGGACATCAGAAAAAAAAAAAGCTTTCAAAGTGAAATCGCTTTAAATAAAAATGTCAATTTTAATGTCTTAAGTTTCACTTTTCAGTTTACAGAATGGAATTTTGTCTTCAAGAATAATTTTCTTTGAGATAGTCGTCTGTCAAAGAACTTTAAAACTAAGGACAGTGTATGGCCACTTTAGTCTGGCATCAGATTTTAGCAGATAAATGCATTCTTTTCACTTATCCTGGTATGTCCATTTCTACTTCATCTGCGTGGTTTTGGAAAATGCTTTCCAAATGGCAGACTATTTTCATGCAGTTTTGTGAACTGGTTTCCCTCGCTTTTTAAAATACAGTAAATTCTGCCTTCTGTATTGCCTATCCTCCCTTTACAAATTGTGATTTTTCTTCTTCTGATCACCTTCGGGGCAAGACCTCAGGAGTAGGCAGCAGAGGTTAAAACTGAAACCTGCCCACAGGTAGTGAGACTTCTAATTAAGGGAGCAGGGGAAAGAAAAGCTGGCTTTGAAGAACCACAGAAAGGAAACACACAGTGCCAGCAGTACAAAACGTGTGTTTACGCTGAGTGTGACTGTTACAGGATAGCTACCACCCACAGTTATGAGACAGAAAGAAACACATTACCCATGTGCTTGACTCTTTTACCAGAACTGAAACAACAGTTAGTTATAGATCTTAAAAATATCATGCGGGCAAAATGAGCTTTGAGCAACAACATGATTCTCATGTTTTAAGTCTGACTTTTTTTTGCATTGTTTTTATTTTAGGAAGAGGTGTTTGGCATACAAACACACCCAATAATGCTTTGCACAAAACCACGCAAAAGGAAAAAGAGACCTTCTTCCACAACTTAGACAAACACGTGACTTCTGACACAGCAGCAAGGATTGTTCAGTACTGCTACAAGAATTCACACAGATAAGACAAGGCTTGTAATTAGAGGTAGTTTCTTCTGTCTTCAGAGAGATGCAAGATATGTTTCCTGATTTCCTAGAGATTTGCATCATATATCCCCTTAACTGAACAACTGCAGATGCTGTTTCCCACCACACCTTCTGTGTGTTCTGCTGTGCTGCAGCAGCTGCTCTGAGCAATACTGGTACACTGATGGTCCCACCTCCATTCAGAAGAGACACAGAGTTCAGTTCTGCTGCCTTCATATCAGTAGGAACAGTAGCCTAGTGGGAGGGAGAATCTCATTCACACATAAACCATGAGAACCACTATGGATTTAGGAAATTTCTATCTTTGACAGCTCTACTGTGTTTGTTTTTGTTGACAGTAGCCAAGACTGTCTAAATTGTTTTGCCCATGCATTACTACTCCCACTACCTGTAATTGCTGTGGTTGTTGTTAGCAAATTAGCTTAAAGGATTCATTCTCTTTTTTCTCCCTTTGCTGCTGAGATGCAATGAGCTTCACTTTGTTTATAGGTTAAAAACAAACAACTGTAAAAGCTTAGTTTACATTTTGATGACACAAATTCTTTCTGCCAGATGCATTGTTTGCTTCCTAAAAGTAAATTCTAAAAATTTACCAAGAAATAGTAAATTAATTAATGCTGTGCCAGTATTCTCCATCTGGCTTTTTGGGTCTATTTATCTATAAAATCATTATTTTCTTCCTTGCTTAATGCACACATTAGGAAGTGCTAACTCACTCACCATCTGTTTTATCCCTACCTGACGTACAGTCTTGTAATACCTGAACACTATTCTGAATACCCTGTCATCACACTCCCTTGCTTCAGAAACCAGCTGAACAGTGAAGAGAATATATCAGTCTTCCACAGTTCTGAGTTTCACTCCCTTTACCTACTCCATCACTCACTTGATTATAAGTATGCTTTTCTTCCAGCTGCAGGTCCCCACCTGTCTCTCCATGTTCTCATAAGATGTAAAGCCAGTTTCGACACCATTTCATTGCTTTAAACCATTTTTTATCAGACATTGTTGAATTATTTTAAGTTCCATGTAACAGAACCTAAGGAGAACAACTTGGGTAGGAAATTGTAGTAGTTAATTAAACAAAATCAAACAAAAATGAGCAAATATAAACTATTTAAGGGCATGAGCCAATACTGTGAATGCTGAGTGCTTCAACAAGCATTTCTCCTCAGCACACACACAGAACATCCTGGCATTCTTCTAGAAATCTAGTCTGCTCTCAAATGGAAAAAAAAATCCACTGTCATTCCCTTTCAGTGTTTTCTTTTTATCAGTTTTAAATTAACATGCTTCAAGTTTCCACTTTGTTTATGTGATAGGACTAAATTAACTGAAACAAGCCCAAGGTACAGAGTTACATTTACCAGTGTGGTACCCTCTGTGGTACTGTGATACCTGCTATTGTGGTATAAACTGGGAGCTAATATACTAACAATGTCAGTCACTCCTCAAGACATCAAATATTCCTTACCTATAAGGATAAGCTAATCTTTTCATGTTGTTGCTTAGCCAAACCACCTGACAACACTTCTACTTTTACCATCCTTGAAGGGCATCCATGTGTAGACCTTCTACTTGGGTTTCAGGGCTTTCTTCTAACTGCCTTGCTCAGCTGGAGCAGCCACAAACCTCCAATCATCCACAATGACTATGTAAACCCCACTTCTTTGATCTCCTGGTAACACAAAAACGCCAACAAAAGAACAGGAAAAACTTTCAGATTGTATGCTTTGCAAAGAGTAAGCCAAAGAAGGAAAAATATATTTTTGCATGTTACTTTTACATCAGTCAGGATCATGCATGAGTCATTGCACTGTAAAGCAATAGAGAGAGAAGAGGTATTTCTCTTCCTCTTCCAAGACTGAAGGTAACCTCAACCCTTTTAAAAACTAAACAGCAGTTTAAAGTTATATATGTAATAATCAATCAAACAAAACTAGTAGGATGTATTTTAAAAAAAAAAGCTAAAGAAAAATTTCTGAATGTTCATTAAAAGATAAATGGGGAGAAACAGCTCTCAGATTTGGGATTTTCCAAAAGCGAAGCGTGGCAGTTATTTGAAGTTCTGCTTCTTGGATGAGAACAAAACAAGACAAACAACAAAAACCAGATGACATACTTAACAATCATATTTGCTAACTAGGGCAACAAAATGCTAGTTTTCCAGATGTTCATTCTTCTCTCTCCTTCATGCCCAGCTTCTACTCTTTTTTTGAGTATTGTCCAAAAAAAAATTAAAACTGAGTGTATATAGTAAAGTGTGACCAATTTTCTGTTATAGAGAGCCTATGCAGTTTTATGAATTCCTTCCATAGATCAAGGCTATGTGCTGTTCACAGAACTTCTGCTCTGTTACTGAAGAATTCTCTCTTTTTTCTCTAGAAGTCCTACAAATAGCACTGAATAAACCAGTTCCTGGCTAGAGCAGCTGCTGCTGCAGAGTACAGGGATTGTTTCAAGCAAAGTTTGTGTTTACAGAGATGACTTGTCAAAAAACACTTGAAGTTTTGTATTGTTTTCCTGTTGTTACTAGCCCTGATGTTAATATATATAAAAAAGTAAAAAGTTTTCAAGCACTTGCTTGCACTAATAAAAAAACTGGTGTTTCCTTGGCTCCAAGAAAGAGTAAACAAAGGAGAAATGGAAAAAACAAGTAAGATTAACAGAAGGTTCTTTTAGCACAGACTCATTTTAGCTTTCCTGAAGCATTATAATCCAGTGCAGATGTTCATTTGCCTCATTCTTGGCAGCTGTGTTAGATGAACTTCCTCTCCTCAGTAACATTTTCTCAGGGATTTATTGTCCCTTTGTTAGTGAGCCCTTAAGTTGCTCATTCCTTTCATGTGATAGTAAAAACAAAAAATGGTGAGATATCAAGCTAAATCCATGAAAAAACGACAAGACAATAGTATCACTGTGTAAAAGTAAATGCAATATTTAGGTGATTAAAGTACAAGCAATGATTTCTGCTTTCATCTTATAATTTCTGATAGTGGTAATGAGTCTTATTTACTGAGTCAAACGAAACCAAATAATTATATAAGAAAGTGAGATGGAGCAGTAGTAATAAACTTAATGACACGGACAAGGTTTACATTTAGTAACAAATGTATATAAATGTGCTTTATCAGAATTTTTATTTCTAAATAGTCTAAAGCATTAGATTCTCAGAAAAGTGATTTTTACTCACCACATGAGTATGTCTAGACAGAGGCATGATTAGCGTCTACTCACCTCTAAATTTTCTGCATAGCATTGAAGCCTGGCCTATTGCTGAGGCAGCTTCTCATAATATCAATACAGAGGAGAAGGCCAAGTACTGCCAGGTTCTTTAGCATTCAAGTTGTTCTTTTAACTTAAAACCTTTCCTTTGCTTTGGTGCAAACTGTAGCAGACAGTCAAGGCCTTGAGTGAACCACTAGGCATTAATTGCTCTAAGCAGCTTCATTAAGGACTTTCACTCAAGAACTATATCAAAGATCAGGCCATACCCTGGGGTATGCTGCAAGTGTAACTATCGGTGCTCCTATCTCTGTTACCATATCCTGGAAGGGCTTTGGACCTATGTTGCACTTAGCTTGTCTCCTGGGTGGACTCTGGACCTATACTGAAGCCTTATCTCCAGCCCTGGCTCGGTTTATTTCTGACTAGATTCCCTCAATGGAACCTCCATCTGAGTGATTGCTTTGCCTTGGCTGGAACTGTCAACAGACCTTGTTACTAGCACCCTGCTTTGCTTGTCCAGCTCACGTGCTGTGGAACAGTGCCTTAGACAGCAAGGTCTCTCTCTACCTGAGCTGCCATCCCTCTCAGCTCCTGGCTCACCTTCCCTGACAGAGCAGCACTCTGTGCTCTGTGACACAGGCTCCAAAAAGCCTATGCTGTTTTATCACAATTCTATCTCCATCAGGGTTAGCTGAAAATGTGTCCAAGCTTTACAAAAAAATGCATATGTTAGGATATTTAAGAAAATGTCTATTTTGGTGAAATTCTTTTGGAGAAAAACACAGGAATCATTAATTCTTCTTACTTCAAAAATAGTTTAATTGAGCTTTGATTTTATGCAACTCTAAAAAGAGAACATTTTACATTAAGCAATCTTTATCTTATCATTTTTTCTTGAAAATACTAACTTGAGTCCTGAAATCCAGAATCCTATCTGTTCCCTTACAGTGACTGGAAAAAAAAAAAGTCCTGTACATTGTAATATTCTGAGGGTTTTATATAATGAATATCTATCAGGGGTTGTAAAATCCAGTAGCCTGAGAGAGGCGAGAGCCTTTTCCTCAGGTCCTGCAAGTAGTGAGACTGAGCATGTGTTACCAAGAGACCCACAAGGTCACACAGACCAACGCACACAGAAAACATAGAACTCACAAACACAGAGAGCATCATCCTGTTTCTTCCCATGACTGGTTAGGATGGAAGTCCATCCTAACGTGCAGCCTGTCCAGCTGCTATCTCACTGATCCTCTGGTCTTCCACTTGTCTCACACACAGGGACATACACATACAAGCAGTTCTGTCTGATAGCTGATTGTCCCAGTTTAAATGAGACAAGGGTCTTTTGCTGAGAATGAGTTATGAGAAAAGACCGAAACTCCTCCCTCTAAGCAATTATAAATCCAAAATTAAGAGGCTCCGATTGAGGGAAAACAAATTATCGAAAAGGAAAAAATAACAGCCCTTTATTAATAGGTATGTGTGTATTAGCAGAAACAATGAAAAAAACAAGTAAAACAACCAAACAATACTCCTATACCAACAAATAACGCCCTTCAAAAACAAACCGATAAACAGGCAAAGGGAAAAGTAAACAGTTCAATTTTGCACCCTTTGGTGCAATTCCAACCACAGTCAACAGGGGTGCTGTTGGATCACTGGAGATGCAGAACTTGTAGTGTCCTGTAGCAGTCACCAGGTGGCGCTGTTGGATCACTGGAGATGCAGAAGTTGTAATGTCCTGTGTCAGCCACCAGGGTATGCCGGAGAAACCAATCCAACCAAAACAACTGGACCTTCTTTCCCTTCCCACGCACTGGGAAAGGGGAGAGGGGGAAGGAAAACCAACAATAACAACAACAAAAAAACCCAACCAATCCTTCACTTACTCCAGCTGGTCAAAACTGCTCTGCACAGTTCTCTCTCTCCCTCCCCCCGGGGAGGGGCTCCTCGCTCGGGGAATGGTGAAAGGGAAAAGCAAAACAAAAAATTCAGGCAGGGCCCGCAGCTAGTCAATGGCTGAGGTGCCCCCCCACCCCGCAACTTGTGCTCCAGCTCACACCCAGCCCACCAAACTCCTCCCCCCACTGCCCAGGAGACCAGAGGAAAAAAGTAAAAGATAGCCCCTTGTCTCCCCGTTTCCTAGGAGACCAAGTTCTGGGCAATTAGTGAAGGAGCCAGTCCTTTTGTTCACCTGATAGCTACTTGATGGCCCTGCACACAGGGCCAGGGGGAAGGGAAAAAAATTCCTTGCCTAGCTAAACCACGACACTCATCCAGTCCTATAGCCCTGCCAACAACCAACCCCCAGGCACTACAGTATCTCCAGTAATTGGCCTGAACCTTTTGTTTACTCTGGTAGCCAACTCACACACCCTCAGGTCTCTCCGGATTTAATGGTGACCAGTCCAGTTCCTGCCACTTAAACTCCATACACACATCCACACAGACTAGAGAACTCCTTAACGCAGCAAATGGCCAAAAAACCAGCCTGATCAGACACCAGTTTACACATACCAGTCCCCTTGTCCCCCTCATTCATCTATTTTCCCATGGTTGTTCCTCCCTAAACTGTTGTGATTGGCCCATCTATCTCCACCTTTAGTTCTTCCCTTAATCAATCCCAAGATGCTTCTGCCCAGCATCCCATAATGAGTCCCACATGGCTGTGGGCAGTGACCTTCTCTGTACACCTTGCAGTTGGCTCATAAGGAATGGTTGGCAGAAGTGATTACAAATGGCTGGAGTTTCCTACCAGCAAATACCTCTAGACTCTAGCAAGCACCCTGAAGAAGTGTTCCCAGTTCTCTGAAGATCCCAAATGTTCCCACAAGTTCTAGGACATGTACAGGCAGAGTGAGGAAACTGCTTCACAGATTGTCACATCTGTTAGCTCCCTCTTTTTTTCGCACTCCTATTGGTCTGATTCCTCTGTCTGCCAACCCAAACCTCAACGACTTTCTCTGACTTTATTTAAAATTCCTATCTGACACACCTGCACGAAGCAGGAAAACAGGAGGAGCAGAAACATATTTTGAATGCAGAATATGTTAGAGCAATGCCTTTGGAGCAGGAGTCAAAGGCTAGAAGTATGAGATCAAGGCTGTTGGTGCATGGCATTACATGGTTATGCTAGAAATACAGTTTCCTTTGTAGACAATGTCTGCTCCAGGATTCATGCAACCAACACATAGTTTGAATGTAGCATAAGCAGGGCCTGCAGTCACTCAAATGAAAATATTTGAAAAGTGTAGTTGTGGTTGTCTCAGTTGTGAGTTCATTACACTGTTGAATATAAACCAGACTTAAACAGGTTTAGGAGCGCCTACATAATGATGTTTGGCATTTCAGTAAAAATAATTTGAACAAACATCTTGTGCAGAACTAATGTGAATGTTTGTCTAGAGTAACTCATTTATCATTCCAATATTTATATGTTCCTACATTCTTTGGCCCTCAACACTAACAGGACCTCCTGAGAGGGATGCATGATGCTCTCCACAATATAGAAATTACTGTCAGATTACTGTCAGTACTTACTTTCCTTTTTTTTTTTTTTTGCTTCTGCAGTTAAGAAGACTTCTGATTTCTATACAGTTCCCTTACATGTTATAAAACTAGAAATTAGAAAACCATCCTTTTAGATGAAATTTTAGATTTTGAAAGTTTGCTATTTCTTAAAAGAAAAGCAAAGTGTGACATAGAAACGTAGAAAATATGCTCTATCCAAAATCCCACGGTGCATTCCAAAAACTGAACCTGCAAACAAATTAGTCACTTCAATCATAAAATAGAAAATGTAACAGTAACTAATTGTTGGACTAAAACTCTATATTTGTTCTTACCTGGAGGATTTCCAGAGTAATACATCTGGGTGATTTTTTTTTTTTTACACTTATATCTGATGTTTATCAACCAAAGTAGGAGAGCTCTTCAGTCTGATTTCCTGTCAGCAGAATAGTATTCCCCAAAATACATCTGCAATATGGGAAAGGGAACTAAGGCCACTGCTGGCCCTCATCAGTGAGAGTTACAGGTAGTTCTAGTGACTTCTATCTTGTGCACAGGTTGGCTCTGGGAGAGAGCTTGCCTCCAGTGGCTCCTAATTTCTTTTTATCTGTTAAACAGAAATAGCACACAGACTTTTATAAAACATCTGGTTCATCTCTCAGAAGTAGATATTCAGAATCCTGGTAAACTTATAGTTTCATTAAAATAAGAGGACAAGCTAAATTCATTTTACCAAACCTTCTTCTAAATAAATTCTGGGCTGGCAGAGGGATCACTTGAGGGGAATTCATGTACTTTCCACTGAAAAGAAAACGGCTGTGTGCTTTCAGTACACCTTTTATTTTTGATAAAGGAAAACAATAGCAAAAATATTCATAGATTTTAATGAGCACACATCCTGTAAGCAGGGCCAGTATCCTGGGAAAAAACAAGCCGGTGCACTGTTTCTGCCTATTGCCTCCAAAATTTTCTTGTCCACTAGCACCATATACACTGGCAACCCTACTGAGATTTAGGAACAGGGGTTGTAGTAAGCCATCAGAAAAACTGTTCCAACAAAAAAATGTGTAGTTTCTCAAAGACTTAAGCAACTGAAGACTCAGAGCAAGATCAGAGTAAGGTAGAATGTAAGGGCAGGAACCCACAGCCAAGGGCAGCAGATATACAAGACCATGACAGTCAGCACTAAGTTTGGTTTCAATTGCTGTGAAGCCAAAGCCCAGAAATGAGGTTTTCCATCACTACAAATCTGTCTATGGTCTTTCATCAGTTCTCACACACATCACACTTCTGTGAGGTCACTAAACTGGCAAAGGGTTATGATGTCCATTTCTGCTGTGCAAGCAAGAACTTTTGGCTTACAGCATGGAAATTGAGAGCCAGGGTCAGGAAGAGGAATTTGCATGGATGTACAGCCAGGAGCAGCAAGAGGTGGAGAGAAAGACCATTTCTTTCTTTATTTTTATCAGTTCTGAACACCAGAAGAAGACCATCGTGCCACAAAACTCTTCCCCCACATGAGACAAAATGAAGAAAACAACACAAAATGTATTCAGATATAAGCAGAATCTTCCAAGCTAGTACTTCACCTTGCACTGCATATTTTCAAATTGAAAAAGTACAGTAAAATGAGTAAAGAACTGTCAATCATTTCTTCATGTCCAGTAAATCTGTAAATTTAAAAAAAGTATTTTGAAAGATTTGACTACTCCCACTTTCCCAGGTCTCTGTCACAGTGTGTAGTCTATGGCAGAAAAAGGAAAGATCTCCTAGAAATTAAACTGGTTACAGCAGATGGACACACTCCTATGGAAAGTTGTTCTCCCCAAGCTCACTCTGAGGCACAGGAGCAAAGCAGTACATGAGAGCTGCTTGGCTCCACATAAACAGAAGGTTTCTTTCACTACAGCTAATGCTTCACATTTTCTTGATATGAATATTAAGGGTGTAGGAATTTACTGGCTCCTTTGAGTAAACACCACATGTGCAGCTGTACTAAATATGTCACAAAGTAGAGCACTAAATGTGCACAAAGTAGAACAGTTTTATTTCCTTGCTCAGTACAATGTGTTTTAGCCACATATAAATTACAAACAGTCATAATACCTATGTATAACACAATGCATAGTTTATTTTAATAATCATATATTGTATTATGCAATTAAGATGGGTCGATCATTTAAAAAAATTATACATATGCATTCACATGTGTATACTGCATATTAATGAAATATTTGTTCTTACAGGTGTTTGTGACCAGAAAAAGCCAGGTCTATGAGTCAGAGTCATTCAGTCAAGAAATGCAGTGATAAAATCACAAATGCTTGGGATAAAACAAAGTGATTCTTATAGATTAGCTCTTCCTGTGGATATACAGAAGCAATATTCTATAGCTGTAGTTATCATAGAACATCCAGGTTTTTTGTCACTTCTCAGTGATTTGCTATATTTTCAGGATCTGGTTTTTCTGAATTTCTAGAAGAAACCTCAACAGGAAAAAACCCCTATAATTTCTTAATTTATAAGCAGCTTTTATATTCTAAAGGAATATGAACACACATTTACTTGTAACTTTTTGCAAGAAGTGAAAAAATCACTTCCAAGCAGATTGATGCTATTGACTATATTAATTATTATTAAGAAGTGTGTCAAGTAAACTGATAATAATATTACAGATAACGATTTAATATAAGGAACAAAATAGCTAAATGTTAGAGTCAGATTTCATCTTGAAATATGGATTTTCTTTGCATAGAGACAGGGAGAGCATTTTAAAGAGCATTTGGAGACATGATATCTTCCTTCTTCTTTTCTGTCCAGGCTTACCCTGGGGAATGACTATACTATTTGCATGATTAAGAACAAGAAGTTCCATAAAAACACCGGAGTGCAAAATCAAAATATATATGATTTCTTTGCGACAAGGATTTTTCATCAAGAAATGCAGTCAGAAAAGGACACAGTAGTCAGTCTGCCTAGCAGTCCGCAGCTCAGGCAGTACACAGACAACATGTAAGGAAGAAGCCTTTTCTCTGTCTGGGTTCTGTAGAAGAGTGAAATAAAGCTCCCTGTTTTTTCTTCAGGTGAGTACAGAACACATCTCCTTATTTCCTTCATGGGTACAAAATCTGGGTGTGGTAAAGCCTCTAGACCATGTCTGTGCATCCACTGCGTCAGCACCAGCGTATGATGTTAGCCACAGTGCTAACTGAAGGAACCTGCCCCAGGTTTGCTCATCTGTATGTGTGAGAGTGAGCAAATGCAGCAGGCAATGGGGCTAATTGCTTTAAAAATTCTTTCTTTGGAGATATTCCTTCGGCAATCTGACCTAAGTTGGTCCTACCCTGAGCAAGGGATTGGACCAGTTGACATCTGGAAATCCTTTCCAGTACAAATTCTTGGACGGGTCTGTGATTCCACAGGGGCTTTTGGAGGAGAGGAGGCCTGTAAGGGCCTATTCACACTGCCAGCATGCAGTCCTGAGGTATGAGCAGTGAGACCCTCTCAGCAGGAGACCAATACCAAGTCTGCCTTTTACATGACCTTCAGAAGATGCTATTTGGGTCTAGAAACTCTCTTCGTAAAGCCCATCCCACAACCATAAAGAAAATGATGATGAACAGAATGAACACAACACCATCAGGCAGGTGTGTGAATAGGACACTGGCCAGGAGATCGTGCTGTGATTAATTAGTGTCATCTTGACCATGACTGTTGGGGTTATTTCTGAGCTCTCTGCAGGTGATAAGAAGGCTTACAGCTTGTGGAAAACTCGGCTTGCTGAAGACCCAGATTTTGAGGAAGATACTGCGGCCTAAACCACTTGGGACTGTTTCTTTACTGTGTTAGGAGCTAAACCTAGAAATAGGTTGAACCTCCATTTTAGGTTTCTTCTTCACCTTTCCCTCATGGACTTTTGCCTGCATGGGCATAGCAACATTCCTCCATTGGTGGGTTACCACGGGGTATCCACCAATCATGACGTTTGGTGGGCTTTCCTGTTAGTTCCCGCCCAGTTCATCCCCCTTTATGAATATACATGTTTTATTACCCACTCATGTGCGGAGGATTTGCATGCTCCTCCCTAGTTACACCCCTAGTTCCAGATCCTTCTCTGGACTCCCTATATAAACCCTCCATTTTCTTTAATAAAGGGAATCAGCCTCGGCTGTCATTGAGTTCACACTTCTATGTCGTCTGCTCTTTTTCGGGACTACGTCACATGTGTGAGCCCTTGGTAGCCGGACACTCTCTGTGTGTCTACCACCTATCACAGCGGAGTTGTCGAACCCCTTGTCGCTGGTTCAGTCCCTTCCCTTCGGATTTTTGAACCGTGACACATGTCCTCACTGGTTGCTGGGCAGTTTGAGTCTTCTGACAAGCCTAATGTAGCTACTATAGTGGCCAGGGCAAGATTTCCTATCCACTGTTGCATCCCTATGCCCCAGAACTGTTATTATTAACACCCCCTGTGTGTTTGAAAGCATGGGCATTACAGAAATATGAAGGTTGTTCTTAAGGGCACTCATATGAATGCTGCCTCAATACATTTTAGATAAAGCTGAAATAAGTTGTTCAAAGCTATTTAACAATCAGTAGCAAGGCCAGGCATAGGCTGTTATAAAATCAGCAATGATCTGGCTCAAGCATATCAGTCACATTTTCTGATTTTTCTTTTTGTGAAAATACTTAGTATTATGTTGAAAAAAGCTGGAAAAACAATAATGTTATAAAGCCTGTGCAAATATCAGTACATATTCAGTTTTATTTCAGTAACTGAAAAAAAAAATTCAAATATTGTAAAATGCAACTTAGTTAATCACTTCAGTAAATGCTTGGTGAGCACTCCAGCTTCCCAGTTAACAGATGTGGATGATTAAAAAGAGGAACAGTAACAGAGAACTATAAACACTACACATTATGCTGTTACAAGTACTGAATGCAAACTAAGGAAAAATGACTAAAATGGTAGAAGAACAAAGCTAACAGAGAGAAGAAAAAAAATAGCATTTATTTGACAAAGTGAATCCCATAGGCACCTTCAGAGAAATGAAACCTGGATCACCTCCCATTTATGAATCTAATTGCCTTCAGAAGGTTCCAAATCCAGCCAAGGATGTGGAGAAGATTCTACATTAGACAAGAGTCCAAGTATTAAAACTATTGCAACAGCTGCAAAGCAGGTTTGCAGGCAATCCTATGCTCATCAGAGTTCTGTTTTGTTTCAAAATGCAGGCGCCACACAAAGAAGACCATCTGAGGTGTTTTTACCCCATTTAGCTATAAGGGGCTGAAGCCACCAGGCAGGAGTCAGGGCTCTGAGTGCACTAGGGCTGCCTTAATGGCACTGAGACACCAGACATGGTGCCTCCACTCACAACACAGGATGTGGGCTCAATCCTGCTGCTGGCTGGACTTGGGGACATGGAGCTGCAAGAGTTTTGCATCTGACAGGTTTTCCCCCAAAAGGATAGCCAAATTTGGCTACCTTCTGGCATAATTCTCAGAAACAGAAAGGAAAATCGGTGTGTGTGTGGTTTTTGTTTGTTTTGTTTGTTTGTTTTCTGCATAGTTTTTTTTCCTCCCAAGTCTAAGATTCTTACTTGTCTTCTCATTTCTTTAATTAAAGCATTAGCAGAAAGTTTATCAATTCTGCTTCTGATTACTCACTTCTTTTTTTTTTTTTTTTTTCGGTGAGAAACCTGTTCAAAGTTAGTGTCTTGAGAAAGAAATAACCCCTGATGTGGATAATGAAATTTGGATTTTGGCTATAAAAACTTCAGAATAACTGCACCAACCAAGTTGCCTTGTCAAAGGAGCCATCAGTTGACATGAATCTTTTATTCCATTTGGAGCTAGATTACAGTCCCCAAAGGCTCTGTGATTTAGCTATGTGAAAATTTGACATAATTCACTGTTTCATTTTAGAAGTGTTGCTCCACATTATATTTAATATTCAATCTACAAATAAGAATTGAATGTTAAATAATAATTGGCAGCAGGTTAATGCAGAAAATAGGGCTTTCAGAAAAGCAAATGCATTTCCAGTTCCCATGGCACCACTCCCAATATTTGTTTTATACTCCTGAGAGAAAAGAGGAAAGCAGAACAAATGTTAAAACTCCCACACAAAATTCTCAAATATTATTATTCCCCCTAAGACTCCAGCCTTGCTGTCAGATTGCTTTTTCTGTCAAGTTTCCAAATTCTTTTATTGAGAAAGGATAATAATTATAATAATCCAAACTTTAAGTTGGTTTTACTAAAATTTTACTAAAATAGGTTAGCTGCAAACTCTCATTGAAAGACCTTGTGGAGTCATTCATCTAATTTGCACAGTATGATTACCACAATGAGAGAGGCTCATATAGACATGCTTGTGTAAATGCATTTTTTGCCTAATCATCACCTTCATGGGAAAATTCCTGGTTTGTATCAGTGATCTCACTACTTATTCATACAAATAATTTTGTTTCTCAAAGAAATATTCACTTGTAAGGTTTTTGTTCTGCCCCTTCCAATGATGTTGTACAACTTCTGATGTATTCCTATACCCTTTTTCTTATCAGTCACGCTGATTCTGCTTTGCATAATTCCTTGGGCTGATCAAGAACCTTCCTAGAATGCTCAATAAATTATTTGTTTGTTTGACTGATTTTTTTGAGATTTCAGTTCAGTCAAGTTTATACCTTTGGGGAGGATAAATGCTTTCAGAATTCTCTTTATCATATTTTACTTGTAAGTATGTTTTCGATACTACAGACCTTGGTATTCTCAATTCTCAAATAGAAGTTAATTTTTAATTTGGCACCTAAGTGGTTGTACCACAGATGCTTAAACACTGAACTGAGGCCATACAACTTATCTGGAATTGTCAGAAGGGATACATACTGAGGTAATTCAAGAAACAGAAAGCAACAAAACCAACATAAGTAAGCCAATAGTTGGAAAGACACCTTAGCTTCTGTGTGCACACATGACAATTTTTCTGTTGTCATTTGGTTAGATTCCATTAGAAACTCCAGACTTCCCTGGACTAAGTGGAAGAGAAGCATGCAGAGCAGTTCAGATGAGATGCTTTACAGCAGATGTGTTAAGTAGATGAAAAGAAAAAATTATTATAAGAAAATTCCTTTAGACCATCACAGACTTTGGGCCAATGCCCTTTAAAAACCTAACTTTGGCACCAGATATGAAGCAGATAAATAGTCTCCTCCTGAGCGACTCAAGTGAAGGACTATGCTGAAGTACTCCAGATAGGTGCTTTTCTGAATTTGAACCTGTCAAAGTTTTTGCAGTGTTCACAAATCATCAACCCTTTATTGCTTTAAAGCTGCTTGCCAAAACTCTATAACCCATATCACCAGATCTGGTTGCCTCTAACAGCACTCTATAAATACCCTATAGACTGCTCTTTGCTGTCTGAGGAAGATAAGTCCACAGGCTCTAACTGAATAAATACATCAGCTGAAGGATAAACCAATGTATACTAATATCTTCGTTAGTACAGGTGAGTTACAGACTAGACAGGGTTTAAAGACAAGATTACTAAAAAAAACCCAAACCAGATCAGCAATCTCCCCCCCCCAAAAAAAAAAACCAAAACACCACCCAAACCCCAGCTTACTTAAAGTTAAGCATCTTACTAAATGACAAAATATTTGAGTCCAGTTTCTGTTTTACATTTCATTCCACTAGAAGAGCTGACAGGATAATCTTACAGCCATCAGAACTAGGGCCTGCTTTCTTAGACAAACTTGGTCCCCTAGACAGCTTTTTTCTAGTGGGAAAGATCAGCAGGGACATTGCTCCCTGTTTGGTGCACTTCTACTTATGGTAGCTCCCGGCAATTCTATCTGATGCAGTAAGTGTGCTGAAAACATTAACTTTCAGAATTAGTTTAATTAAAATGTTTCCGGATTAGGAGTTCTAACATCCGTGCCTTCCCTGGGAGCAGGTGATTTTTAATTGCTTCACACCTAGGTTGCTTGGGAGGCTGAGTGGCAGCTAGTGTTATGCCTGGATTACCAACTGAAGTAAGGGAACTGCCCTACTTAATGATTAATTATTATCTCAGGTGGATTAATTTGATGATCATTCTCTCTAGCAGTAAAAATCCTTAAAGATATTTCTATGACAGCTCTTGAATTCTTCCACAGGGTTGTAATTGCGATTCCAGAGCAAACTACTGTACAAATATTTCTGCAGTTCTAATGATTATGGCTTATTTCTGTGCATAACAAAAGAAATCTAGGGGAAAGAAAAGTTGCTTGGAAAACAGCATCTCCCTAGTCTAGCTTGCTGCACGTTGCCAAGTACAATGCCAAACCTCTGTTGATTTCCAAAAACTTGCTCTAAAATCATCATATTGTTCTCAGTGTATGGCCTTGACTCTTCTACCCTGGGTTCGCACCTCTTTCTGAACTGAAAATTATAAAGTGCAACACTGCACTGACAGTGAGCCATGAAAGTAGGGTCATTTTGAAATTAATTGAGTTTTTTTGCAGGTTAAAGGTTAAATAACTGTCTGAAACTTTGAAGATGCATTTAAAAAAAAAAAATCACTGTCTTTGCATGATTTCCAGCAAATAAATCAAGCAATAAAAGCCTTCCCTCTTCATCTGTACCCAAATTTTGCAAATCACGTCATAGGATGTGGATTAGAAATGGACAATCTTTGCCACTTGGAAAAACACCAGTCACAGAAATATCTCACAAAATAAGCTATGCTCAGCTTTGCAAAGGATCTATATTTGCTTTTTGCAAGAAAAAGAAAAGTTTTTACTTTTCTTTTTCAGGATTATTTAACTTTCTAAAATTCCACACTTTAATGTGCTTATGCTGAAAGTCTTTGCATTCAACAGGTTTAATATTTCATCATGCTTATAGTGATCTAGATCCCAGATATTTTTCCTAAACCCACCACCCAGTAGATGAGATAGTTAAAGCACACTGCAAAATAACTTCTGCTGTAGCATAGAGAACTCACTGCTTTTCATCTTTGGACCAAATTCTGCAACAGGTTCCTTGTATTTGGTAAAACATTTTAAATCCCAGAATTTTTCTATTAGGCTAGGTAGAGAATTTCTATGGTGTTACATTACATTATAGCTAACACTGCATCTTGAAGAAGGATTTTGAGTGCGGCAAAGTAAGTCTTTTTCATTAGGGTTTTGGAAACATTCAGTTAGCATTCCCGTTCTCACGTGACTTGCTGAATCTCAAGGATTCATTCTTGCCATCTAGTGGCTTTGAGCAGAATTAAAACTAATCTGTTAACAACAGATTAGAAAGTTATTGTTTGTGATAAAAGATGGTAGGAGACATGCATTAACTGGATATCATCAACTTAAATTTATCTTCATTTAAGAAAAACTATTCTGGAAACTCCCTCAAAATTCATAGAATGGGTCAGGTTGGTAGGGACCTTAAGATCATCTAGTTCCAATTTCCACCGCTATCATGGCAGAGATTCTACCCACTAGACCAGGTTCCTCCAGCCTGGCCTTGAACAAGTCCAGGGTTTCCATGCTCCAGTGCCTCACCACCCTTACAGTAAAGCATTTATCCCTAATAACTAAGCTAAACCTACCCTCTTTCAGTTTAAAATTGTTCCCCCTTGTCCTATCACAATATGCCCTTGTAAAAAGTTCCCCTCCCTCTTTTTCATATAACACCACCAAACCAAACTTCATGCATTAAAGAACCTTTCTTACACACTGTAGTTACACTTCATGGAGAAAATATGGTCCACTCTGGTTAACATTCTTGCAAAAACACAAATTCAAAAAAAAATTCCCCTAGCGTTACAAAATACAATTAAGTAACTTCTTGATTTAATTTTTTGAATCTGATGTAATTAAAAAAAGTAATAATTTACATTAAATTTCAAGATACAAAGAGATGTCAGTATAAAAAGTCTGATCTATCACTGAGTACTTTAAACCCTTCCCAGTTTCATCCTCATTATTTCAAAAGCAATAACAAATACTGCATTTGTAGCAGAAGTATCAGATTTAAAGAGAGAATGTCTATTACTATTAAAAATACAAAAGAAACCAGAAATATAAAACCTGATGCATGGATAGAAAGTTAGTGATTAAGAATCAAGGAACAGAAGTCTGCCCATTTTTAGTAACTGCAAAAGATGGAAACTGACTTAGAACAAAAACTTTTTACAACCTTCTTATTGACATTTGAAATAAAGCTTCGAAAAAGAGGCTGTAAACGTTCTTAATTGTTTATTAAAGAATATTTTTAAAAACTAGAAAAGGGCATTCCAGGTTTTTTAAGGTGCTGACAATTTATTTTACAGATGCATAAACGTTGCAAAATTTGTATGAAAAATATAACAATACAGTCAACTACAGAACAGTAGAGTATCACACAGAGTCTTCAAGATTCTTTTTTTCTTCAAATTGTTTGTCTACTGCAAGTGAAAGAGCCTGAAGAAATGTTGCCATTGTAACACTGGGGGACTGAAAATAAGAGGAGATTTTGTTAGACACACTACAGCAATAGGCAAGGCAGACATAATATTTTACATAAAAATCACAGTATCAAGAAGAGAAATATTTTACTTCCATGTTACAAAATTTTCAAAATGCTACAAAAAAACCTGCAAGTTTATTTTAAAAAAGCTAGCATGGCAAAGTCAAAGTCAAGCTATTCAAGGTCTAGAGTCAATCACTATTACTGTAGATTTGCTTTAAAAAAGGCTTTTAACAAATTAATATTAGTTATAAAGTGGCAGAGGGTTTTTTCAGTAAGGAATTATCAGAGAACCAATATCAATATTCATTAATTTAATTAAAAGTACAATGCTGCTTGACAAGTCAATCCCATACCACTTCTTCAATCCCATTTTAGGTTATGGCCAGCACATAATTGTTGCAGCCTACAAAGCTGCAGAAATAAGTGAAATTCAGACCAAATGGGGAGGGAGGGGGATTTAGACCAATCTTTTTCTTCAGGCAGTGTTCAAATGTATTCCTGCCTTTCTCAATCCCAAACTAAATTATAATGAATATAATAAACTCAGTTGAATATAATAAACTTACTTGAATATAAAGTGCATGTGCTAGGAAAGGAAGCTTCCTCAGGACCCGGCCACCAAGACCTTCACTTCTTCTACAGTAAAACAGAGACAAGTGCTGCTTAAATGCTAAGTGTCCACTCTTAAATGAAGACCTTTGCTTTTTTCTTGTTTCTCCACTAAGTTGCTCTAAAGAAAACCTCAGACCACAATTCAGCAGGTCACTTTCAGCTCTTTTAGCAGGAGCAGGAAGAGAAGTGACAAATTTTGCTCATGGGAGGCTACAGTGTATAGTATGGAAAAGGAAGCGAGGGTACAGAAATAGCATAGTCACAGTTGCCTGCCAATGCTTACATCACGCCCTTCACATCATTGTGCCATATCTCATGAGTTTGGGGGAATGTCCACACCAAAAGGGTATGGTACAGACATAACCACTCTTGGAAGGACTTGAAAAAAATCCTGTTTAGAAGTTTGGACCTCATGGCTACTGCTTTTCTCCTTCTACCCACCATTTACAGTTTCCTTCACCTCATCTACTTGAAATATGTTTCTTGTCTTCTCCAAGTGTCGGGGTTTTGAAGTTGTTAACTCACTGGTCTATCATTGGTTTCTGTGTTGCCATAGTTATTATATTGTCTCC
>JAYRBT010000082.1:56696457-56729813 GCA_036023395.1 Myiotriccus ornatus | reverse complement strand
GCCTCCGCCGCCTGTCCCTGCCACGAGGGACGGGCGGCGGGGGGTGATCTCAGCCCTGGAAACCTTCACAGAGCAGCTGGGAGGGACCCTCCAGAAACCCACCAAAACTGCAACAGAGGGACCCTCCAGAAACCCACCAAACTGCAACATCCAAGCACAACTCTGCATTCGTAAAATGCAAACCTCTATCCCCGGAAAACCTTATCTGCTTTTACTCCACTCCTCACTGGTTCAGATTGCATACTTCAGGAAAAAAGAAAACACACTTTGCTAACTTTATGTTGTTTTATTTTGTTCCATAGGGACCAGCACTTTGGAAAACAACATTGCTTGACACCGTGAATATAATTTTTATTTATTGTTTCAAGAACAATATGCTGCAGTGAAAGATTATTTCCTCTTTGAGCATCCTCAGAAAACCACAACACTGTCCATTTACACTTCATTCCCTTCCCCCTTGCTTCTGTCCACTTACATCTCCATGCTAAATACTTATTTAGTAGATTGCTAGGTATTTCAAGACACTTTCTTAGCAAGACCTGAGGCCCATGCTATTTCTGCTAACCTGCATTACAATTCCCAATATCCACTGAAACCTAAGGCATCTCACTAATCCGGCCAGCAATCTGTCAAGAGGACTTCAAATGACAGAGCAGAAACCAGAAGCAGTACTAAGCCAAGCCTGTTCTGAGACTTAAGAAATGTGAGCAAATCATGATTTCTTCCACTTTTTGTCCCCTAAAAGGTTTTGCACTATTCTCCATAGAAAAAAAATTGGAATGTTTCAGAACTCTAACTGCTCTAAAATTCAGTTACTTTTAGACATCATTCCACAACTCAATATATATATGAAAAAAAGCAGAATGTCAGAATCTTACCTTGAGATTTCTTTTAGTACAAGGCTTAGCCTCGACACATTATTTTCTACGAAGCCTATCATCTCTAGCTCTCTGAGTGTCAGAAGCTGCTGTCGAGGATATATTATTTGACACTAGAAAGAAGAGTTATGCATTGTTGTATGAAAAACAAATACATTCAAAATTAAATTCTACAGCAGGAGTGGAAATACAGAGAAGGAATTAAATTTTTGTATTTTTGTTACTTAGGAAGTATGATTAAAATGTCAAATATATTGAAATACGACATATTGCAATCTTACTTTCAAATATTACCTTCATCAGTTCTTCCAAGCAAGAAAGATATATTCTAAATATTGCTGCAGTAGATGGAAGTCCAATGTATTGCTTTATGTCAGCCCTGTCTACAAAGGCCATGTCAATTTTCTCCGTAATATTTGAAGTAGTCAGGATAACTACATTGGGATACCTTCAAGACAAAAGCAGATTTTTAGGTCACATGTTTTACCTCCTTTTGTGACTGGCAAATCTAGACCTTCCCTCTTATGACTCATGTAATTTCTTGCAATAAGCAGTCCCATCGCTCTTGTCAACCAGCAATTACATTAAATGATCTCAAGCTCTTGGCCAGTTATCACCAGCCTATTTCAATTCACAGTCTCTTTCTTTTAGTTGTTTCCCAAGTGTCCACAGTTTCTTTAATCCTATTCTAGAAGTGATATACATTAACTATCTAGAGCCTATTGGCATAGTTTCTACCACAAAAAAAATATTTTGAAATGAAGACTCGTAATTTTGAAACTTTAATCTACATGTTTTCCGTTTCAATTTAATAGAAAGTATATAGTTTAACGGGCAATGTGACATATTCTAACTGCAGATGACTTCAGAGTGAGCTTAAAAGAGAACATATCCTTGCTCTAAGAAATGAAAGAACATTCTTAACCATAGCTGATTTTAGATGAAACCTGTCAACTTTCACATATGAATAAGACATGCTTAATTAGCTGCAAGACAGCGCCAAATACTAGGGAACTGTTCAGTGAACAATGTCAATGATGCACAGTAAGGAAAGGCAAGTGGCAGGAATGAAAAAAAGCTGGTATGCTGCACTAAATCCAGCACACATGCAATATGAATAATTTCTTCTAAACCATGTTTTGTCTAAGTCTGCGTTAGATTGACACCCGGAAGCGGTATGTAATGAACAAATTCTTCATTCATCTTATTCTTGTTTCTCCAAGAGACAAGATCATGATGATCTGTCTTCTTACTCTCCCTATCTTTAAGGGAAGGATACAGCCTGGTGATTTGATTGTCCACTCAGGTACATGCAAAATACTCTGCTGGATTACTCCTATGTCTTTTCAAAATTGTCATCACTAACAAAAAACAGTTCACTAACCAATTTGTTTTAGCATTCCAAGTAGGAATTGAAATTTAGCAGGAATCCTGAAATTGTCAATTACCTTTTGCTGTTGCAATAATTCGAGTTTACCTTTTAATCTGATCTATTTGTGTCAGTACAGCATTCACCACACGAATAGCATCTGAAGGCTCTGTGCCTGCCTTGAAGGCACTGCGGGCTGCTGTGAGGCTTTCCACCTACAAAAAACCAAACCAAAACAACAAAAAAAATCACCAAACACCAAAAAAACCAAAAAGATTGCACATTTGGTGTCCTGGCAGCAAACAAATAACCCAGCCAATATACCTTCAGATGCTTGTGTCTGGTATCTAAAACTCCATCTTCAAAAGCTTTGGTTAAGTAGGAAATTACAGAGAGAAGGAAAGGCATGTCAAGGAAGGAAAGTGAAATGGAACACACCACCAGAATAATGAATACATTGAATTTACAATGAGCTTCCCCATAGGAATTTCAATAAAACAAGCTAATAAAGTACGTACTTACTGAGTTCCTTATGCAACTCTGTAGAGAATGTAGACAATGAACTGAACCATATTAACGTATTTCAGAGCTTTACAACAAATGGAAGAGTACAAATAATACAAATCTAGGCTATTTTTACTACACTTGTAAACACACAGCAGCAAGGAAGTCTCACCAAGAAAGGCTTCAACTCCTTTTCAGCTGTAATTTGCCTGCTAAATCACACTGTGTTCCTTCCAAATCTCTCAAATCTGCAGCAGTCAAGTCTAAAATTCACTCTTCTGCACAAAGTTATGTAGCTTACGAAACAACATAGATGTGCTTTTACTGTTCTTTTAATGAGCACTATTACAGTTTCTCCCCAGCAATTTACTTCCTGCTAAATTTTATGTACAACAATGCTATTGAAATCATACCTCATCAATCAACACAAATACAAGAGCATCTTGGTCGTCAACTAACTCTTGAATCTTCTGGAACATCTTGGTTACAAGCTTGCCACTCTATAAAGACACCATATGCATATGTTTATTTCCTTACCATACAACTTTCCAAGGCTTACCATATTTAAAGATGGAAATACCTTTTTTTTAAAATAACTTTCAATATAACTTCTATTTAAGCATTCTCAAGCATGTTAATTATTGTGAGTAATCTCTGGTGCGTATGTGAAACAAGCTCAACAGAAACAGTGTAATTTCTAAAACACAGTGTCTAGTTAATTAGCTACATCAATACATACCTCAGAAAACCATTTAGAGAAAAGGCTGTGGCTGTTTATCTCAATTAACTGTCCATACCTGTACCTAAAGTATAAAGGGAAAAGGAAGTATCAACTCTATTGTAAATAAAAGTCAGTGATAATCAATTAACTCCTGTAAGTCTCATTCCCTCCATTTTGACCCTGGGATTCTGTGAATTAGTCCTTTAAATTACCTACTTTTCAAGACATAATACCTGTTTCAATTGTCATTTCCAGTAACATGTCTCACTAAAATTCTTCACATTAAATTGCTATTAGAATGTCTCCATTAGAACAGGTGCTATTTAAATATAGTTTGAGTAACAGTTACCATGCTAATTGCTTTATTCTTCTGTTCATGTAAGATTTTCTTCAGTACAGCAAGAACTCATACAAAAGTATGAAACTTATTTACTTAGCTGTGCATTGATCTCCTTATGACAAAGTATCTCGACCACACAACATATAGCCCATGTTTTTCACACATTCAGATCACTCCCATTATTTACGTTACATCTCGTAACATTTATTTTTGTAAATAAATTTGTCAAGTTCCTATAAACTTTAAGGCTAATGCATATTACTTGTCTGATATACAAACTGACCTCTGCATGTTGCATTATTCAGACAACCCAAGTACAAAACAAACTGGTTACAAAATTGCTACCTGTTAAGAACAGGCTTTTTTGAACAAGAAGTTAGAAATAACAAAATAATCTGTGATCCTTTGTCCTTTAATATTCATTGATGTACAATGTGAGCACAAATTACTATATTGTCACTGGAATTTGTTTTACACACCTGGGCACAAATTTTAATGACACATTTTAAAAAGCATTAAATATCCTAGACAGTTTATCAAATCAATTTTATTGCTAGCTGGGTGCAGTATAAAAAAAGGATATTGGTACTTGGCACAAGTTACTTGAAATTGAATATTACATATATTTGGGCTAGTGAAAAAGAGCAACCAGTTTACAATAGTAAACTAAGGTTAAAATTTAAAAAAAATTGTCACCTGTATGACAGTCGAATTGTCAGTTTCTGAGCCAGTGCTTTACAGAGAGACGTTTTCCCGGTTCCAGGAGGGCCTGGTTTGAAGTCAAATCCATACATTACACAGAATCTGTATCAGATTGTTAATGACATGTGACAGTTTTTTAACTACTCTATTTCATCACAGCACTAACTGTAGATTAAAAACATAGTAGACCAGAATATTTTGAGAAAATTGCTTATTCCACTACAGTCCCAGAGCTGACCTTTGAATTTATATAATGTTCAGTTATTAGTATAGTTAGTGTAACAGTTTGAATGCAGATACCATAAAGTTAAAACACTCAACAGCCACAGAGAAAGGTCTATCACCCTAGCAGGGCTTATGCTTATCAGCATTCTCAATAACCAGTGCTACACTTAAACTTGTATCTTCCTGAAACATTCTCTTCTAACATGGAAAATGGAAACATATCATGACCAGTTTGATCAGCTGCCCACTTTCCCAGAAATTTCTTCCTTGGGGCAACCCACAGCATCTTGGAGAGTATGCTCTGGGACAAACCTTTTGGATCTGGCTTGACACCCTGGGGAAGAGCCACACAGACTTTCTCGAAACAGGCAAGTACAAGCACAGTGATTCATACAAGAGTATGAATCTATGGAAAATGATGTGTGGGTGCTAAACAAACTGTTAATGTCAACCAAATGACAGTACTTTCATTCAAAACCAGTACTGCCTTTACAGCATAAATGTATTTCACACTGCAACAGTTGCAGACTTCCTAGAATTAATTTCTTTGCAATCACAATAAGAAGCTCGTTATTAAAATTAAATATATCTATTGAAAATACATTGCTAACAGTCTGAAATTAATAGTTTAAAAAAAAAAAATCCTGCAGCTTTTAAATTGACAGTTATAACTTAAGTACAATCAACAAATATTTCCACTATGACCTTTTATTTTTTAACATTATTCTTGATAACGAAATTGCAATTAACCAGTAGCAAGCTGCATTTTGCAAGCAAATGGATTCTGTGGATGCTAATCTCATTTCTGGTATAACTTCCACAGTAAGCTAGGACTGACAGAAGGTTACAGCTTCACTGAAACAACTAAATTAGTGAGAGTACTGCCTTCATACTTGGCAATAGAACACACAGTGTCAAAAATACAGCACACAGATTGATTTCCCAGTTTCCTCATAGTTTTTATAATGCCATAACTAACAAAATATTTAATACTGGGATAGAAGTGCAACTAATATATGCAGCCTAATGTTTTCAGTATCTGCATTATTTTTGCTCTTTATGTAAAAAAACTGCAATATCACTTAAAAATGAAAATTTAAAAACCCCACAGTAGTCACCGCACTGTAAATTTTAGAATTTAAATTCCTGCAAAACATAGTACAAGTGAACATTGATTTTACTCTGACATTACATTTAATTTAAACTTGTATAATAGAGAGGATATTTCCCTGCTACTTTTGTATCATCTAATTTCACTACAACAGGCCTGCAATACAAGTTTTGCCAGAAGAAAAGTATAAACAGGTGGCCAACAAATCTAGTTGATTTAAGAGAGATCGTTTTTACCATGAAGCAAAACAACTCTGTTCCACGATATCAGGTTGCTGTCGACATTTTTGTCAGAGAATAATAATGTTGTTGTCACGTAATCAAGTAACTAATTGAAGAGGAGAAAAATAGACACATAGAGACATAAGAGCAAATACAATTACAGATAACAGCAATCTCCTAATCATGCCTACTTTGTACTCATAACAACAACAACAACAACAAAAAAAAGAGCTCATGCCTTTTAGTCATAGGCAAAATTATTTCTGCAAAGTATGGGAATTAATTTCTGTCCTACTCTCAAGAATACAAATAGCATGTATTGGGCACAAATAGAGATCTAGAACTTTTAAATTAATAAGTCAGGTGCTTTAAGGAAGGGAAATGATTTTCGTTTTCCATTGTCCCATTTACAGTGCGTCTATAAAACACAAACTGTCCAAGCACAGACAGTCAAAAACTCAAACTCTCGGTCCTGTTTGTACAGCTACACATTTATTCAGTTTGTTGTACTAAGCTCACCAAAGCATTTCCTTTCACAAGTTACTTCCTTTTTACTGAAGCATTTGTATCAGCTACTGCAACATATTTGTAGATTGTTTACCCTTCCAAATAAGGGAAGTTTCATACTCTTCCCTGAATGCTTGCTTCTAAAAATACTGCTACTTCATTTTAGAATTTCTAGAAGTAGGAAGCAAAGAATTCTTTCAACAAAATGAGTATGAACTTCAGGTGTGAATCTATACTGACTTTTACCTATCATAACACCTGATACCACATTACCTTCTGTCGCTCTTACCTGTAACGTGCTTTTGATCCAAAGGTGTTAACAGGACAATACGACAGTACTCCTGCAAAATCTTATGCTCACGGTGGAGCAGTTACACAACAGCAAAACCAACTGAACTTAATCCACACGTTTTTCAATAGTCCATGGACACAGACTATACTATTTTGAAAATTCATAGCAACCATTTCAGAGCCCACAGAACCCAACCATGCCTAAGCAGCTCCATGCTTTAAAGAATGAAGATTTGTCACAATTAGTTTTACAGAAGTAGTCCTAGTTTTAGTCATTAAAAGCAACCATTTCTTTCTACCAATATACACTTACAGTCAACAGTGATCAGCTTGCTGTTATTTAGTACAAGTCTAATTAGGTAGTCTTGTCATTTCATAGATGACTTGGAAACCAGTTTCATAAATTAGACAAGCGTGGACATGTTAATTCATATCTACCTTATAAATGAAAAAGTACAATCACTGGAACGTTTTGCTTTGCTATATTTGTTTATAAAAACTTAAGGGAGAATACTGTACCTATGGTATTACAAACAAGCTAACGAATTAATTATTTTTGTCCAAAAATGTCAGTCAGAAGCTTCTTTTTTTTTAAGAAGCACAATAAGCATTTTAATGAGTGCTGTCATAAGAACAACTGAGTTGAGTCACTTGTGGTTTACAGTCA
The DNA here is from genome assembly GCA_036023395.1 of Myiotriccus ornatus. Classification (NCBI taxonomy): domain Eukaryota; kingdom Metazoa; phylum Chordata; class Aves; order Passeriformes; family Tyrannidae; genus Myiotriccus; species Myiotriccus ornatus. The sequence continues at coordinate 56,722,277 of JAYRBT010000082.1, read as the reverse complement.
CATCACAATTACTAGATTCCAGATTGTGGTATTTCTGTTCTACGAGCTCTGGCATTTACCTTCACAACCTTTGATGAATGCACAGAATCTTCGAGCCAAAAAATGACCCCATGGAACTGTTCTGTTTCTTTCAAACATCTTACCAGCATTCAAGTAGAAGCACACTCCAATCATTCAACGTGCATTTTATGACAGTGACAGTGACAGTGCCGGCTGACGTTACTGCCAAGCCAATTAATTGTTTAGCTGCTGCCAGAAACATACAGTTATACTCCCATCCCCTTCTGCCTAGTCTGCACCCACCACATCTCCAATGGATGCAGGAAACTTCAAACAGGCCTCATTTCAGCTCTTACTCCTCCTCAAGCAATCTTAATTGTTATTAATTTTCAACTTACGTTTGCTTTTACTTCACTGTCATATATGAGACTTTCCCAAAGGCCATGGAATTCAGCTGGAAAAGCAATATTAAATACCTGTTTAGGATAAATCAGTCTGGAAACTTGTAGCCTATCACTGGAGCACAAAGCACTTTTCAAATTATTCTCAACTAAAACTAGATAAATGAGAGCAATTAAAATATCTGTAAAAAATCTCATGAGTTATTTTTCTCAAAATTCAAACACTACTTCCTAAGAGACTAGTTAAGCAGTTTCTCAAACTGTTCAAATTTGTCATATTATTGTGTTGAGAAATTATTGTTGATTTCTTAACATGAAAGGAAAAATATAATTCTTTCCACTCTCAAGAGGGGGTGGACCTACATTTCTCCAAGACAGAGAGCTATGAGAAGTTGGGGTGGGAGGAGGGTTCTAAGGCAATTTTTATTATTCAGCTTTGCCTTTTTTTTTTCTTTTTCTTTTTTTTTTTTTTTTAATTAACATCAAGATGTAGAGGACCAAAATAAGCAAGTGGCTGAATAATGAACAAAAAAATGAAGTTGTCATTTGGGTATCAGTCATTCCTAGCAGTTAATTTCTAACTTTTAGCAAAGAAAAGCAAAAAAGACTGAACTATAAACCACAATAACGTAGGAATAATGCCAGTGTATCGGATTGAATTCTTTCTGAAAATAAATCTAATGGATAGTTAGGCATTTTGAAACATGGAGAGAGTAGGAAACATTTCAGAATAACTGTCTCTTTGAGCTTAAGCTCACACCTGTGCTTCTCCTTCCAGGCACAGAATCCAACTTCTCCAAGCTCAAGATAGTAACACGCAAGTCATGCTCTACTGTCTTAGTTTTCTCTTCAGAAAACATTCTGAGGACTCTAGATCTCTTCGTTTGTCTGTTTCAGATATAAAAGCGACACTGCCTTGGGGGCCAGACACCAGAAGTGAGCTCTGGAAAATGAGTATTTAAAGTGATGAGTTTCTTGTGGGTCTCCAAGTTAAAACTTGGAATGCAGCCTGTAGGATTAAAAACTTGAATGCTTCTGATTATGACTGTAAATTTTAGACCACAAGACCAGTTATTTCCAGGCATCTATGAGTATTACAGGAATAAATGATGCGTTTTGTAACGCCTGTAGCAGTTCAGTCAAAACCATAAAGAAAAGAGTCCAAATATATTGGTTCCATAGACAAAGGACAAAGTTAAAAAATATATACAAATAATACCTTTAACAGGTAACCCTATAAACACTTCTAGCCTTTCCAAGGTTTTCTTGGATCATAACTGCTCTAGACCTTTCCGAAATATCACACAGGTACCTGCTGGGAGCACCCAGTGGTGAGCTGCAGTGATATCCTCATTCTCTTCTTCCAGGTTCTCAGAGGTTGGTCCTTCTTCATTCAGATGAAAAATATGCAGAGAAAGACTGCTTTTGCTCAAGTCAATAGGCTAGAATGAACATGAAAAGACTTCTAATCCATCATATTTCTCATTCAAAGCTAATTATAACAAAAGAAAGCTACAGTTCTCAGATGGCATTCACCTCTGAAGCCTACTATTTCTGCTTCAGATCTTACTAAGCAGTGTAAGCCCAAAAACTTAGCTACATTTTCCTGGTTATATTAGTCAGCCTAACAAGAGACACTACGTCATCCTATAGACCTTGTCTTGCTTATGTCCTCAGGCCACCACCAGTCTACCCACAACTAGTTCACAGGCATATGAACAGAGCTCTCCATTCTTGACTGCAAATACCTGTCTGTCTTTCAGCTTCAGCTCCGTATCCACAATCGACACAGACTGCACATTGTTCTTAAGGAAACTGTCATCAAACTCGGTCCACTTGTAATCACCAAACACAATGGTATGTCTGTTCAACAGCTTTAGGACACTCATCCTAATATCTTCTTCCTTGGCCACACTAACGAGAAAGGAACACCATTACTGCATTGACGTTTATAAGGAAGTATGAATTAGTGTCAGAGTGCATTATTACATACACTTAAGCCTTCATGGAAAACAGATTCCATCTTAAACATACAAAAACAACAAAACAACAACAAAAAAACCACAACAAAAAAACAACCAACTAAACAAAAACATAACCCCCCCACGACATTCTGCAGGAAAAAAACCCCATTATCAAATTCAGTCTCTGTTCAAAAGCAACAAACTTGATACTTGTTTTTAATTTGTGCATTAAAAGACACAATCCAAAGCATACTATTTGCTCTGTTTGAGGTCATATCAGGGGACACAGAATGACACAGCTAGATTTCAAGAATGAAAATCAGTCATGCAATCTGATTGTGTTTGGGCAGGAAAAACAGAAAAACTCACAGCCAAGTTACTAGACTGAATGTGGTAAGATTAGCTCGGAAGCTCGATTATACTTTCAAGTCTGAGGACAGCTGATACTTCAGGATGGGGACATACTATAAGGAGAATTCCAGTAAAAGAGAAAAAAGCTCAGGAAAAGGAATATCATTTGAAGATTTCAGAAAGGCTTAAACTTAAGTCTTGCAATTTCAGTGATGTATAACTAGTGCAAATTCCAAGGTCCTTGTTTCTTAAGCCTGACAAGAAGAGAGCAGTGGATATTTTACAACTTGATTTTTGCAACACCTTGGACATGCTCTCTCATTGTATAGCCAGGCTGGTAAGACAAGGACTGGATAAATGGACAGTGAGGTGGCTGGACTGTCCAGCTCAGAGGGTTATGATTACTAGTACAAAGACTAAGCAGAGCTGCCAATAACTCAGACTGGAAAAGGTGGGGGGATACTGTTGACACTGCTTTTACACCCTCATTTACACCTTTGACAATGGAGTGGAAAGCAATTGCAGCAAGTTTATGGATAACACCAAAGCAGGGATACTGTCAGTACTCTAGAGAGCAGGGTTGCCGTTCAGAGGGACCTCTGCAGGTTGGAGACATAGTCTGACAGGAACCTCTTGAGGTTCAACAAAGTAAACATAAAATCCTATCTCTCCATTCACTGCTCAGGTAACAGAATAGAGCAGAGGTCAACCTGATGAAGAGCAGCTTTGCAGAAAAGGGGTACTGGTGGACAAAATGGCAGTGAGCCAGCAGTGTGCCCCTGCTATAAATAAGGACAACCTTATTTTAGGCTGTGCCACCAAGAGTGTCAACATTAGGGAAAGCAATTCTTTCCATCCACTGCCTTTGTGGGACCACATCCGGAGTACTGTGTGCAGCTTCAAGCTCTGCCATAAGAGAGACAAGGATAAACCAGAGCAAGTCCTGAAATGTGGCCACCAACTTGATTATCAGATGAAATTGAGAGAAATGGATTTGTTCAATCTTAGGAAGAGACACTTGCATGGAAACTCATGGGAGAGCACAGAGAAGGCAGAGCAGAATCCTGCGGGCTCCTGAGGATGCACAGCAGGAGGCCAAAAGGAAGGAGACACAAGTTACAGAAAGTTACATGGCGATCAGAGAGACCTGCTCGATTTCTGATGAACTTCCACATGGATCTGAACGCTCTCACACACGCTTGGGAGCGCTTGCTTCAGCTCCCCTGCGGCATCATCCATCCTTCTCGCTCCTAGGGGAAAAGCGACGCCAAGGAGAAGCCAATCCCCAGGGACTGCTACACGCCCAGGGCACAGCCAGCCCTTTCCCGGCGCCCCGTCCGCGTGCACCTCGCCCACCGCAAGGATCGGGATCGGCACTTCCCTCCCTCAGGAGATGGCGACGCCAGCCCTCGGGGCAGCCCGTGAGCGCGGCCGGGCGGGCGGGCCGCTCCTGCCTCAGCGCTGGACACGGGGAATCCCCGCACGGCAGGCACGGCCTGGGGAGCGCGGGCCGGGGCCGAGGCAGCGCACCGCGGCCGCCACGGGGCGCGTTCGTACGCGGCGCGCTGGGCAGGGAGGGCGGGCCGCTCCCTCACCCGGATCTTCCTCCGCCCGCCGGGGGAGGGTCCGCCCGGCCCGGCGCTTCCGGCGGGACTGGCTCCGGCTCCGGCTCCGGCTCTGCCATGGGGAAGAAGCACAAGAAGCACAAAGCGGAGAAGGCAGAATGGCGCTCGACCTCCGCCACCGCCTACAGCGGTAAGCGCCGCGGGGGCCCCTCTCTGTGCCCGGGACGCGCCCGCCGCTCCCTGCGCCCCGGCTGTGGGCGGGACGCGGCATCGCTGCGGGGCTGGGGGGCCCGCAGGGACGGGCCCTGGGTTGGGTGCCGGGGCTGCCGGCGGCGGGGGCGGCCTGGGGGACGAGGGGTGGGCTGTGAGCCCGGGCGGCTCCGCGGTTTCTGCGGCTCTTCCTGATGGGATCCGGTGCCTGCGGTGCTCGAGTGATGCTTAATTTCACCTTGCTCTGACGAGGATCTTGCGACGTTTTCAGGGGAAGCCGAGGAGTCGGTTTCTTTCGTATTAAAGGCATATGGAAAATCGCAACGTAACATGTGCTGAACGACTGTCTGTTAGTTTGAATTTATGAGTCTTAGATGTTGTTTTCTTTCCAAATGCATGGTGTATATTTTTGACCCGCAGCGAATTCTTACAAAGGGTATTTCTAGAAGAAGCTTCAGAGCTGAGGGTCTCCAGCCTGAAGAAAAGGAGGCTCCGGCGTGACCTTATCACTCTGTACAAACAGCTGAAAGGAGGTTGTAGCCAGGTGGGAGTTGGGCTCTTCTCCCAGGGAACTAGTGTTAGGATGAGAGGACATAGCCTCAAGCTGCAGCGGGGGAGGTTCAGGTTGGAATTAGGAAGAATTTCTTTGGAGGAAAGGTGATTTTATATTGGAATGGGCTGCCTAGGGATGTGGTGGACTCATCGTCCCTGGAGGTGTTTAAGGAAAAACTGGATGTGGCACTTAGTGCCATCATCTAGTTGACATCGTGGTGTTCAGTAATAGACTGGACCTAATGACTAGAGAGGTTTTTTCCAACCTAATTGATTCTGTGATTCTGTAATTGCTGTGTGCTGTCATCTCCCTGTGCATTTATGAAATGCTGGTTTTGAAGTGTGGTTTTTTGTTTTTTTTTTTTAAATTTAGATTATGTGGATAAACCTTTGGAAAAACCCTTAAAGCTGGTGCTTAAAGTTGGAGGCAGCGAAGTGACCGAACTCTCTGGGTCAGGGCATGATTCTAGTTACTATGATGACAGATCAGATCATGAGCGAGAACGACATAAAGAAAAGAAGAAAAAAAAGAAAAAAAAGTCTGAGAAGGAAAAAGAAAAACATCTAGATGATGAAGAAAGAAGAAAGAGAAAGGTAAGCTGTGAGCTTCAGAATTCAGGCATACCAACCACCATGCTTGCTTATCAGATCTAAAACCAGATCTACTCTGGTGCAGAGTACCAGAGCTTTTGTTTGTTTAAATCAGTATTCCAAGAACTCTACTGTCTGGACTCAGCACTTTATAAATTTAGAAAACCTTTGTGTGTGTGTTGGTGTATTTCTGCTATTTAAAGGAGATACATACTTGTGAGTCTGTGAACAAAGTAAAAGCTTCCTTCTTGTAGCTGATGATTTTTCTTATTTATCTGCTTTGGATGAATACTTCCATTTTTAAGTTGGATGTTTTGTATTTCAGCCGGGTCACAATCATATTTTGCTACCCTTTCAGGGGTATTTTCAGCTTTTCAAATAAATCTTAGTTGCATTTCTCTTCCTGAGATATGCATGAGGTTACTGGACATTGAATTGATATGTTTACTCAAAACAGCTTTCTGAGATCTGATCTGTTGAGTATTGTGGTACAATAGTTGGACTGGCTCTTAGAATAACCTTCATGCAAGGCTTTGTGGCTTTGTTAGTAGCAAATGGTCTGGTCACCTTAGTTGTCTATGTTAAACCTTGAGGAGTTTGATTAAAATCAGCAAGAAGGCATTGACAGTGCAGTGACTTGTACAGTTTAATTTTAATAGTATTTCTTTTGTGTACTAATGATTCTTTGACCTCTGTGCTTTTTTAGTTCAGTTTTTCTTATGTAGTTTTGCTCATATCATGATTTTTTCGGTGCTACTTTGTATGAGTTTGTGACTAACATCTGTCGTTTCCAGTTGATTTGTTAGACTCAATTACTTGAAAGTGACATTTCTCACGGGATCGTTCAGAAGCTCTTGAATACAGCACAGACAGTGCAAAATTTTCTTAGTACAAATGTTTCACTTAGGAGTATTGCTGGGACTCAAAATGTAGCAAAACAACTTTCCTTCATAGAAAATATTGCGTCATCAGTTGCCTTTACTAAGTTACAGTGTGGGGGTTGTTTGGATTTTTTTCCCAGAACTTCATTATTGGTGCATTCAAAATAAGCTAACAGATAGCTAAGAAGCAAAACTGCAAACTAAAGAAGGCTAATGAAAATATGCTTTTCTGTGAAAACATGGATAACGACTGCAAGATTATAGGAATGACTTAGGCTTGCCTTTGCTGTGAAGCTCAGGAAGAGATCGTTAGGGTTCTTTTGTAGGCTTTCTGAATTATCACATACTTTACTCCTTCCCGTTCAATGCACCAAACAAAAGCACACTGATCAAAGCAGAGCCACAGTCTGATCTTTACTGAATAGTAAATTAACTTCCTTTGTTATCGTGCAGTTTTACATATAAACAGCTTCAGAGTTCATCACTCAGTAAAAGTACAGTAATGATAGTACAATACTATGTTAAATACAAAGTAGCAAAAGATGAACAGTTTAGTTTTAATTGGAGAAGAAAATTGAAAAAGTGGTAGTGAAATTGTGTGCAGTGTTGTTTAAAACATATTATGACTCAGATATAGAATGATTATTCCAAATGAAAGAAATCACTGTCTCTTTCCTTTTGTACGTGGGATTGCACACTCCAAGTACGTTCTTCTAAAAGATGTCTTCTTACTGTGCTAGGAAGAGAAAAAGAGGAAAAGGGAGAAAGAACAGTGTGACACTGAAGGAGAAACTGATGACTTTGATCCTGGGAAAAAAGTAGAGGTTGAGCCTCCTCCAGATCGTCCTGTCAGAGCATGCAGAACTCAGCCAGGTGAGCAGCGTGAGAAATTAAATAGTTTTGTTTTTTTAAAAAGCATGCACAACAAAGTTTTGTGAAAGGTACCAAAATGTAAAGTTTTCATGAAGATTTGCTGAAATCTAGGGACTTTTTCCAGCATTTAGAACCTTCTGCTGTCTGAAAAGTCAATATTCCTGATGGTGCTTCCAGGTTTTAGTAGGATTTTTTTCAGGTGACTGAAGTTGCCAAGGAAATCTGTCTCTGGCTTATATTACTAGGCAGAATAAAGCTAGCATAAAAGTATTATTGTGCACAGTGTTCCCCTAATGCCTTCTCCTTAACATTTACTTAACAGTGATCGGAATGTCTGAAATTTAAGTTTTCCTTAGTTCAAGGCAAAAAAAATCTTGCGAAGACTGCTTAGTTGTTGTTACGGTCTTTTATAACCTATGTGGAGTTTTAGTATGTCTATTTTCATGAACGGGAAGTTGTGATAGGGTGTCTCTAAAGACCATAGACACCACCCCCCCCCTATTTTTCATTGACCAATCTTCTTTAATTCTTATCACCAACCAAAATATTTATGGACTGTCTGTGGCAACTTCTGTGTGTTTATTCATTTCAGATTTTGTCATACTTTTTCTACCTATAGCCGTTGCTTGATAGTTAAAACTCAGTGTTATCCAGTGGAAATTTTACTTAAGAGAGTTTTCAAATACATCATTTTCTAAGTTACATCCTTAACAGTGGAACCTGGTAGCAAAAGCCATGTCTTTAGGAATATTGTGAGTCTTGTCTTTGGAATACTGCCCTTTGACTGGTCAAGTAATTCCTTGAGGAATTTTCTAATTATGACTGCACATTAAATTGTTGGCCATCAACTGTTAAGGTAACTGAAATTTTCTGATCAGAGTTTTATGTCTTGGGGTAGTCAGGAACCTTGGAAAACTGCCAGGCTAAAAGCTGGTCTCTTTATTATTGTATTTTCATCTGCTTGTAAAATGACATTTGAAAGCATATAAATTACCTTACCTGTTCTGGTTAAGAAGGGAAATGCCGCTCCATTGTCATGGTGAAGAGTTGGAGTTTTAATTCTAGATTTCAGCATGCTGCTTGTTTAGAGTTTCAAACTTGACATTAAAGGCAGTCTCTGAACTATGTGTATGGAACAGATAATTAACAAGTAATATTAACAGTGTTATTTGTACGTGTACAGGAAGTGAAATCAGTACCTCACTTGCCAGCAAATCTGCATCTATTTGTCACTCGGTGATTGAAAGGTTCAGAGAAGCTAATTGCATGGGGTTAATGGTAAAGAAACCATTAAAAATGTACTGATAGCATGTTGTAAGAATGTGGATTTCCCAACTGCGTGATTTCAGCAACCAAGTTTCACTTTTCTTTTCCTGTAAAACTATATAACATTGTAATCGTATGAAAATATATTCTTAGAGCTACTAGACTTAGCATTACATCTGATTTAATGTCTATTAGTTTTTAATGTGATGAAAGCTCAGAAAATAGTAAAGGAGAAGAAATAAGTGCTGTATGCTTAGAAATCTGATGTGCATCTGCTTTGAAATCTGTGTCACACTGAGCTTCAGATGTACAAGCTGTACCTGTAGTTAAGATGTTCTCTCTGGTATTTATGTTTTTAAATAAATAAATATACCTATATTCTGTTTCATTGCACTTATCTGTGTTTTCATCTTAAAATGCAGCTGAAAATGAGAGCACACCAATCCAGCAATTACTAGAACACTTCCTTCGCCAGCTTCAGAGGTATAAACTGTACTGTATGTTCAGCTGTGTCGACACTGTCTAATGCATGTTTATATGTGCTACTTTAGAACTTTTTCTCCTGGCTTTCTGTTTGAAAATAGTGCCTGAAGACTGACTGTATTATATCTGTTAACCTTTGCAATCATGCCAGACCTGGTAGTTTTTAAAGATTAGTTTGGGAAAATTATTACCAACTTTGCAATTCTAGCTTTTAGCAGGGAAGTAAGTGTTTTGGGCCGGTGTAATTGGCATTTTAAATTTATTAAACTTTAATGATTTAATTTAGGGATTAAATCCCAGTTATGATTCTATAATACTTTAAAAGATTGAACTGTTTTAATTATGTTTATTTCTGTGTCCCCTGTCAGAGACAAAATAAATTTATACCTGCTTACTTGATAATCCCCTTAATTTGGAGGGGCTTTTTATTTTACTGTTTTCAGTAAGATCTTAAGCCTGTACCTCATGTTAAAAACAAAAAATCCATTTTATTACATTGCAATAAGCTGAATTTGGAACTAGTTCAAAAATACTGAACATTATTTTTAGAGGACCTTATGAGCAAGAAGAATTGAGTTTTTTTACTCAGTGAAGCCAAATGACCAATTTGGAGTGTAGAGATATAGAAAACATACAAAAATTAATTAAAAAATACAAGAACTAGCTTGAGTTAATCATTTGATCATTGAATTGAAAGACTTTTTTTAATGTGTTTCAAAAAGTCTACAGAGGTATAACCAAAATGCTCTCCCTTATCAAGAAATTTTTCAAACATGCTTCTGTTTTATGAGAATGCTTTTAGTGCTTTTTTCCTTTTTAAGTAGTACAATTGCGTCATTAATGTGGTTTAAAAACAGGGACTGTTTTGTCTGCTGCTATAAATCTAAATGTCTTGTTTTTATTTTTAGGAAAGATCCTCATGGGTTTTTCGCTTTTCCAGTCACGGATGCCATCGCTCCTGGATATTCCATGATAATAAAACATCCTATGGATTTTGGCACAATGAAGGAAAAAATCGCAGCAAATGAGTACAAATCAGTCACTGAATTCAAGGTGAATTAATAAAGATGTAGTATTTCTAAGCTAATAAGAAACTGAAGATTCTTTTTAACTGTAGAAGCCTTTCTGACATTAATTAATGTGCATTTTGTTCAGAGCTGAGCACTTTTGTGTATTAAGTGTGTTACAAATACTCTAGATTTGTCAGATTCTGCTACTGTCTACTATAAATTACTGTGCATACCAAGAACATGTTCTAAAGGTTCTGTGGAAAGCATGCTGCTAATCTTAAACAGGAGTGAGACTATCACAAGGACTTAAGTGGTTGAAGAACCTGGAGCTCTCCCTACCTCTTGTTTTAATTTCCTTTTTGAATCTCGACCTGGTTAGATTGATTAAAATGTAATTTTGACTTGTCTGCAAGAAAACTATGGATATACTGAAATTTCTTGTATAAGAGTCAATAACAACTACCTATTTTTTATCTTTAATTGTCTTGTTTTCCATATGGCTTCATTTGAAATGGCAGAAAGTTACTTGGCAAGTTTATTGGCAACTTGCCTTAGCTAACTTATGTATTGTTATTATTATAATACTTTATTAGATGCATTGGGGTCTTACAGAGAGTGCAGTAAGAAATCTTTTCATGATATCGCCAGCTCCTGGAAGGAAAGGAGTTTTCCTTAACTGATCCATGAAGTTCTATTAGCAGCCTTCAGAATTACTGTTTCCTAGAGTGGTGTTGATACAACAATAAACTTGCCAGAGAGCATTGGCTTGCTTCTCAGGGTTAATCTGTTCTCTTGAAAGGTCCAGCAAGGTGAGCAAAGAATGGCTTGTGTTTCCTGCAAGTGCTTTGACAAAGATTATTCTGTTTTGTTAGGTATGCTATAGAGATTTATAGGAAATAGTATAAAAGTATTTATGATAACCTTACCATCAGCAAAGCCTTCAGGTCTCTAAATTCTGGCTTGCTGGACTGTCTTATTCAACTACTTAAAAAGGGAAGTTTGGCAGCATCTTGAAGAATCAAAAGAGGCTTGTTTGCATTTCTTTGTTACTTTTTGGCTTGCATTTACTCCATGAATTTGCTGCTAAAATATTATTGTGTTTGTCACAGAGCTACCATGGTGGAATGGTATCTTCCAGTCATTTAATAAAGGACTTGGAATTTCTAACAGTTCTTTTGTCTTGTATTTTACAGGCAGATTTTAAACTGATGTGTGATAATGCAATGACTTACAACAGACCAGATACTGTTTACTACAAGCTAGCCAAGAAGATACTGCACACAGGCTTTAAGATGATGAGCAAAGTAAGAGACCTATTAAAAACAAAAAGCAGAAACTTTGTTGAGTTTTTTTTGTTGCTGTTATCATACCTAAAAGGAACATAGTTAGTGACAATGATAAATGTAATTTCATCCTTCTGTGTTTAACCATAGCAGTGCCTGCTAGTGCTGCTATATTTAAGGGCTCGATAGCCTTCTTATTATATCTCAGTAATTTTTATTTATTTCTCAACTGTATCTGCACTGCAGAATTCTGTAGGAGTTTTTTTTGCCTGGCCTCAGTGGAAGCAGTTAAGATTTACATATATAAAACCCTACTGTCAAATATTGCTTCTGGCTGAAACTTTGAGAACAAGATCTCATTTAAGTTTTACTTGTGCATAAACAGGAAAGCTCTAATTTTTTCAAGGTGTTGGGTGTGGGGAAGTTTCCAGGTGTGTTGCAAATACACTTTTTACTCAAATAGAGTTGTTGGCTTTTAAAATGAAGTTTTGGGGAGCTGCTCTGTGTGCACGTGTTGTGTGTTTGTGCGTGTGTGTGTGTTACAGTGATGGTAAGTTTTGTGTAAAATAGTTGGTTTTGTATATGCAGTTTGTTTGTTTGTTTGTTTCTCTCTTGATAGTTGGGCTGCAGAAATTCTGATGCCATGCTACCATGACCAAATCATGTTGCATCGCCATTGGAAGGGAGACATTAAGAACAAAATAAGGCCATGGCCATTCCCATCCCATCCCATTATCATAGCATCTTGGCTATGAGGGAAAGGTTAAGTCCCTGCCGCTCTGTCCTTTCTGATTCTAGGAACGGCTGTTAGCTTTGAAGCGCAGCATGTCGTTTATGCAGGACATGGATTTTTCTCAGCAGGCAGCTCTTTTGGGTGATGAAGATACAGCAGTTGAAGAACCTGTCCCTGAAGTTGTTCCTGTACAAGCAGAGACTACCAAGAAATCCAAAAAGCAAAATAAAGAAGTTATTAGGTAAAGGTTTTAATGGGCATGCTTACTGCTTGGTTGCAGCTTTCGTAATATTAGACAGCAGCAAAGAACTGAGGAAAAAATCCTCTTTTCAGCCTTTTTCCTTGAGGTCCATAGGATAAATGGGCAATTTTATTGTATTTTATTTGCTTGTTTATTTATAGAGCTTGTTATATAACCCGGTGATTCCCAGCTTGTAACAAACAATTCAAAAGATGTCTGCATATTCTTTTAAAGACTTAATGTCTATATAGATATTTTTATCATTTTTTATATTAAGTAATGAGTAGTTTCTTCTCATGATGGTTAGAAATACTACTTTATTTTGAATATAGCCACAAATACCTTTTGCATTTTGTCCCTTTTTTTCTCCTTTCCTAAAATGGGTGACTGTTTCAAAATGTAACAGGATCTTTCTGGGAGGGCAAAGTGGTCCCAGATCAGTGACTGATTTTATTTAACTTCAGCCTTATATGGCGTGATGTGTAGATACAGGAGATTATTTCTGGAGCAGGTGATAACATCTCCCCAATGAAGTCTTATTAAACTTCTTTATAAAATACATTGCTAGACAATAGCAATCTTCTAGCTAATAATAGGCACGCACATTTCACAAAGTCATGTTTTTATTGCTAAAATCTAATCTTAGTAAATTTTTTTGAATCTAAATTTAGTAAACTTATTTTATGACATCTAAGCAGAAACTAATTTACAAGCAGCTTTTTTCAGTGTTCTTGCATAGACATCTGAAGATAGATGTTGAACGTAAATCGTAAAGCGTTATATCAGCTGCAATTTTAAGAAAGAAAACCTGTAACAGAGCATCACTAGTTATGTCTTAAATAATCCGATTATGTGGATATGTTCTGCAGGCTTCTTTCCTAAACCTTCCAAGTAAAAAAAGTGAAATGTCATGTCTCTATTTTTTTAAAGTTAACTTTAGTGTTCTAATGAGCCAGATCTTTTATTTTCTTTTACACTTCAAGGTTTTTTGTAGTCCTCCTTAATGTCTGATGAGAGAAGTGGTATTTTAATGTAGTTGTTTTGTGGAAATAGAAGACTGCAACATGTATCTTAAAAAAATTTTAAATAGAGTAATTGTTTTAGTGGAAACTATTCTGTTGACAGCATACAGAAACATACCTGTTGCTATGTAATGGAGAACTAACAAAATGTCATTTGTTCCTTCTTTTTTGGATTGTATTTAGAAATCAACTGAAAGCACCTTTTTGAGGGAGAGGTAGTTTGGTTCTTGTTTCTTCTTTTCTTTTTTTTTTTTTCCCCCCCCCAGGAAATACACGATTAGTTTTGTATCGTGCCCAGGATTAATTCTTGCATAAACTCCAGTACAGGAGTATTTTTGTACTTTGCCAAAGAGCAAGAAAATGGCACTGCCAATCCATGTAGTACTGCTCCATCTTTAATATCTACCTTAACATACAATTCGCGTAGTTAAAAAGAACGGATCTTTGATGTTGTTTGGGTACCAGTTTCTTTGCAATCAGTCTGTGGTACGAATTTACCTTACTTTACCCTCCTATTCTTTTCAATGTTTATCTAACTTTAGTAGTTGGAATTGATTTGTTTTTTCTAGTTAACTTGACCTTTTAAGCAGTTGTATTTTTGCATCAGTAGGATTGGTATTATTCTTTTTGATGAACAGTAAGAGCTTTGGGGAGAGAATTGAACTTAAGAGTGGATATTTTTGCCTTCGTATTTCACAGTTATAAAAAGGGAAAGAGTGAAGTCAATACTTGGAAAGTGTTAAAGCAGCTTAGACCTCTATACGGTAGTTTAAAAAGTGATTTGATCACTTGGACATCCTAATGTTTAAGTCAGTTTTGAAAATTTTGTTCAGGATGTTGCAACCTTCTGAACATTCTCTCAAAATTCTTGTCCTTTAAGTATTCTGTAGAATGCAATAGAAAGTGCCAATTGTTGAGGAGTTTCCTGCTTTGTACACCCTTTCTTAAGTTTCAATGAAACAAAAATCGTATAACACATTTGTCTCATAATAGTATGATCCTGTGATCTTTTTATTGTCTTTAATAGCAAAACTTACTTGTGTATCGGATCTGAATCTCTATACAGAGAGAAATTCTTAGCTAAGCAAATGGAAGAAGATAACCCAGGAGAGAGAAATGGATTTGGTGTGAGGAGATGCTCTACCCAGTACCTAAGGTGTTTGGCCCTAGTGTCTAATGTCCCTATAATGCCCTGAAATATTTTGATATACCAAGCTTATTTTATCTATAAAATATAATGAAGACTGCCATATTCTGTGATATCTTCACACTTGTCCTTATGATATTACCTTCTTCTGATTTTATGTAATACCTCTGTCCTGTTCCGTCTTGGCTATGCCTGTCTATTACAATTTTATTTTTCTGGTGCTTTAATGAAAAGGGATCTACAGAAAGATAACTTTAAATTCAGTAATTTCAATTGCAAGGAATGGTGTGATTAATACTGATTAGGAATGCTAATTGCCAATACTAACAAACATAGGAATTAAAGGACTCCCTGTTAGACTGGGAGCTGTGTCCTACTTCAAGCAACAATATGATATGCAGCCTGTTGGGTTTTTTCTGTGATTAATTACATAGTTTCTATCCCTCATCAAGTAATTTCTGCATCTTTCTGTTTGGAATTTGTGAAAATAGCATATTCATGCATGTGGGAGACGAAGGATGCATACAGCATTTCCCCTCTATTAATGCAGTTTTACTCCCAGTCTCTGTTTTGTAATACTCCCTTTATTTTCGTCAAGGTACAGAAACTATTACATTTTTGAAGTTCAGTAGCTTGGTAGTTTTCAGCTTGTGCTGCAAAACTTCAGTTTATAATATGATCATAATTCCACTTAAATGCTGAAGTAGACTGACCCTGGGAGAGTAGTGGGACTGATTGTTCTGTTAAGAAAACCCAGAATTCATCCCTTAGTTTTCTTGTAGCTTTTAATTTCTACAGCTGTTCCTCTTCTGTTTTGTAGCTGCATTTTTGAACCTGAGGGAAACGCGTGCAGCCTGACGGACAGCACTGCGGAAGAGCATGTCCTGGCGCTAGTGGAACATGCGGCAGATGAAGCTCGGGATAGGATCAATCGATATCTGCCCAACAGCAAGGTCCACTGCATAGTGCAGTTTGCAATTCCATTTTGTGTCTGACTATTGAATGCTTTGATTCATGCTAGGAGACAGGCTTTGGTGCTGTGTTTTCTGGGACTGTAACATCTGGGATGCATGCTCTGTGTGGATGGTCAGTTTGGCTGTTTTGTGTCATTTAGTTCCCACTGAAAGCCATTGTAGGGTCCTAAACGGATCTTGGGTTGTATTGTGTGTTGAACATTTTTGGAAATTCACTCGCAGGAAGCAGTGAAATGTTGCTCGGTCTCGAATTGCAGCCCTTAGCATGTGATTAAAATAGCATCACATTCTTCTTATTGTTGCAACCTCAGAAAAAGCAAACGATGCATAGGTTGAAATGTTATTAGGATTCCTCCTTCCCTCCCTGCCGCCCATTCCCCCCGAAGGAATTCAGGAATTTTTAAGTATTAAATCACTGTTTCTAATGAGAAGCTTTCAATGAGAAGAGTCTGTAACCTCTTGTAATTTTGTACGTACAAGCAGTAGCTGTCAGCTATGGCGTGAATACAAAATACAGACATCCTTCAATGACTGGGATAAGAGAGCAAGTTTGATAGCCTTGAATGTGATTCTGATATTGTTCCATGTGTTTGGCTTTTGTGCCCTCCCAAGGGTTAGAAGGACAATGATCCTATTGTTGCAGTTTTCTCAGAACAATCTGTTTTGTGGGCTGTGGTTTTTTAAGCAGTGTGATAGTTGTGGTGGATTCCTTCATTTCTTCGTGCTGGGATTGGAGTGAATGGTACAGACATTGACTACAGACCTACACTGAGATACGTTTACTCCGTTTCGGTTGAATCATGTGTAGTCTTACTACCACCCTTGTTCTCATTTCTCATCTGTCACTTACTCTAGTGGCCACTGCAGTTGAGAAAAAGAATCAGGATGTTGCTACATCCTGACTTTTCTACCTGATTTTTCAACAACTGTTGCAGAAGAAACTTTGCTTTGAAATGTTAGTGGTGTTGTGTCTTCAAACTTAAATGTCTGTTTCTTGAGCAGTGGCCCTTGTTATGCAGTCACCTTAGGCTCAACTGGATTAGGAAGTAAAGCTTCAAAGAATAGTGGGTGAAGTTTTAGCTTCAGTATATTTCTGTTTCTTTAGATAATTAGAAGACTTGCTGGCTGGACTGAAGGCTGTTTGAAACCTCAGAATTAACAGTGGCTTTTTAAAAATTCTTTAAAGCAATACCAGTCTTCTGCTAATTGCTAGCTCCACTGAAAAGGCCTTTCATGCTGATGCACTCTGTTTTTGACAAAGTTGCTTGAGGTGTGCAGCTCTTCATTGTCTAGGCTGTTAATCACTGTGTGTTCCAGAGTCTAGGTAACTCTGACGTATTCTTAGAGCTCAGCCACTGTTAACTTCTGCCATCACTTGAAGGTGTTTTTCCTGTTCATTCTCTCTCCAGCATTTCTTACCTCTGTTTTTATTATATGCCAACATTAGCTTTGGCCTTCTGTATAGAGAGAGTTTTTCGGAGGGAGGGGAGAAAAAAACAAGATAGGGGAGAGATTTATTTTTCAATTTACTTCAAAGTATTTACTAGTATTTCTGTAGGGAGATAATAGTTTTCATTTTCCCCGTTTACTGAGAAGTTAGTCTTTTTTTTGCCCAATTCATGTGTAGTCAGTTTCTGGCATCAGCTTTGCTTGTTGCATCAGATCTGGCTCTTTCTTGACAGACCCTGGTGTACTCTTTTGTCTTTCACATATCTGTTTTGAGCACTGTGCTTGTGTGATTCAATAGGTCTGGCACAGCACTTCCTCCTCTTTAAGAATTTGACAGTGTGTTCATAAAAGTACTTCTAAGTAGAGAAAGTTGTAGGTGAGATATGAAAGCAAGCAGTTTATTCTAGATTTGAAAATAAGCAGTGACTTAGATTGTGGCTAGGAGTTCCAGTTCTGCTTCTAAATAGAAAGTGTGTTCTAGATTTAACAGTCAGAGAAGCTGGCTCCATGCTAATGATAACGGAATTGGGTTTGTTTGGATGAAAACTTTAGCTCTGATATAGAAAGATAAATAAGGAGATGCATATATGAACTTTTACTCCTAAGTCTTCTGTTCTGAAGCATTTGTTAAGTAGTGTTAAATAGTTGTGACCCATGATTCTCTGAATTAAAAAGTGAATACCAGAGTGCAGGATCCCAATACAGCTAAAAATGACCTTTATACTTTTCTTGTAAGTAACTCCTTCTTTGAGTTGGAACAGTTTTGAATGATTGCTTCTATATCTTTGTGGTTCTCTTCACAGATTGGTTATCTGAAAAAAAATGGAGATGGAACTTTATTATTTAGCGTAGTAAATTCATCTGATCCTGAAGCAGAAGGTAAAAGCAGACGCTTCTAGTCTTGAATGTTCTAGCAAATTTTGAAGTCATAACTGTAAATATGGATCCAATGTAGTTTTAGATGAGTTTTAAATTTTTTAATTTTTTAAACAATTTTTATTATTTTCATTATTTCCCAAGCACCCCAAAGTTGTTTCTCATTGCCTTCCAAATGTTCACTCTTCAGATGCTCTGTTTTACTATTGCTAACAGTAAAAAGATAAAATAATATCTATTTATAAGCACTTAGACATTGCTACAACTTTTTATATAGACTTGGAATACAAGCTTTTGCTGCAAGTACACTGTAGTGTTAAAACCTGTTAGTCTAAAGGTGAATGAAAGTGCTGTAATGCTGTGTAAAACGTGCAATGCACAGATGCCAATTCAGAATAATCTGTTACCTTTTTATTTCCTAAGTTAAATCATTAGCTAAATTTCTTGATCTTTTCTGTTTGTTTTTTTTTGTTCTGTTACTAGTCTATGCTATTTATATTGGCTTTTGCTTTTCACTGGTTTTAGTTTCAAGCTCAAAATGCAGAAGTTTTGAAAGTCTATAATGAATGAATGTCATAGTCTTTATGCTCCTGAATGTCATGGTGATTTATCACTTTCTTCTCTGCATCTTTTGAGATTGGAGTTCATTCACAACTTATCTGTTGTTTCATTGATAAATATGTGAGTGCTTTAGACTAATGACATTGGGAGACACGAGCCTTTAACACTGTTATTGTCTCAGTGCTTTTTCGTTTGGTAGTAAATTCTTCTGGAATGAAATTGAGCATTATGTCTGCTAACATGCCCTTGCCTATTTCTAAAAATAATAAAATTAATAAAATTCATGTGCTTTAATACCTCTGAAATTATGCCATTGAAAGTTTAGGCAGTGATGGTAACAGTGTCTGGACTTCTATAAACAAACTACCACTCAGTCAACATAAGAAACTGCTTTTATCACTTCATAAAATCTGGGTCTTAAATGTTTGTGAATCATATAGTTAAAATAATTACACGTTGATGTATACTCTAAAAATGAAATAACTATGTAAGCCATAGATCTTTTCAATTAGACACAGAAACATACTTACAGCATGTGTTTGAAGTTTAAATGGATAACCTGAATTACAATACCTATGCTTAATGTTTAGATTAAAAGACATTTAGTCTTCATGTTAATTGCAACTTTTTAGAATAGTAAAATCTAAGTATTCACCATAAATTGTGCACATGAAATGCTTTTCTAAGTCTCTTTTAAATCAAATATTAGAGGAAGAGACTCACCCAGTGGATCTGAGTTCGCTGTCAAGCAAGTTATTACCTGGCTTCACTACACTGGGCTTTAAAGATGAACGAAGAAATAAAGGTAAATGCCAAAGGACATGTTTTAGCTTTTTGTTTTTTAAATATTTGAGCAATTACTTGACATAAAATAGTCTCAGTTTCTACCTGTCTTGATATGAAAGTTCACTTGGTTATTCTTATAGTGTGTAATTATTCCGCTGACAGCAGAATGCAGTTTTAAATTGACTTTTTTGCTTATTAAACATCATTTAATTAGGAAGTTTATGGATTAATGTTTTGCGTTAGTGTTACAGCCACACTACAAGCTTTCCAATAATGGTAGTGTGTTTTCTTTGCAGGAGATAATTTTTCCAGACTAACTGTGCTTACAGTTGAGGGAAAAAAAACTCGTAGTCACTTGCATTTTTCCATCACATGAGAAGGATTTTGCAGACTGTGGCCTTTTTTTTTCTCGTATTATTGACATTTTTAATAGTTTCTAGTCTGCTTTCCAGAAACTGACTGTCAACCAACACTAAAGTAGACACATACAAAAAGTAGAAATATAAAAGGAGGTGTGGCCATGAATCTTTTTATTTCTGGGAGTGGGGTGGTTAACTTAGTTCTTGATTTTCCAGTAGTTTAAATATGTTTGTTTATATGGTTAAAATAGTTGCACTGATTCTAGAGTCCTGAAGTGTCCTTGAGATATTGCTCTTGATTTCAGTTGGAGAAAAAAGGACACTGCACTTTCTGTATCCATTTCAGAAAGCAATTTTTTTTCCCTGCGTGATCTTTTCCACTTGTGTGAATCATTTGTCATCTCTTTTTTTTACCTTAGTAACCTTTCTTACAAGTGCTAATACAGCACCTTCCTTGCAAAACAACTCTATATTTCATGATTTGAAACCAGATGAGATGGAACTCTTGTACTCGGCGTATGGTGATGAAACTGGAATACAGTGTGCCTTAAGGTAAGCACTTTCTAATTAGAAAGTCTAACTTCTCTTAGCAATTTTATGCAAAGTAATTTGGACTAAATGCCAACTAGGAGTGTTCAAATCCTGATATTTTATTCTAAAACTTATTTTAAAAATAAATCACTATAAAACTTGAAGCTAGCTTTCGTCTGTTTGGTGGGATTTTTGTGTTGGTTTTTTGTTTGTTTGCTTTTGATTGTAGGTGAGGGGATGTATTTTTTTTCCCCATTTGCTCTTTTAAATTATCCAATTTTATTGCAAGGCTTTTACGGCTCTTGTTACTGGGGTCTTCAATGTCAGTATATTACAGGTTTCTGAAGTTTTAGTGTTCTGCTTTACACTCAGCAGAAAATTAGCTTAAATAGGCAAGTAATAGTTTTCAGTGGCTTTAAAACAGTAATACTTTTCAAGGAGTTTCAACAGAGTTAAAGATACTTGAGAGGGAAAATGCCACTTTTTTTTCTCTTAATCTTGGAGCAAAAGAATTTGTTACAAGCTTTTTCCTCTTTTTTATATTTTGTTTTTTAACCCAGTACCAATGATATTTCAAGTCAGAATTTGTTGGTACTTGTGAAAAACAAGCTTGCACATACATTTATCTACATAATATTTACATATTATTAACAAAGAGAAAAGGAAAAAACTCTGTCTGAAAGCCTTAATTGCTTTTTTGAAGAAACATGGAAGAGTTAAGAACAAAGAAAATATAGGTGTAATGTAGTGTTGTTGGGGAAAACCATATTTGAAGTTGAAGTATTTTTTGTGAAAATAAACGTTTTCTGTAATGCTTATCTCCATTCCTGCTAGCTTACAAGAATTCGTGAAGGATGCTGGAAGTTACAGCAAGAAAATAGTGGATGATCTTCTGGACCAGATCACCGGTGGCGATCATTCCAAAACTATTTATCAGCTAAAGCAGGTGTGTCCTTGATGCACAGAAGTGTCACAAGTTCGTCAGAACAAGAACGAACCTGTTTGTTTTTCAGTGTTGCGTAAGATGCTTTGCTTTCCACTGTAAGTTTAAGCAGGTAAAGCTTAGCTATTCAAGCAGCTGTGTTGTGAACCAAATTACAGACTGAATTAATCAACAGAGGAGTAATTTTTTTATTTTCTGTGGCTCGATCAGTTCTCCAATGTGATTCATTATGTGGCTGCAGAAAGGAAGAGGCAGGGGGATGCAACACAGCAGGGACCAACCAACGGAATAGTGTTTGGGCAGCCTTGTCACTCAATGTGAGGACTTACATATCTGCTTCTGAGTTAAATTGCAATGCTTTTGTTGAGGTTTTTGGTTTTTTCTTAATTGAGATGCAAATATACTTCTTGTGGAAGGATTAATTATTTGAAACATGGAAGTAATGCTGAAGGACAGATTAATATCACTGTACAGGTATCTGTTACCCAACTGTGCTAACTTTTAAATTCATGTAGTATGTCTGAAGGAAAAACTTAACTTCTTTGCAAAAACACCTTCCTGATGGGATTCATACTAAGATTGGAGAAGAGATTTTTCTCAGAAATATGTACGATTCTAGTGGGAATGTTTGCATTCCCAAGACAGATAGACTAACAGAAGTTGCAAGATCTTGTTTCATGTTATTTTCACTCTGAAAACCACTCTTAGTTTGAAATAATTGTCTGCTGTTTGAAATGCTGACATTGTGAATGATTAAAGAATAAAAAAAGGGAGGCAGGATGGGAAGATGGAAGGTACTTAGACTTCCTGACATGGTGGAAATGAGATTATGCTAAATCTCTGCGCTCCTAGACTAAGAATAAGGCGCGTGGTGTTTGGGGAAAAGGAGGCAAATAGAATGAAAACCTCAAGATGATCCTTCAGAATTTTCTGGGTATTTTTTACCGGTTCCCTACGGGAAAAAGATTGTATATGAAACAGGAAGAAATGTAAAGGATTAGTTCAAGAAGTTACAACCCTGTATTTTGAGTACTCTTCTGCATATAGAAATGTATGTATACAACATAGTGAACTTAGATTTATAAACGCGCCTTTTCTTTTTTGCCATCATGCTCTATGAATGTGGTTCCAAATGAGAACTTCTGAAGACCTCTCAAATGGTCAATGGGTATTTACAATTAAAAGTGCTGTTCAGTTGTGAGATATGTCGATATATGCCGATTTTATGCGATGAAATGTGTTTTAGTGATGATATGCCATGGTGTATTATGCTTGAGCATTTTGTGCTGCTACATTTGAGTACCTCTGAAAGTACAGCCTTAATTTGTGATAAGAAGTTACTGAAGTCTTTTACTGACTAAGATAGGGAATTTGAATATAGAATTTGTGAACAGAGGAAAGGGGACTCAAAGATTGGTTAAAATTCATAATGCTAGATTATTGTAGAACATTATTTGTTACATCGTAATTGCATTGCAGATGTGTGAAAAACTTAGCCATCTCTAACCTTCTTTGTGCATGAAGTTTGAAAATACTTGAAACTGTACAAGAAAGAGGTCTTTATTATATGTTGAATACAAGCAATTGTTAAGTATTCTTTCTTTCCAGAGGCGAAACATCCCAGTAAAACCACTGGATGAAGCTAAGGTAAGTTATGGTGACATTCATTCTGTTTGTTGGTTTGGTTTTTTTTTTTAACTAGAAAAGGTGTTTGGGCATTTAAGGTAAAGTGATGTTCTCAGAGCTTCCAGCATTCAAGTTCTTGATTTTATTTAATGTGCATCTGTTCCATATAGTAATGCAGAAAAAGATATTAAGTGGAATATAGGAGAAAGAAGAGGCTGTTAGGTTGGCCCTGAAGAGGCTGTCCTGGTTAGTTCTGAATTGTTTATGTGAGTCTATATGGTTGTCCTTAGAGAAGAGCTAGTCTTTTTTTTTTCATAGAGGTTCTACTCAAAGATCACAAAATGTGATAGTGTTCTGTGATGGTCCGGGATCTCGTTGTGGTAAACCACTAAATTACCCAAGCATCATTAGAAAACATTTTTAGGAAATACAAGCGTAAGCTATGAAATGCTAAGATCTAAAATCCTCTTTTGTTCTTTAGGTTCTGCCAGTTCTTGTAAAAGAAGAACACAAGTTGCATAATACCTGTCTGGATTCTTCCAAGCAGATTATGGTAAGATGACTGGAGAGGAACAACAGAAAAAAAAAAACATAAAACCCCCCAAAAAAGTAGTATTGAGACATTCATTTTGTTTGAGGGCAAGGATGTGCATGGTCTGAAGTAGAATATCAAAATTACAGTATCTAGAATAATGTTCCAGTACTGAAAATTAATTCTCTGACATTTACTCTATTTTAGTTACTGGCTTTATTGTTCTGTATTCTCCAGTTTATTTCAGCATGTGTAATTAAATCCAATGCAGAAAGATCACTTAGGAATCTGAAAAAGATACTTGATCTGCTGATGACTATTTGAGGTTCAAACTGCTGTAAAATTGTAAAAAATCATTAGTATTGATCAGTTTTAACACATCCATTGAAAATGTTGTAGAAAGCGAGGGTAAATAATGCATATCTTTTATGCTTTCACAGCTACTAATCAAATCTTTCTTTAAGTGGTGAAGGTTTTATCTTTCAATTTATTTGTGACAACAGAACTAACTCATTGCATTCCATGGCAATTCACATAAAAATTATATGGATCACAATATAGCAGCTAATAAAATTTTTTAGTTTTATAAGTATTCCTTATGTTTTGTGTAAAGTCACCTTTCTCTAGAAGGTGACTGGTTAAATTAATTCATGAAAGTGCTTAAGTTTCATATTTCTAAAAGATAATACCTGTTTGTGTGTTTACCTGCGTGTCTTATTTCTCCTGCTGGAATAGGCATCCTCAGAGACTTCTGTTAGAATAGGTTTTGAAGCTTAGTGACTTTTACTTTGATTTCCAACTCTGTGTCATTACATTAGCAGTGTGGCAACAGGTGTGGAAAGAAATGAAGTTGTTGTAGTGCAGGCTGTATATCATTATATAAATGTATAGAAGAAATACTAGAGAGGCCAGTTCCATCTGATCCTGTGTATAGGAAGGCCCACCATACTAAAAATATCAATAAATCCAGTGTTCATGCATGGAGAAGATGAGGGAAAAGGGGATCTGGGAGTGGTTCATGATAGGGACACCTGCCAGGATTCTTCTGTGAGACATGAAGGAGTTTAGTGTTTAGTGTTTAGTTAGGAGTTTCAACAGTTCTGGATACCAGATAAAAGATACTTAGATTACTGTGCACATCCCTTGCCATTCATATGACTGGTCTGTCCTGGAAGCATGTTTGAAGTGTCTGTGAATTTCAGGTGGGCCAAGATGGTTATGGATGCCCCAGTCTCAAACGTTGTGATGCATACTTTTAAGGGAATGGATTTGTGCATTTATCTTAAACATTAGGGAGTTATTATGACAGCTTGTCATTATGGCTAGTCTTTCTATTTCTTTTGTTTTAATAGGTTGGAGAATCTGCTGGAGACAGTAACTCTTCTGACTTGGACTTTCTCTCTATGAAACCATATTCAGATGTATCTCTTGATATTTCTATGTTAAGTTCATTAGGTAAGTAATTAAATATACAGGACATCAGTTAGGGTTTCGTTGTACCACAGACAAAATGACAGCTGGATTTGCTAAGATTAAAGTGTTCAAAAAGTAGTATCAAGTCCACTTTTGACATAAGTAAAAGTCTGGGGCTGGTACAAGATAAATGAACCTTGCTCTGTTTTTCCTCTGAGACATCCATGTGCTATCCAAGCTAACTTTGCTTGTACAAGTGAAGAAATACAATTTTGATAGCTTTGCTTGTATTTTGTGTTCATAGTAACATAAACTTTAAGAATCAGCGTGGAGCTTTAGCTCAGAAATGATGTTACTTCATATGATGTCTTTGAAATAACTTGGGAATTAGGTAAGTATGTGAAGCACGATCATATCGCCACTTGGAATATCCCAAAACAAAAATCAGAAGAAACTTCAGGCACTGGAAAGACTATCTTCAGATAAGGCAGTTGTGTAAAAGTATTAGGATGCTCTTTCAAATACATGCCTTTGATAGGTATCTTCTAAATGCTGCAAGAAGTACTGTTGCCATTTCTTCAGGCTGCTGAGCTGGTCAAATGGCTTAACAAATGTCATCCAAGCTAACAACCTGCTTATGTTTTAAGATACTTTTAATTCAGGATGTGAAAGAGGCCAAACTATCCATTATAAAACATAATCAAGGTAATGAAAGACTTAAAGGAAAGCAGGATTTCTACAGATTTCATAGAATCATGGAATTATAAAATCAACCAAGTTGGAAAAGACCCCTGAGATCACCAAGTCCAACCCTTGATCCAAAATCGCCATGGTTACTAGACCATGGCACTCAATGCCACATCCAGTCTCATTTTAAAAACCTCCAGGGACAGTGAATCCACCACCTCACTGGGCAGCCCATTCCAATGCCTGATTACTCTCTCTGTAAAAAATTTCTTCCTAACATCCAACCTAAACCTTCCCTGGCAGAGCTGTGCCCTGTTGTCCTTTTGCTGGTTGCCTGGGAGAAGAGACAGACCCCCACCTGGCTACAACCTCCTTTCAGGTAGTTGTAGAGAGTGATGAGGTCACCCCTGAGCCTTCTCTTCTCCAGACTAACCAACCCCAGCTCCCTCAGCCTCTCCTCATAGGACTTGTGCTCAAGTCCCTTCACCAGCCTGGTTGCTCTTCTCTGGA
>JAYRBT010000082.1:56666378-56696357 GCA_036023395.1 Myiotriccus ornatus | reverse complement strand
TGTTGTGGCCAAAGTGCAGGACCCGGCACTTGGCCTTGTTGAACTTCATCCTGTTGGAATCAGCCCAGCTCTCCAGCTTGTCCAGGTCCCTGTGAAGAGCTGTCCTGCCTTCCAGCAGGATTTCTCACATAGATGCAGTTTGAAAAGCAGTTGTAGGCTCTGATTATGCTGTCACACTCTAATTTTATTTAATTCAGCAAAAATTAATATCCATTTTATAGATAATGTATAGTCACATCAGTCTTACTGTGAATTTCTTGTGCCACTGAAAACTGCTTATGTTTTCTTCTTTGAACTAGAAGTAAATACTTCTAGATTAGTTGGCTTCCAGAGAGAGTTTATGGCATTACTTTTTATCATAATTCTTGAAAAGTTAGCAAGAACTGCATTGAAGAAAGCAAAGGGAAAGAGTTTATTTTCCTGTTTAAAGCTGAGTGAATATTTTTTAGGTCTTCAGATGAAGGAGTAGCATATATTGGTACATATTTCCAGTTCTTTTCAATTTCAGTTTTATTTGGCTTATTATAAAATCACTATAGCTTGAGAAGATACTGCTCTTAAAACCTTCTGTGATGGAGATTTCTTTGCTTCCATAAATTACATGTTCTATTGTAACTGTATTTTAAGTTAGATATTTAGGTGACCTTTCTATTGATGTCTCTGCTGCAAAGTAAATGTGTTATTCACAGTGAGGGTGGTAGGGCACTGGAACAGGTTGCCCAGCGAAGCCGTGGGTGGCCCATCTCTGGAAGTGTTCATGGTCAGATTGGATGGAGCTTTGAGCAGCCCGGCTTAGTGAAAGGTGTCCCTGCCTGTGGCAGCATGGTTTGGAACTGGATGATCTTTAAGGTCCTTTCCAAAGCAAACCATCCTATGATTTCATGTCTGGAGTTTAAAAGATAAGGAACACAAATTAAGCTCTTACAGCTGTTTAATTTACTGGGACTCAGTTCAGTTTCAGCCATTTACTGTGGCACTTTCCTTCATCTTCCAGTATCACGCAGATCTGCAGCTGTTGCTTTTTAGAAGTGCAAAGGAAAATGCAAGATTGAGGTCATTTTGTAATAGAAAACACTGGTATTAATCTAGTTTAAAATTTTTTTATAAGACTTGGTAATTCATGAGTCAATGTACATATGCTAATTAAGGGTTTTGGTTGGTGACTGGTGGCTCTTAGGAAAAGTAAAGAAGGAGCTTGACCATGACGATAATCATTTACATCTGGATGAAACAACTAAGCTGCTGCAGGACCTTCATGAAGCTCAGGCTGACAGAGTGGGATCCCGGCCTTCATCCAATTTGAGTTCCCTCTCCAATACCTCTGAAAGAGACCAACATCATCTTGGTAAAGTTAGCTGTGTCACAGAAGTTGCAGTGCTCGTGTTCTAATTGAAATTGGTTTAAACTTATATTTTAATTTACAGAATCTTTGGGAGAAACTACGCTGATAAAACAGTGTACTGACTGCAGGATCATGTTTTAGTTTTTAAATATGTGTGGCAAAGACAACTAAGAAGACATACTTCTGACCTCTGGAATTAAGGGCACTAATTGTAGTTACTTATTTTTTGAGTAGGTGTGATTGAAATAATTGTGAAGTAAATTGATACTGACTGGCAAATCCCTATAAGGACTTGCATAAAATGCCTTTAGAAATACTAAGGAGTACATAATGTTTATTTTGCTTCAGCATAGTTGTATGCACAAAGTAACAAGTGGGATTCTTCAACAGCATTCCATTGTCAACTGTAAAAATCAGTGATAAACTGCTTAACAATTTGGTACCATTCTGAGAAGGTAGGAGATGTTGGTTGGATGATACTCAGTTGCATTTTGTATAATTTTTCAACTTTTCCAAAAATTAGCTAAATTACTAAGAATCTTGTAGTTTCTTTTTCATGATCTCCTATTTAAATATAATTTCAAAGTATAAACTGGACATACGAAATAACCATGCTGTTTATATATGTAACTATCTCTTCATTAAATTTCTGTACTTCTAAAGGTTTTGATTTTTTTCTCCGTGTTCTACAGGAAGCCCCTCTCATCTGAGTGTTGGAGAACAGCAAGACATGGTTCATGATCCCTATGAATTTCTTCAGTCTCCAGAAACCTCAAATGCCACTAGTAACTAATCTGACATATACTATATATATTTTGTATTTTAATTGTATTATGTTTTTATAAAGTTTCTGTCCATGACAGAAACCTCAATTTTGTCCTCTTTTCTATGAGGATTCCTGTATAATATTATTGTATATGCAGGATTAAGCAAGCAAGCAAACAAACAAACAAAAAATAAAAGAAAGATCTACTTAGTGCATTGTGTTTTTAGCAATGTACCAAGAACTGCTTTCAATTTGTGCATTAAGGGGGGTTGCTGTCTACTGGTGTGTGAGTCTTGACTGAAAAACAACAAATAATGTGTTAGAAAAATTTGTATTTTATAGAAACTAAAAAGTGATAATTTTCCCAGCAGTCATTAAATGTTTCTACTGTATTTATCTAATAGTTCTGTTGAGATCTTAATCTGAACATATCCAAGGAGAAACAAAGAACTATTTGAATTGGGATCATTATTTTTTCCCACCTCCTAATGCTAATAATCTGCAGAAGTTGTTTTAAGCCTTTCCCCATATTTTTAAATCTTTTTTTTAATCACTCTAGAGATACTTGAGAGTAACAGTATTTGGTAGTTGCAGTAAAATGCTCACTACAAGACTTCTACCCTGGATCTGAAAAAGATGGGTGTTTTTGTGATCCCTTGTATCTTGAAACACCGAGAAAATACAATACTTGTATTTTTTAATATGACAAGTAGAATGGAAAAAATACTGAATAAGGTGTGCTTTCCAGTAATTTCAAAATAAAACTTTTATAATACACTAGGATAATACATCAGTAGCGAAACTGAGGGCTTTTGTACTATTGCTATGTGCAAGCAGACAAATGTTATAAATTTACCATATTTTGTAAATAATAAAAATAGAAAAGCAGTTTTGATGTTTGCAAATATCTTGTTCTTTCCAGGAGAAAATTTACTTCCTTTACTAAGTCTGAAATAGTAGGAGTTTTGGGTCTGAATTTATATGCTGCTTCAAAAGATAAATTTCACCATGCCACATATAGCTATAAACAAGAAAAACCTGTGCATTTTTAGGTACCATCAAGGAAGGCTGTCATACAACTGATGGCAAAGCTTTGATAAAGTCTAAATAGGGAGATTTGTTCATTCAAAGTAGGTATGCTGAAGAAAGCATACAGCCAGGTTTTTCTGTTGGGAGTTGTTAGGAATGTGTGTGTCAAAGTGTTTGGGCCTCTCTGCTGCTCCTACATTCCGATTTATCATGACCAGGGGTTCTTGGAAGTAACGTGTATGATCTGCTCCACTGTGACAGTGTTGACTGTTGGAAAATGTTTGCATGGACACACAGCCTTGTTTCGCTCTGTAGCTCCCTAAAATAATTTTAATTGAAAAGTGTCTTTATAACTAATATGGTCTTGATCTCTAATAGGTCTGATTTCTCACACAGTAAATATAAATTGATTCCTGTAATATACTCTAAGTAATAGTTGCAGTTGGTAAGGAAATCTTTATTGAAACACTTGCTGTTGAATTGCCTGCCTGAGCTCTTGAATAAAATTCCGCAGTAGAATGTTCAAAATGCTCCTCTAGAGTAATATGCTGGTTTGTTTTGGTTTTTGTTTAAACTCCAGTGTTTACTAATGAAATCTGAAGTAACATGCAGTATCTTATTTGATGTCTTCATCTTGGATTTCAGATAGAATGCATTCAGGCTTTCTGTAACTCTGTAAAACAGCCTTTGTCGGCTCCATGAGTTAGTTGTATAAAAGGCTGTATGTTGCTTGTATCATTACCATACCAGAAAGCACTTTCTGCTCGAGGAAAGTTTGCTTATTTATTCAGCCTATCTGACCCTTAAGCAATGTCAGTTATGCACAACACTAAGCACTCCAACTGCAGTTCTGCAGGTGCTGGACAATCATCTCAGTAGGCCTACTGCCTATATTCCCCAGGACAAAATTGCTTTTAGGGCAAAACCTCTTCCCAGAGGCAAATATAAATGTTTTTGCTGTGGTGCCTTCTCACAAATAGCAGACATTGACTTGTAACCTGTTTGCTGAATGTACTGATACACATGACTGGGCTCACTAAATGCCTCAAGAAAAGCTTTTGTTTTTCTTCCAGAAATCTCATTCTCATATATTTTATGGAAAGATTGAACTCTTGAGTTTGCAGCCTCTGGTAAAACGTTAAAACTTTAGCTTTTTTTTTGAGTGGTTGAAGTAACTTCTTTCAGTCACTTGTTTGTAGTAGTGCATTTTTACTCTCAAGCTGAAAGAAAATCTCTTTCTCCTCTTCACTGTGTGTGTATGTGCCTGTGCTTGTGCCAGGGTAATGCCGCTGCTTTTTCAAAATTACTCTGCTTTATTTCAAAAAAAGCCTTAGGATCCAATTTTGCCAGTTCTTCTCCTACTTATTTGAAAGGGGAAAAAATTCCTAAGCTGTGTCTCATTTGCTCTTGTCTATGCAGGCTGTAAGTTCTTGCTAAAATACATTGAAAAGCTTGGAAATAACCGGTTAAGGCCTGTAATCTTATGGTCCTAGCTAAACATTAAGAATTTGAAAAGCTTTACATCTGTGGGTTTGTTTAACACATGTCATTATTTATTTAATTCCATGTACACTAGAAAGGCATGGTGTTTATCTGGTAGATATTTCCTGTTTAGCTCATTTGGAAGAGGACTGCATGTCTTTGGCAACACATATAAATTTGTAATACATAACATCTTCTAGCTAGGTGGCACCATATGTCAATACACTTTATGTGAGTTCCCATCACTTTGAATATTTCTGATGCTGCCATTGAAATAGAGTTGAATTTCCCAGGATGTTTCGTAAAACCAACCCAGAGTTTCTCTGAGAAATTGAGAAAACAAATTGCATTTGTTCTAAATGCACCGAAAGATTTCAAGAAAACACTGAAGACTCATTTGCAATTTAATTTTTTCCTCTAATACTGCTATATCACAGCCTGTGTTGCATGAAGGATGTAAGCAATAGTAAGAGAAATCTCCTTACTTCTGTTCTTCCACAGGATAGAAATGCATCAATGAAAATGGAGAATGGTCTAAATAACTGTGATTAATTTTTTACTTTTTTGAATATCATCAGTGTCATGTTTTAGCACAGCCATTTCTGTGGCAGCAAAGGGAATGTTGAGACTGTATTGCACACATTTCAAACACCTTTGTAAATGAGGATTCAGCATGAAACAACTTTCTTCCACTGTCTGTTTTGAGATACACAAGTATAGGGACAGAATTTACATGAAAATATTAGAGAAAAAAATAATAGTAAATCTTCCTGATGTGTCTCCCTTGCTCTTCATTAAAAACAAAAGAAAAAGCACAGGGGCATTTTTCCTGTCATGTAGTTCTTTTGCTTTCTGGCGGATGAATTGCTATGATGAGAGATTAATGCAGATGAGACCTGAACAGCTGACCAACAGAAATAACCTGATGTCTCCACCCCTACATTCCAGAGTGAACGGTTGGTCCTCACCATGCCACTCCTTTTTGTATTTGTTGCTTTACAGCTTTTTATCTACCTGGCTACCATGGGATTTGGAGTCTACACACCACTACTGCCACATGGACGGAAACAAGCAGTTTTTTCTGGTTGGTTTTTCTTTTCTAACCTTCTACCACCCTTCTTGAATTATGTTTTACTATAAATGCTAATCTGTGTCCAAATAAGGGGAGGGGACAAAAACCACCCGCCTCCCTAATTATGCTACCGGTGGGGTATTTCCAAGGGAAATAGGGCATTTCCAAAGAAATGACATTTATTCCTAGTGAGTTGAAACCCCCAGTTGAATGTTGCAGAACTCAGCTGAAGTAGATTATTTGGGTCTGTTGGTTCCCACCTTGCAGGAGGGCGTGTGCGTATGTAACTCGGTGTTAGTAAATATTGTAGTTAATTAGGTTTTGAAAGATCCTTTAACTTAGGTGGTGACTGGAAGAAAAGGGGCAGGAGGCAGGAGGTGGAGAAGAGCCACAGCTGTTTGGAAGCAGGAGGCAATGCATCACAGTTGAACGATTTTTCCTAGGCTGGTCAAAAATTACTATAAATCATAGAAAATATCCTCCTACACAGAAATGTTGGTATGTCTTTGAACTAGTAAAATAGACTATTTTTTTTAAATCTCAAGTCCTTCAGATCCTGATAAAATAATATGCTATAGGAAGAAAGTACATCTTTACATGAATTTGAAAGTATTCTTCACTGTGACCACCTCCACTACATACTCTATAGCCCACCTCACAGTGCAGGGAAGAAACAAATTCCAAGCAGTTCTTGTCCCATCAAGATGACTGCAGGTGAGGAGTTGTCCTCACCAAAAATCTGCAAGGAGACAGGGCAGAATGATGTTGCTCTTCCACAGACTGGATAAAGGAAACAAATACACAAAACTAAATTCCATGGAATCTCCCAGACTGCCCATGATGGTCCAGGTCTCTCTACTCATAAATGTTAGTGTATCCTACAGTGTTACCATAAATGTTGGGGTATCCTGCAGCGCTACCATAAACTGGTTATTCTGGGCTGCCATTGTGCGCTTGGAGTGCACTCGGTGCTGCTTTGCAGAAGTAATGTGTGACAGCGTAGGTGTGCTGCCATTGTCACTAGGGTTTAATTAGTGGGAATAGAAGAATGGATGAAACATTATTTATGCTTAGTACTTTGGCTCATGAAGGATTTGAACAGATGCTGTTTTTGCCAGGAAAGACCCTTCAGAAGCAGCCCTATGAAAAACAGAAAGCCCGTCACTGTATTTGCTTATGGCGCTCTCAGTCCGTCATTGTATGATTGAAAACTGGTGAGTCTGTGGAATTATGAACTAACACAAACTTTGTTTTTAGAAAGATCAGCTTGGATAAGATGAAACACCTTGTTTTATGTTAGGTTTGCTTGTTCTTTGTCAATTCAGTATATTGCAGAGCACAGTCTGGAGTTCTACATTATGTCCAAACAAGACTCTTTTCCTTTTACACAGGAGAGGGAGAAAGTTTAGCAGCATAATGAGAAAGAAAACACTGATAGGCAGTATATCATTCACTTTTTTATGTACAAAACATAGATTGTTGCTAGGAAATGGTTGGGTATCAATGGAACACTCTCATGACAGCACTGTAATTCTTGTTGAAACAGAGGTTGAGTAGTCAGCATAGCTGTAGGTCTAATGACTAAGGTTTTTTTTGCAATCTGTTTAAGAAAACAGACTATTAATTACGCCTCTTCTTCTACTTCCTATGAAAATGAAAGACAGCTTTAACATACAGGGAAAAAACACAGTGCTGATAAACATCATGCCTTTATAAGTGAGTAATTAACAGCCTTGCTGCTCTGATGTGCCTGCAGTCCTGTTTTTTCAATTATGTGCATCCTCTGTATTATCAGCTGAGGACTTACACTTTAACTATGTTGTGTCCCATGACCATTTACAATGCAGGAGAGATCTAGGAAGGGAAGACAGACCTGTAAACCCATTTCTTGCTCAGGAATTCTTGAAAGAGATGACAGATAAGTTGTCCATTCAGAGGACTTCCCATTTATCTCTCTCTGGAGGAGGAGATAGGTCTAAGCTATGAAGACTTGAAGAATCATACTAACTCTTATGAAGCCTGATTTTGATACCACTTTCAAAATATAGTTGGTACATACCAAAGCTGGTATGTTAAATGTAGTAAGAGTTTTTTATTCTAACACTAGCAAAACTGTAAAAGGAAGCCAAACCAGACATTTCTCACCTATTTGCCAAAATGTTTCTATATTCTGACAGAGGATTTAAATACAAGAAGCATTTATACTTTTTTTTCTTAAATTTCTGCCTCAAATATTTGAAGAGGGAAAATCCTGAAACTTCTGTATCTTTGCATTGGTCCTTTCTGAATTAGATTTCACCAGCTTAGCTGCTCTTCTGTTTTGGATGAAGAATAACTTTGCCTAAACATCATAGGAAATAATTCCATTTGGGCACACAATGAGACTTCCTGGACTGGTGAAGAAAACACACCTTCCCATTGTCCTTGTGTTGTGTCAGTGAGCAGTCATTCTCTTCAAAATATTGGTAATTGCTGTCATGGTAACAAAACAAAAACATGGTGTGGCAACTATTTTCAGTGTTGCACATGTGATACCTCTTCTGGCTGTAAAACACTTCAGTTTTCAACCAGGGCAAGAGGTGTCCTCTAGTTCAAGCCTAGCATGGATTGTTTTTTCTGAACAATGATCTAGGTGTGTGGGGGGAGTTGTAGTGCTTTGTTTTGTTGGGCTTCTCTCAGGCGGATGGGCAGCAGGTTTGGAGGTGGGAGGGGAATGACAGGCCAACCAGCGTAGGGTGATCAACTTGTTCCTAGTAGCTATTTGCCCTACTCCTGAACACCTCTGCAACTAACTGGGGTGGGGTTGGCACTGAAATCATGGGGGCTCTGGCAGTAACCAGCCTTTGAGTTCTTTAACACAGGAAAAACTAAGCAACAAACTACTACAGGAGCTTCACAGAATTTAAAAATAATAACAGTAGCACTACTGGAGCCATGCAAATCTTCAAGTACATTCTTTTTTAATGTCTTTGATCTTATCTTTAGCTTGGTTGTGGAAGAAATATTGCATTCAAGCTTCTAAGTTTAGGTAAGCTGAGTGTTGAATGGATGTAATAAAACTAACACCAACTGCTTTTAATTTCATGTATATATTTAGTTTAGAGAGAGAAAATTGGAAAATTTTCTATATTCCATGCTGTTGGTATACGTGGTATTTGATCTAAAAATTTGTGTGTACAAGGCTCATTCTTTAAAATATTAAGCAAAATGAAATACCTATTATATTTATGCAGATTTTTTTTTTTTTTGAGATCCATGCTTGTCTTTTTTTCTTCAACTGAAGAATGCTAATCTAATAAAGAAAAAATATAATATTTGGCCCTTGTCCACTGGCAAGATTTGTATGAACTGCAAAACTTCTGAAATTGGTATCTATTGTACACTGTTTGATCTTTATTTCTGCTAACATGGTGGACAAAATCCTGATCACAGTGAAGATCCACTTAAGTGGAGGCAAAATTGGCAGCAGGTATGTAGAATGCTCTTTTCTGTTTTATATATTGCCAAACTATGAGCAATAAGAGGAACCTGGTTAAAAGAATTTGAAAACATGTAAGAGGGAGAGGAGGAATAGATGTTGCATTAGGAGCCTGTGATAGAGGAAATGGGTCAGGATAAGCTTTGGTCATTTTTCTTTTGAGCAACCAGATGATTTCTCTTTCTCACTGCTCAACTTCTGTCTTAGAAGAGCTGTAGGTTGAGCAGTAGGTTGAGCATTATTTAAAGGATTGAATTTGAAAAATCAAACAATGAGTTGTGTAGGTAAGTAAGAATGTAAAAGTAATTGATGCTGTTATAAATGCTGTAGGTAGCTGGGAGAGAGAAAAGAAAAAAAATAAGTATTTTGGTAAAATAGCAGTGGACAATTGCCCCCTTCTGCCATGATGTGCAAAGGCAGAGCTGAAACTATTTTATTGGAATTTACATTCTGACACTTGGAAGTAAAATGGTGATTGCTCAAATTTGTTTGAGATCTTGTGGATTTGAGATCTTTCCTTAGACGTGTTTGGACCTCTCTCCTTTGGGTAGTGTGCATTTTGCTGTATACTGTACATTTAGCCAAACTGAGTGGACACTACAGAGTGTAGAGAAAGCTGGTTCCATTTTCAGGTCAGCTGTTCATCAGTTCAGTTAATCCACGTAAATGGCTCTGAATTTAAATATTCGCAGCCTTGACTGGGTGTATGTAGGGTTGCAAATACTCTGGACAACAAACTGCACTCTCCTTATCAGGCACAAACAGGTTCTACCTTTTGAAAGTAGTGGCAGATCTTCCATTTAATACTTTTTCAGACCATTATATACTGAATGAAGTGCTAACAAAGGTTCTTCTTCTGTGCTTTGAGAACAATCAATCTGAAGCTTGTAATATTTTTGAAGGTCTTGAGTTGTTGTTCTTTTCCATTTTGTTGTCCTTTTTATGCTGCCTCAGAGCCAGAGTTCTGAGCGTTTTGTTCTCTTGTCTTCTGGTCATTAAAGTACAATGTGAAAAATTTTGAATTCATACATTACAGGTTAAACTGCTTCTGACATAAGACACACAGAAAACTTGTAACGCCATTCCTGATGAATGAAATTACTAAATAATTTTTTGAGGATTAACATTTCATTTCTTCTTAAAATCCTCTGGGTCGTGACAATGAATAATTTAAGAGTTTAAGTTGTATGCACAGGCTTTCTAAACCAGAAATGTGTAGCTTCTGTTTCAAATTATTTGCACCTTTACGTCCTCTATTTTAAGGTGCTTCCTTTGTCTTAGGGCTTGGCCAATGTTAATAAAATATAAATATTTATACTGGCCTTTGAATTGTTAACTGACTCAAGCAATAGCTTAGCAACTGAGATAACATAGGAGGTTATCTCTAGCATTCTGTTCTTACATGCTACTTTGCTGCCAGAAATTCTATGAAAGGCTTCAGAAAAAATCATCCCCTGGCCAGTTCTGGTGAGGATAAGTGGAGCACCTCTCATATAAGGGTATGTTGAGAGAGCTAGGACTCTTTGGTCTGGAGAAGTCTCACTGGCGTGTGCAAATATCCAGCAGGAGAGAGTTAAGAAGAGGGAGACAGATTCTTCTCAGCAATGCCTACTGACAGGACAACAGAAAATGGGCACAAACTAAAACAAGTTTTATCAGTTTTTATACTCTCTGTTGGGCTGAACCACATACCCACTTCACCCATGCTGGTCTGGCTGTCACAGGAAGACATTAGTCTCCACTAGTCACCTCAAGGTGTACACCCCACTGCTGCACTCGTGTATCTAAAACAAGAATATCCTCCAGTCCCCTTTGGGTCAAGTTCAGCTTTTTTTACAATAATTGGTGAGCATTATTTAAATACTTCCTGAGATAATTATTCATTTGGTCATCTCCTCTGAGCCTTCTTCTGTTGTCAGAGGGTTTGGATCAGTTATAGTGATCAGAGTAACTAAATAGTAAGGAAGAATAGTCAGTCACTGAGTGAAATGTCAGGGCTTGAAGACAAATTAGTTACTTTTCATTGAGATTCAAGTGAAGTAAAATGCTTCAAACTAGAGATACGTATCTTGAAAGTTGTAGGAGCACACTGTCATATATTGATCTCCTATTCCATGTGCTTTTGCTGCTCTACTGCCAGATCTCTTTTGCTATATTCTGAGCAATTTACTTTCTTTAGTAGTTTATTTTAAATTTTTATCTTGTATTTCCTTTTAAAACTCCTTAATGAACTCTGAATTCCTATGGTCTTGTGTATTCCAAATTGGAAAAAGTCTTCTATTTAAAAATATGCAACAAATGTATTTTAGGCATGGGACATGGGGATGTTTGACACTAACCATGCATCACTAGTATTTCCCCAAAATGGAGAGTTTCACTGGCTATAAGGTTATATAAGTTGATATCAACTTTTATTTGATATCAAACAGAATCAAATCAATTGAACTTGTTCAATTCTTGATCTATGATGTGAAGAAAAAACCTTCAGTTTAGACTATGCGTATTTTTTTAAGGAAGTGGGGTGGTGGGGGGGTTGGGATGTGTGGAAAGAATGAAGAGGAAGATATAAAATAAATTATTCAACATGAGATTCATATATGTCCCACACACTAGTATGAAAACTCAGCAGAAAGCTGTTACGTTTCTAAATCAAATCAGAACTAACAAGAACTTTTTGAAGTAAAATGTTCAGTTGAGGACATGAAGGAAACAAAC
This sequence comes from Myiotriccus ornatus, assembly GCA_036023395.1. Lineage (NCBI taxonomy): Eukaryota > Metazoa > Chordata > Aves > Passeriformes > Tyrannidae > Myiotriccus > Myiotriccus ornatus. Next base: position 56,684,473 of record JAYRBT010000082.1, on the reverse strand, counting down.
GATGAAACTGTAAAGGCATGATTTTTTTAATGGTAAGAATTTGTTTTACTATTTTAATTTATTAATATCAAAATTATCTTTTTGAACATACATGTTATAATCTTCTCTGTGTTGTAAAGATTTCATGTCATCCGTTCTAGATTTTTTTTTGTCATTAAGTAATAATTTTTAAAATCCCATGTCAATTTGCATTTCCTTCTAGCAATCAGAGTTTTAAAGCTCTTGAATGCTGACAGAACTGATGGAGATCATCAGCATATTTTAGTTTTGTTGATTTTTGAGGGACAGGAGCATTGGAGGCTCTTTGAGGCTTCCTTGCTGAGCTGCTAGCTATATCTGGGGCTGGTAAAACCAAATTCTCAGGAAAATCCTCAGCTGCAGTGGGGCAAAACACTAAAGCTCAACACTCAAACTTGTAGAAAAAGTCAAGATGTAAGCTATGCATTTCATATAAACCTATGGCTAAAATAGTGTACAAATGTGTGTTTTAAAATAGAATTTTTTTTAACAAAAATAGATACAGCTGGTAATAAATTCCCTTAGGATTGCTTTTAACTTATTAGTGTTTCACTAATCCATACAAGAAGTGGAAAAAGCAAGATCTTAGATTGACTGTAAATCAACCTTCCTATACTATTTGACTTAAACCAAAAATATTGAGTTTTGATTTAGTTAACATTAAGGTTTAATGTTGGTATTTAAATAGAAATGTAAATTTAAAGCAAAGTTCGGAATCTATGAATTTTTCTCATACTCTCTTTTCCATTAAACAGAATGAATGAAATTTCACTCCTCAGAGCAAATATACTCCCTTTCATCCCTTTCAGTTCTCAATTTTTCAAAGGTTTAACTTTGAGACAACCTAAAGCCAGAGGTGGGGAAAATATTGTTCTTCCTGGTAGAGATGGTAGAATTTTTTTTTAAGTTGTGATTTTTATAATTTCTAGAGTCTAGCACTCTGTTTTTGTGAATAAGTTCTACAGTAAGTTTGAGGAAGAAAACAATCATTTTCAACACTTGACAAAAGTTATTAAGCTTAGCAGAGAGAAACAAGTGATCTGTATTTTCTTAAACTGATGCAGCATTTTGAAATGGACTTAGTAGGAAACATGTTCATGGTCTCATTATAACTTTGTGATCATTGCACAAAACAATAAAGCAATGAATATTTTTAATAAGACCAGAAACCTTAATTGCTCTAAGGTTGTTTTTTTTCTGTTGCTATAGTGATTCTGAGAAAACTCTAATGCAACAACTGAAGCAACTTCCTGCCATGGAAGCAATCCAAAATTCAGAACAAAAGCCTCGTACAGGCTGGACATGACGTCCTGGATTGTTATCATTCAGCGTACATGTCTTAGTAAATTAGCAACCTTTCCTTGTTCTAGTGCCTTCAGCTTCTTGTCTAAGGGGGAGATACTAGGTGAGTGTATTTGGGGAGAAAGTGTTCAGATCTTTCACTGAAACTTCCAGCTTTACAACAGAGTTAGTGGGCAGCTGGTTTTGACATATGTTAAAAAGACATGAGACAACTACATTCTTCATCAACAGATTAATCTTAGAGAAGAATGCAGTGTGCTTCTCTGAATGTCTTCTGATGAAAACTACTGACCTTATTTTCATTCCTTCTCTCTTCTGGTCTTTGGGGTTATGTTCATTATTTATTTTTTTACTTTTTACTCCTGAGTGGGAGTTTTCCTGCTTCTGAAAGAATGGCTGAGATCAGGGACACACGACTACAACATGGCAAGGAAAGGGTGGGGGCAAAGCAAGTTGTTGCCACCTCTCCAAGTTTTCTTGTCTCCCAAACAGCAGCGAGAAAACTAAGCCAAGCCTTCCAGGTCTTAGACACAAGTTTGCCTCATGTTAGATCATCTCCTTTTGCTGTTGTAGAAGCAATATAGACCCATTCTGCTCACCCTTAGAACAGCTCCCTTCAGTCTCGCCTGTGCCACTGAGAAATCTCAAGCCAATTTGGAGGCAATTTAATGAGGACATGGTAATAGTACTGACAGCATGGATGGGCAGTTTTTTATGTTGCTGCTTCTGTGATAAACTCAGGACTACTTTATTTTTATGAGAAACATACCCGTATTTTGGAGAAAAGAACAGATTTGCTTTTCAAAGAGTTAGGTATTGTCTGAGGAATAATTCCTAGAAGTCTACAGCTACTAAAGAAACCTGCAGACATAATGTCCAGTCATTTTCTGCATTAAAAATCAGGTTTGAAACTGTGAAACTATACTCATACCTTTAGTTAAATACCCTCTGTAAAGGGCAAGAGAAAATGGAAAATCATTTGGGTATTAGCAGAAATGCTAAAAAGAGCATCTTTGGAGAACTTGAAGCAAAACATACCAGTCACAAAATTAAGTGACACTAGTCTACTGCGGTTCTTTCACCCCTATACCTGCAGTACTAAAATGGTCTGACACAGAAGAAATATTCTTCTTGGCTGCCTTCATGCAGAACACTGGAACTGTGGGCACCAGTGCTTAGAAAAATGATTATCTTAATAACTGCAAGAGGGCAAAATGTAAAATCTATACAAAAGCATTCTTGCACCCAGGCGAAAGAGAGTGGGAATAAAATTCAGAAAGAGTGTTCAAAATTTAGATTGTTTCATTTTATTCTCAGTAGAAAAAACAGTAGCAGCACTGCAGAGAAAAAAAATGGTATATTTTGAGGTTTTGCAGAAAAGATTTAGACAGTCCTTGAGTTGGGCAAAGCCTGGAAACACTTTTTTAGCCTATGGGAGAGATTTCAATGGGCCTTTCAACCTAAAGAAATCACTTTGTACCACAGAAAATTAAAGAGATGGTATTGATGAGCTATGACTTGCAATTGAATTACAGACATGTTTATCAAAACACCATACTTAGAACCGTAGTGACTGTTTCATGACCATGGTATTCCAATAAAGCAAAATCTTTCTAATCTCAGAAGACCCATGTTGTTTGTTAGTTCTTTATTCTGCTCCTGGGTATTGGCAACTCTTTGAAATTTCCTTTGTCAAATTGAAGGAACAGTTCACAAATTCTTTAAAATGTTTCAGAAAGATAAATATATATGTACTTTACATCAATTTTTTCCTACCATCCCAGTCCGAGACATACAAAATTGAACAATTGTTTCAAAATGAGAAGTAGACAACCACAAAGAATGTTTCCATACAATGTCAAAACACTGGCATATGAGATGCTGAGCTCTGTACTTTAGTATAAGTATTTAAAAATAGATATTTTAAATCTGTGGAACTATAGCAGGTTCTGCATGTTCTTCCTACAAATGAATTTGAAGCAACAGATGAGCTTTCTTCTTGCTAGATCTTTGATTCAAGATTAAAATCTTAATGCGGGAAAAAATTCTTCATTTTGGAACACCTAAATATAAGTATTTGTAAATGCCCTTTCATCCAGAATATGTTATTTTAACTTTGAAGTTGCAGTGAGTGCTTGTATAGATATTTTCTGTAGTGCAAACAAAATTCTGACAGGAAAGGCTCCTTTGATAACCTGCATTGTGGTTCAGCATTGTTTTGTTCACCTATAAATTCCACGTGGCTTGTGGGGATCGGGCATTGTTCCCCCAGGAAATTAAAAATACCTATGTAAAGAAGTGGCCAAACTTGTTTCTTGCAACCTGGGTTGCTGTAAAAGATAAGAACTGTCTTGACCTTCTCTGTTTTTGGCTGGAGGGTGTTGAGATGCACTGTGGGTGTGTTTGTCCACACACACCTTAACTGAATGTATTTTAGCCCACGCTGAAATGAAAGAACACTTTGGCCATTGATATACCTAATAAATAAGAGCCTTGAGCAGGTAAAAATATGCTTTTCAATTAATGCATTTAATTGATTAACAATCATAATAGTAGGAAGGCCTGCCTGGCTGGCCAAGGAGCAACTAGCTCACCTTCCTGAGCACTGATTCTGGCTGCTGCTTCCTGTTCTGCTGATGAACAAGAACGATACGCTTTGCTGATCTTTAGATCACAGTCTTGAGCATAAATTAAGAGTTTGATCAGAGTAAATGTAAACTACTTTAGAAGAGTGTTTGTTAAAATACTGAAAACTTGCTACTGCAAAATTCTTATGGAGGCATCAGGTTCCTCTGAGAATATTCTATTGTTCAGTCTGCCTTTTTCCTGCTACTTTTTATACTCTGCATGTGTATGATGATGGAACCAAAGAGATCTATTTTCCATGTTATGAGGATACATACTGGGTTTCTCTGCTTTACTCTAAGTACCACAAGAGTCATTTCAGTCTCTTATGAGTTTCATTAAAATGTCATGTAGGAGAGAGTGATCGCATAAGCTTTGTTGCCTTAATAAGAGTAAGAAGTGAGACGTTCTTTCCATGCTGATGAAAAATTGGTGAGAACAAAAGCAGACATTTTGTTTGCTTTTTTTTTTAATAGGGACCTGTATATGATCCATTCCAGTATCTTTAACTTCTGTGTAAGTAACTGCTGTGGGAATGAAGACAGATTTGCATCTCAGCCTCCTACTATTGTCTGCAGCCAGACCATCACCGAATGAACAGCTGAGTTTGCTGTGTTAAATGTCCTTAAAATATTGGGAATTGTTATTGGTCACTGTGTTGACGAATACATTCAATGCAGGCAGCTCGGTGAGCAGCTGCATGTTGGGCTCTGGGTGGTGGGAGCCGGAGCCCTGGCAAGAGGCCGTGACCTGCCAACCCTTTGCATAACAAGGAGCCCAGGGACCTGTGGCCTATCCAGGGGACTGGACACTCGGAGACACGCAGGGACACAGTGGCAGTTGAAACCCCCTAAACTTTCCCTCACATAGACTGTGAGGGTATAAAAACCTAGGGGTTTCTTTGTTTGGGGTCCCTCCTCAGCGGCACCAACTCGAGCTATTATTTTGTTATTGCATCAAGATTAAACTATTTTAAGGATCAAGATGACTGAAGGTCTGCAATGGGAAACCTTGGGTTGAACTCGTAAGGAAACCTAGTCTGACTGAGTGTGGGTTGTGTAGCTGTGAAAGGGCCTCGGTCCCAGCTCAGGTGGTGTGAGAGTGACTGCCAGAGTGGCTCCTGGATGGTGGGACAGGGAAGTTCTCTTAACAACTGTCCTCCTTTGACTGTCCACCTGTTTGCATGAAATCTTGTAGCACTACAGTGGGTTCTGTAACGCGTTACCTATCGTTAGTTGCTTCTACCATGTATATGGATAAAAACTGCTGGCTGAGTGGAATGGGATGGAGAAAGTGGATATTTCAGTGAGAAAGATCTGAAGATATCAAGCTAATAATAAGGTAGTGACAGGTTAGTTTGCAGGGTCTTTCCTTTACATTTTATTCCCTGGTGTTCAACTGCCTTTCTAAAGCTGGTAAGATCTGCAAGGGCCTGCAAATCCCAATTAACCCCAGTTCAATGCTATTGGGAGGAACAAACGGTGCAGAAGTCGCTTTCTGCACTAATGAAGTGCACAGAATTTGTCAGTAGGTTATGGACAGTAAAGGACTGCTTTGAGTATTCTCAGTTTGAGCCACTTTAATTGGATTGGAATCTGGAGTTAATGAATTTTGTCGCTATTTGAATGTCTATTTAGATATTTACACCATTACTACATGCCTAATGTCATGTAGCAGCCATAAGAGTGTAAGCATGAAATGTACTTTCTGTGTTGCCCTTCTTTTTGTAGGCTTTGTATCTGTTTTTACAGGGCTTTCTGCCAAGCTGTAAGTGGCTAGAATATTCACTGAACTGAAAATTACTCTCAATGTTTGTTTAAGTAGGCAAGTATTTGTTGTAAACACTGTGACAATTGGCTAACTGTAGCACTTCCTATATTATCTGCTGAGATTAAGGACACAGTTTACACAGAGAAGAGTTTTTTTTTTTTAAAAAGGAACAACAACAACAAAAGAACAAATCAGTGAAACTTCCTGTGTTTTCTAATGTTTTTTCTCTTTAATTACTTTTATAGGAATTACCAATGTCTTTGTTTTCAACATCGTATCTAGAATGAAATTTGTATTGGTCATTTTTTTATGCCTTTCTTTTTTTTTGTTTGTTTTTCTTCCCCCCCTAACTACTGTGTGAGTCAGATCTGTTAGTGCAAGGTGTGGAATTCTGGCAGTATCTCAAGTAAATAGATCATGGAATCATCTGTTTATTGTTCAACTTATAGCACCCATGTTTTTCACAAATCAAGAAGAAAATAAGCACCTTTAAAGAATTTTGGTGGAAAATCCTGCCATGAAATAGATATTGGTTTTAAAGACTGGGTATTTTTTCTGTTTTAGCTGGTTCTCAGGATTATGTCATAGTATACTTACTTATACTTCAGAAATATTGCCTGAAAACCAGGTAAAAGCAGAATGGTTTGTCAAAAAATGTGGAGGCACTGAAATGTAGATTTTGTTATTCCAGAAGGAGTTACAGGAGAAGTTTAAACTACAGTCACGAATCAAACAACTGAATTAAGGTGTGTTCAGCAGTTTGAAGGTATGTATCATGTCGTTGTCAAAACATCTCTGAGTGTCAACTTTTAGAGGTTATTTCTTCTTCACAGGGAAAGGCACCTGGGAGGTGCAGAGATATACAATATAATTTACAAAGCCCTTAAAGAAGACGAAGTTAAATCTGAAAATGAAGATGTGTTATTTTCAGTTGTGACATTTGTTGATATTTGTTTAAATAAAGACTCCTCCAGTTGTTTGTTATGAATAGTTCTCATAGCCTTCAGATGCAGTCTTCTGAAATGCAGAACAGCAATGATGAGCATTTACCTTGACGTTTTTCTTAGCATTGTTCTTAAAAGTACCCTTTGCCCTGTGCCCTCTGCGACCACAAGCATTTGCAAGGTGCATAGAAGGAAGAATTATTTTTCAAGAACACGAAGTAAGATTAGCGAGACAACAAATTTTTTCATGAATCATTCAAGGGAAAACAGAGGACAAACAAATAGCTGCTTACAGTTTTGTTAGTTTTTTTAATGAATTGTTTATTGGTGCATGTATTGTGACCTACTGTGTGTTTCTACATAGCTGCCCTTCACTACTGATTCAGTAGAAATGCTAATTTTCTCTTGTGTAGACACATACTGACTCCCACAAAATGCTGCTGGGGATATTTGTTCCAAGAGACCGGTTTGACCATCTTTTCTACTGAGTAGCTGGGCTTTTCTACTGAGCGGTATCTGGAAGTGCATTGCTGTGGAATGTATGTAAAGATGATGATTTCTCTATAATGAATAATAACGAGTCCACCTAACTGTCTGTTCCTGCTTTGTGTGTTCACCATGCAAAGAAATTATGAATTTTTTTAAAGGTCTTGTAAAAACACTGGCCTCTCCTCTGCACCAACCCCTGATGGCTTGCCCTTCACTTACTCAATTGTTTGGGTTATGTTTACTAGTCATTATTGACCTCTTTGTTATCATAGCTACTGTTGACATCATTCCTTATCCAACAGAGATAAGGCCTTGTGTTCTGTTGCATCGTTACAGGGCAGCTTTCCAAGTCCAAATTGTTCATCTATATTTGAAATATTTGTCTTTCGAGCTTTGTAATGAGACTTGTTTACATGGGGGAGGGGAGGAGAAAAATCCCTCTAAATGAATGCAGTAATCTCAGTATAAAAAACCCCCAATAATTCAGTGAGAAAATAAGGAGAATGTGTTTTCCAGCTGCTGTTTGTAGATTCCTGTTGCTAGGGTGCTTGATAATCACAGAGTATAACCCTGTCCCATGGTTACGGTTTGCCTATCCTTGCTTTTCTTGACAACGGGGTTAAAGACTATACCCTCATCACTTATCTGATTAGAACCAGCTCAGAAAATTAATGCTAAGAGAAAAAAAATCTTATGCAGCCCAACTAATCATCAGGATGTTGGATTTCGTTAATGAACTGCTAAACCTGTGAATGACTCATCAGAGGGGTGGACATGAAAACTTGCCTTGCTTGAACTCATTTTATTGACTTTAATTAGGGGAAACATGTCCTTCAGTGTGATAACTTGCTTCTGTAAGAACAATGTCGTGGCAGAAAAGGGAAGCTTTTGCTCTTTAGAACAAGGCTGGCTGTTTGCTTCTTGCATTAAAAGAATCAGTCACTTAACCAGTAGTCACTGGACAACGAGACAGTACATCTCATTGCTCTTGTCTGTACTACTAGGTTGTAGAAGACTGCTTCTCTCAGTTCACTCAAACATCTCTTTGGTACTGATTAGCCAGTGTCAAAATGTGTCCCAGGAGCTGCAGAAAGAAAGCAAGCAAGAGTTTTTTCTTGAAAAATCTCTATGCTCTGTGCTTGAAACAAATAAAACAGCAAAAAGGAAGGAGGTAACACACTAACGCCCATGTCTGGAGGAAAAGAAAGCAGAGGTTGGAGAACATGTCACAGATTTATTTACAAGTAACCAAAATACTCCTTTGGCTTCTATTTTTCTTTACTTGGTAATTATATCCCATGTCTTCAGCGGTAAACCTTGTTTGCTCATGAGCTGAATCAATCCTCCCCTGACCTCATTAGTCCAGCTGTTGGCTGTATTCTAAGCTATGTGGCTGCTTAGTTGCATTTGACATGCTGTTCTTTCTTTTTTCCAGCAACAGTCAGGACCAGAACAGCTCACAGGGCTTTAAACTCCCAAAGAAATCCAACTGCTGTTAGTCTGGGCTCTAAATCCTCTGGCTTGTTGTAATCACTGTGTAGTGACATGCACAGTACTTGAAACCTTGAAGTGTCAAGACTGTGGCTTTTATGAAGCTGAGAAATGTACAAGAAATCAGCCTTTTTAAGATTGGATATTTTGATGCATTGCCATTAAGATACAGAATTTTCATGAATGAATTAACATTCTTTGAAAGATACTATCTCAAAAGGGTACTGAATAACATCTTTCGTTACCTTGCCATGGCTCCTCTGATCTTGGAGACATATTGGCCCCAAATTCATGGTTTGTGGTTAAATAATCTCAGGATTATTCTTGTTTTTTATGTGAGTAATAAGTGCTCTAGAAGTGGCTGCTCAGACTTATTTGGCTGTTATATCTCTTTGGCAGTGCTTTCTCTTTTTTTATGCTTATGTCCAAGCATGAGGGCAGGAATGAAAAACCAAGATGCAGCTGATCATCTGCTGGTCACCTTTCAAGGAGTGACTTTCTTCACTTGAGATAAGGTAGTTAATCTGCTCCATATGATTGGTATAAGGGGCAGCTAGTATGAAATTGTTAATAAAGTTAACTACTGCTAACTACAGTTGGGAATCTGCCATTCTAAGCACATTTTGGTTAGAGAGCACCACTGATCCTTTTGACTCCACTTGCTTGGGCAACTAAGCAATTCGAAGGGACGAATGACAGACTACAGTGGCAATGTGACCTACATATGACTGACCAAACAGCATGGTGCCATTTCAGTGGGGACTTGAAAGAAAAAGGCTTTAATGGACAAATACAGGTCCAACTTTCACTACTATCAGTAACTTATCAGTTACCTGTTTTAGATAGATGTAAAATGCCTGTAAATGAGCTTCAAACATTCACTTAGCTGTATGCAAATTATAACCATGTTGAAATATAAAGGTAAACTTAAAAATTAAATTACAGTGCTAAGAAGACAGAATATTAGTCCAGGAGGATCATTCTCTGGTTTGACAGGAATTAACTGAAGAGTATCAAGGAACACCAAAGTGAGTATTCCACCCCAAAGATGCTCTAACCACTCCCAATGTTACAGTATTCATGGCTCTTTTAAAAATATTCTTCTGAAAAAGTAGAGATTGAAAGAACCACCATCAAAAACTAAGCAGTTCTGTAAGAAGGCTACTAAATTTTTCAGTTCCTATAATTTCCTTGAAATCCTTACCCTTAAAATGGTCCAATTCCTTATGATCAGTCCTGTGTCAAATCATACAGTAGCAGTGATAAGTTACCAAGTTCAATTCCAAAAGAGCTCCTGTCTGTACGGTTGTGGATAAAATTAGCCAACATTACCACTTCTTAGTCTTACCAGGAATTTGTTTGTCAGACTAAACCCTAGATGTGAAAGAATCCATATCTGTTCCTGTAGGCTCGTGGTGCCAACATGACACCTCTGTGAAATTCCCTGGTCTGTCAGCTGGATTTTCTCTTCCCGTGTCTGTACCATAATTTTCTTCCATGTTTAACTGTTGTTTGTAACATTTTTCTGTTTACAAAAGGTTGTAAATATACTGGATTTATGGATGATCCGGTATATTTACCACCTTGGGGGCAGCTGTGGTGTTGCCTAGCTGAGTCTTGCGCACTTCCAGAGTTGGAGATATCAAACATCTCTGGCAATTTGGCTACACAACCCCTCCTTGGCCAAGCTTGTCCTGATGTTTTTTTCCAACTTCTAGCATGAAAGTGTTAAAGCAGAACCTGTGTACTTCATCTTGGAACAAGTTTACAGCTCTAAAATAGCACATAAAAATGCAAGACCTTTTTCTTCAAAAGATGTCCCACTATCTGTATTTCAAAGGGGAAGAAGTGCAACTTATTTCACAGCAACATTTATGCAACTAAACAAGGTGAGAATTTGTACCAGTTTGAAAAGTGAGCCTAGCACATAATTTTTGCTAATTTCTTGCAGTGAAAATCCAGCAATCCCAAAAATGGAAATTTATTTTCTTTTCTCCTACTCTCCTCACATGCTTCCTTTTGTTTAAGAATTTTCCAGACACATGCATGGCCATCCCTCTAGGACTGGTAGGAAAGAGCATGCAGACTTCCATAGGAACATTATTAATATCCACTGATAAAGGGATGCTCTATAAGGAACTGTATAATTAATGTACAAGAGTTTGAAGACCGTGAGTAGTTTTAACTTTAGATTTGTTGTTGTAGAAAAGCACACTCTATTTTTTTCCACAAGCAAGATACTTCTTCACTTCCCAATCTTCCCTTTTTCCTTAAAATCCTTGCTCACACTGCCTTTGACAGGAGCATCATGAATTTGTGCCATGCTGCACATTCTTAGAACTGACAGAAAAACTTTGTTGAGCTCTGTCAACCCCCTCCAGTCACTATGTGAGAGAAAAATGCTGTCTTCTATTTGCAGTCAGTGTTGTCTTTATGGGTTTAGTGGGGTTTTTCTTGAGTTCTGTGGGGAAGTATTAGACATGGATTTGTACATTTATTTTATTACTGAACATTAGTATGCTGAGGGCACGATGAAGCAGATGATACCCTCTGCTTTGTTGCCTTTGGGAAGGACTCAGACTGTCACAGACTGGCAGCCAAACAGTTTGCTGGAACAGCAGCTTTAGAGTATGACATAATGTGCTTTTGAATCACTTCTGAGTTGAGTCAAAGGGAAAAAAAAAAAAAACAACAAAAAATGAGCGATTGACCACAGCCCTGGAGAGAGGGGATTTGCCTGACTGTCAGGCTGCTGAGGGGCTCCGGCCTAGATATAAGTGGACTATGGCTTTTTCTTTCTGGTTTGTACTAAAGTATTTCTAGAGAGGATTCCACTTCCCATCTGAAGCACACTTTGGCACTGCTTCTGGGATAGGATCCTTAGCTCTGTCTGTTCTCACCTAAAACTTCATTTTACTTTATTTTTAAGCTTAGTCTTGTGAATAATTTTAGTGTGGGTGAGCCACTGAGAAACAGTGCTAGAAATTACTAAATTCTTTTGCAAATAGCCAAAGCAACTACTAACACAATGTCTGTAAATGGATTCCTTGTGACTTTCAAAGTGAAACAGTTGCGGAAATCAAGTGCCTATGAGAAATGCCCCGGTGGTGCTTTGCCTTTCGCTGATTCTTCTGTAAAACAGCTTTGAACTTTATTGCTAAGCTTTGACTGTGTATTGTAACCTCGTGTTTGATTAGTTAAGTATAGCTTCCCAGGAGAAAGTAGCATAGATTTTTCTAATGGCAGATAATATTGCACTGGGAGGCAGTGTGTTCAAGAAGAGAGCTCTTAACCATTCTGTGTTTTCATATGAAGCTAAAAAGCTCTTGGAGAAGTGCTAATGTCCATGGGATTTTTCATTCTCATTTCAGACCACGATTTCTGGAACTCCATCACCCTGCTGTGCTGATTGCAGCTTTGTTTTCCTTCTGAAGCTCAGCTCAAAGCTCTAAAACTGTTTTGCACCCTACTGTATTCCTATTTGATCTAAAGGAGGAGACTGTTGGGAGGTGATGGGGAGGCTGACCAGGATACCAGGAATGAAATTCTGTTGTAAATGAAGTGAGAGGGTGCATTTGGTCATACACACGAGGCAGGCTCTGGCCTCATGTAAATGCAGCTCTTCCTTGCTGCTATCAGGGGTTTTATTATGTATTTAAAAGAGAAGGAAATTTGAAATGGCTCAAGGTATTTATATTCTTTGTTCAAGCAGAACTGTGAAGACACTGTAGGTGGTATCCAAGAATTTCCTGGGATTTTCAGTCTATTCCTTATTCATTAGAATTGCCTGACATACTCCTGGCCAGCAGGGAATGGCGTAGGCATCACTGGTGTATTTTACTCACTGCCTAGGGTTCTCCATACACGAAATTTCATCCTGACCTTTCTTTAAAGTTTTTCCTTGTTTGAAAAAGGACTAGTAGTAATTATATTTAACTATGTAAGTGCAATTTTTTATTTCACTAATCTCTCTTGGGGGCACTCAGTCTGAATACAAAGTTTTAAGTACATTTTGTCTTCTAGTGTTTGTGGTTAGGTTTGTTTAAGTTCTAGAAATGTGCACTTTTGTATTCCACGTTCTGAATATAAAGCTGTATAGACAAACTTCCGAAGTGGATAACTTCCCAGAGAAATTAGTTTGAGGGAGAGTATTTAAGCTCTGCAACAGGTTCCACAGTGAACTCTGTCTTTGAAGATAGCAGAGAAGTTGACTGAATAAAACCCTGAGCACTGAGCTTAGCCCTGCTTTTGCCATAAATGTGGAATGAGATGATCTCAAGATGTCCCTTCCAGCCTAAGTTATTTTACAATTGATGTGAATACATCCTGCAGTGTTTCTGAAGGGAAATTTAATTTGCATTATTAGCACCATAACATTTTTTGTGGAGGGAGGGGTGTTTAGCATACTTCTAAAATTCTCAATCTTCTGAGGAGGTTACCATTTAAAAATGCAAAGAATTGAAATTAAAGGGCTGGTATTGATTGCAAAGTGAAACCAAATTTCTTTTACTGCTGTTCAGAAGTCTTTTTGTATTTAAAAAATGTTTGTTAGTGTTTAGAGAGAAAGGATCTGTTCAAATTTATTTTAAATCTTTTTGATTTTCCAGCTCTAATGAGCCTGAGTTTATGAAATGGAATATTGGCATTTTATATTCTTAAGAAATCCATTTAGTAGTTGGTAGAAATTATAATCACCCTTGTACCAACTGATTTAACTGCTCCATTTGATCTTGTGCAATCTTTCAATATCTTATTTCAGTATCTTCTTAACATTCTGTTAATGGTGTATATTTTAAAAAAGCCTTCATCTAAAGAGGAGTACATAAAGAGGGCTTACAGGGAGTCTGGAGAGGGACTTTTCACAAGGGCATTAGTGATGGCATAACAGGGATTAATGGCCTTAAACTGAAGGAGGATAGGTTTAGATTACATATTAGGTAGAAATCTTCTACTGAGAGGGTGGTAAGACACTGGAACAGATTGCACAGAGAGGTTGAGGATTCCTCATCCCTGGACGTGCTCCAAGATAAGTCTGGATGGGGCTCTGAGCAACCTGGCCTCGTAAAAGAATGGTACTGGGCATCACTTGTTGCTCTCGTGTTCTATTTCTCTCTGTCTTTTTGTTATTTCCCTTTTCATTATCATTATAATTATTATAATATATAAATTTATTTCAGTTATTAAATTGTTCTTATCTAAGCCCATGAGTTTTACCTTTTTCTGGTTCTCCTACTTGTCATGGCAGGGGGAAGGGGAGTGAGTGAGTGGCTACATGGTGCTCCTTTGCTTGGAGTTAAACCACAACATACCAGAATGAGGAGCATTGATTACTAAGTCCTCAGCACACTTTCTGGATTATTCTTGATCAGTTAGAATTGTCTAGATGGGTCCTCAGTAAGGTTTTCTAGACATACCTTTTCTACCCTTCTATATTCACAGTCATTGTTATCTTTTGTTTTTTCATCATGTCCTACCTCTGAGGGTTATTAGACAACATCATTATTTTATTAATTATGCTTTTGACTCTTTTTCTGAAAATAATCTGTCCTTTGTTTTCCTAAACTAGGTACCTCCACAAGCTGCATGTTTATGTGCTGAGACTGCGACAACCTGCTGTTCTGCACCAAGGGTGTGGGTGAGGTGAGAGGAGATCCTGCAGGGCTCTCTCTGCAGCTTGATAAGAAAGATCTGATGACAAATGGCTTAATAAAATAGTTGTTTTAAGAAGACAGAATAAATAAAACGGAATAAAAAGAGGGATATAGGTAGTGAGTAAACTTTTTGTCCCTTCAGATGCTGAGAAGCATGCAGCAGCATCAGATGGACCCTGGATGGATTTTGCCACAGTATGCTAGGCAGAAACCATCTACGGAGAGTATTTCCTCCTTTTTGGTGCTTTGAAATAATAAACAATTTTCTTACAAGAAAGCAACTCTACTCCTGAGAGTTACTGAGGTGAGAACTTCTGGATGCACTGTTGGACACGGGCAAGGATGTTCAGGTGTTTCAGTGGCAGGGTTGTCTGTGGGCTCCTCTGCTGCAACCAGCTGCTGAGGTGACCCTGTGGCCATAGGACATGCACAGCACAACCTGATGGCCCCACTGGATGTGCAGCACAGCACGGCACAGTGCAGATCTGCCTCTGCTCATGTGGGCTGAGATGTGGATCACCAGCTGCTCTACTTACAACAAGTGGTTTTACAGTCAGGATCAGTACTCCTACTGAACTAGGTGTTAACAGGACTTGTGGTTTGTTTTTTCCCCTCAGCATTAACTCATATATTTCCATTCATACTTGATTCATACCAGTCTCAGTATTTCTGTTTCTCTGCAACACTACACTTGTATGCTGCTCCAGGAAGTATAGTGCAAAATTCTGGCTCTTTCACTCAGTGTTTTTCTCCTCTTTGACTCAAAAAAGATATGTGATCAAGTTTATCCTTTGAAAGGGTTTACTTGAAAAAATACCTATTCGTGAAATCAGATCTCCTTTAAATTAAAACCCACTAAAATCCGATGTACGGAGCTGCATCAGTCAGCATACCCATCTTTCCCTCTTTCCATCAAAGGAACAATAGGACTGGGTTATCTGTCTTGTGGCCATGACACACAGTGCTCTGATTCGTTATACAAAATACTATCCTGGACATGAACTGACAGAAGAGTTCTGAGACATTCATCATGTAACCTGGATTTTCTTTTAGTTTCTTCTGGGTGTAGTTCAATACATGAAGAATGCCAGGGCAAAATTTAGTGGCTTTATTGCTGATTTATTTTGTTGTGAAAAAAGTAGCTGGTGTTACATACTGTAAAACTTTGCCAAATATTTTTCACAGAGATTTCTCTCTGTAATGCATGATGGTGGTTTTGGTTTTTTTGGGTTTTTTTTTTTTTTTTGGTTTGTTTGTTTGTTTGTTTTTAACCCTTGTATTTAATTTCGGCTCTTTGCTTAGTAGTTTTGTGCTTTACCCAACTAGTAGACCAATAGTGCTTTCAAAAAAATATTTTCCATTTGTACTCAATAAAGCAAATTAATATCAATTAAAGCAAATTACTTATGAACCATTGACTTACAGGGGAATGTAAGAATTCAGAGAGCCAGAGCTTTTGAAACTGAGCTGTAGAGCTCAGTTGAGATGGTAGCTGCTAAATCACAGCTTTCAGGACATTGCAGTCAATTGCCTTAAGGACTTTGATATCCTTAGAAACCTGAAGAAGTTGCTTCTCTGATTTCAGTTATTTTCACATCTCTCTGCCTTATGAGACAAATTAATTTTTCTGGTTCATATTAGAGGTTCTTCTGCTGTAACAAAAGAGTGTAGGAGCATATTAAGCAAATTTCCAATGTTAACACTTATTTTGTATGATAATTTAGTACTAATGGGTGGATTTTTTTTGTTGATGTTTGTGTTTTTTCCCTTGCAGCACATCAAGTATTTTCCCTCTGCATCTCTGAGGCAATCAGAGTATTAGTTATTGTTCTTCTGCTAAACAGGTTACAACCAACATAAAAGTACAAAACTGATAAAATATGTCACATTTGTTCTGGGTAACTCAACTGACATGACTTTAGTGATCATTTAACCATGATCATTTAAATGCGATCTGAGACTATTCTAGAAGTCTGATCCCATGCTGAGGTCTGGTAATGCAAACAGTGTAGCTTTGTTGTTTGTCAGACATGACATGTATGGCTGCTCCAAGTGCAAACACACACAAAAAAAAAAAAAAAAAAAAAAGAGAAAAAAGAGAAAGCAAGGACATACTAAACCTCAAGATTTGAGCCTTTGAATGTCCTCTAGCAATTCATGCCTGATTAAACCCCATTTTAATGCCTGAGTTCTTTTCTTCCTTGTTTGCTCTTGTTCACTGCAGGAATTTTATACTCCTAGAGCAAAAGTAGAGAGCAGGTTTCCCTCTCCCAGGCATTCCCATTAGTAATCTGACACAAAATAACCTCCCTGTAGCAGAACTTTGACACATGAGAGTATGAAATTACCTGTTTGAGATATGGACAAATACTCCACTCCAACATCCTGTTACAGTGGTGGTAAAAGTGGAAGAAGTCTGATCTAAACACCTGAATACAAGGATATAATGATTAACTTCAGCAAAATTTGACAGAGAATATGCCTACGTCTCTTAGCGTGGAAAGAACAGTCTCTATGTCCAGCGGGTAACAGAAAGCATTCTTATATTAGCTCTAATTAGGTAACAGAAAACATTCTTATACTAACTCTAATTACTGACCAGAAAATACTCTGATTTTACTCTAGTTGACTGATTCATATTTTGTAGTTGCTTGGCTTTTGTTTGCAATAGATGAATACCTAAATCAAGAGTGGGACTCAGCTATTCAAATACTCCCAAGGAATAAGCACTAAGTGGCCAAATAGGACATTAGACCTAACTTAAATAACAGCAGTGAATATGGGAACCTTTATTGTATTTGACCCTTCGCTTCATGTTGAACCACATTCTTCCTAAGCAGTAGAGAGCAGATTATATTTTGGTGTGGTTTT
Source organism: Myiotriccus ornatus (assembly GCA_036023395.1). Lineage (NCBI taxonomy): Eukaryota > Metazoa > Chordata > Aves > Passeriformes > Tyrannidae > Myiotriccus > Myiotriccus ornatus. Next base: position 56,667,312 of record JAYRBT010000082.1, on the reverse strand, counting down.
GCTTAGTTTGATTTAATTTTAATCTTACTTTTCTATGGTTTTATTTAGTAACAGTAAATAAGAAAGTAAAGGAATTACAAATTCAATGCTAACTCCTTTTATGTCAATCATAAAGCTCTCAAATTTGGTGGGGATAGAACTTCACGATGATTTTAGGCTGCATTACAATAAGTCTAAGTGTGGTGACAGCACATATTCACACTGATGGGATGAGCTCTGACAAAGATCTGTTTGTCTTAACACCACTAGAAAACAGAAAGTATCACAACTAAATCTGTTGGACAGCCTAATTTCATTGTCTGTAGCCAAGAAAAATTGTGGCATGTGGTAGCTGCTTGGATAACATTTCTTTTTAACACAAATCTACACTTCTTATCCCTCCATTTCCTAAACAATGAACATTTGTTAACAGTAGTCTGCTACAACATGTCACAGTAAAGGAATTCTTATTTTTACACAAAGAAAATAAGAATTTAGTGTCAGGGGCAGTCAACAACATTTGAGATGAACAAACAGGTGACTTTAAGAAATACTTCATACATTTTCATATCTGCTGACACAAAGTAATTCAGCTAAACTGAACAAAATAGTACCCAGCTTCTTAGATTCCAGCAGCTAATTGCTGACAGTACCTCTTCAGGTAGCTTCTTCTATTCCGTGACCAATCTTGGTAAATTTTCATCTTTTATTTTGACTTTTCCAGCTCTCCTTGAAGCATTTGAGAATGTAGGTCACCAAAGTCAAAGCAGTGGTGAAAAAGCCTTGCACTAAGGGAACAGCATGGCCTGGCCATTTCCATATAAATGCCGTCAAGTTTTGTTTACTCTCTTAAATGCAATACTGACTCTTAGATATTAGACCATTTTCCCTCCTGTCAAAAAGAGAAGTGCAATTTATATCTCCTCCTGAGAGTATTTTAAGGCTCTGAGATAAC
>JAYRBT010000082.1:56635070-56658291 GCA_036023395.1 Myiotriccus ornatus | reverse complement strand
GCCCGCGCGGGGGGGGCGGTACCGCCGCAACCGCCGCGCCGGCCCCGAGAGCAGTGGCCGCTGCCCACAGCGCCGGACGCAGCCCGGGCGAGCGCCCCCGAGACCTGCCGCCCCTCCGCAGCCGGCGGTGAGTGCGGGGCCGGCTCTCCCGGGGCCGAGGCGAGGCGAGGCGAGGCGATGCCCGCGCTGCTGGGGGTGGGTGGGGTGCGTGTCGTGTGTCGTGCCCAGTGTGCCCGCTTCCTCCTTCGTATCGCGCCGGTGACCGCTCGCCGCTCGCCTGTCGAGGGCGCGAGGGTAGGAGGTGATGCCGAGGGGCTGCCGGCCCCGGTGCCCGCAGCCGGTGCCCATCCCCACCGGAGGGGCGCCCAGCGCAGCGCAGCGCAGCCCGGCATCGCCGTTGCCGTTATGTAACGGCCGCGGGGGGCTGCGGGCGCCGCTCCCCTCCTTGGGGTTCATCCCCGCGCTGCTCCCCCGATCTCCGGCGTGTCCCCCGCTCCCCTCCGGGCGCCGCGGGGAAGGGGCTGGCGGGGACAGGGGTTGGACGCGGGGCTGCGCGCCTTCCCCTGCTCCGCCAGCCGCATCCCCCGGTCGCCATCGCGGGGGGACGTGGGGCCCGGGAGCGGCTTCTCGGCTCCCGGCGGCTGCCGCGGCGGCAGGTCCGTGGTGGAGGTTGGCTGCGGGCGGGTGCCGAGCCCGGCGCTGCCGCCGCGGGCATCTCCCGGAGGAGCCGGGGAAGGAGCCATCTCGCGCATCACACACCGAACGCTTCGCTGCGCTCCGGAGCCGACAACAGAGCCTCGGCCGCTGCTGCTGCGTGCGCTGGTGTAGAGGCAGCGGTCCCCTTTTATGGAGACCGAAGCGTAGAGGCGAATTGCCTTTTTTTTTTTTTTTTTTTTTTCTTCATTTAAATGCTGAAGGGGCTCTGTCTCCGAGAGTCGCTCTTGTATAGGGTCCTCCACGAAAAGGAGCATCAGATGTGGAAGACTATTTAGGGGCTGCAGGGTAACACCCGCAGGTATGCACCCGAGTACAGTACTCCGGGGTGGAAAACAAGGACGGGACAAAGTGCTGTGAATTAATCTGTAATCCCGGCTAGTTCGTTTGAAAATAAATACACCCCCTGCTTGCCCGCCCCCCTCCTCCGGTTGCAAATGGTTCTCCAGTCTTAGATAAAAGCTGTTGAACCTTGGTGAAATTATTCCGAAGGGAAGTTGGGGGTGCGCTACAAGGTGCTGAACACACTTGAAAAGCGTCTTAAACGTTGACAGCTTCGATTCTTGCAGGAGATGCTGCTGACAGCCAGTTTCCCTGTTGGTGTTTTGCAGGCTCTACATGGGCAGTTCTGGGAGGGGGCAATTTTTTTCGGGTTTTACAGAGGATTGCATAACTGCTCATGTTTATTTGAAAAGAAAAGGAGGAGCAAACCCAACCCCCAGCCTGAAATGAAACACACAATATATGTGTTTTACTGAGCCTTCACACTGTTTTCTCAACTAGCATCATTAAATATCATGTTTTAGATGGTTTGAAAGGGTTAGCATGATAATGTAACATTAAGGTTTGGGGTATTTTTTTTCCTGTAGTGCTGTGAAAACCTTGGGGAAAAACGGAGAGATACCTATGCACTTTCATAGTCTCAGAGTTAAAACAGCATGGCTGTTTATCAAATGTGTATGACTTATTTTTAAGATGATAATGGCCATTTTTTTCTTCATTTACTGATAAGCCACTTCTTTATGTTTTTACAGGCCCTTGCAACCTTGCCTCTCCCCAGTCCAAAATAAAATGCTGTTTTGAATGCTTTTGTACATCTCTGGGTCACAGTCAGATGCTTTTAAGTAGTCTATCATTTGTAACTGCTGAAGTGTATGACCAGTATTATATTATAGTACAGTGTAATGCTTAGACAGCATGCTATGCAAGGATCAAATTGCAGATAAAGTTCACATAGGAATCTCCTACAGTGCTTGCACTTGACCCTTGTAGATCTAAGAAAAGATATTTATAAATGAAAATATACATCCAGCAAGTAGTTGTTTCTGTGTCCAATTTAATCTGTAGATTGACTGTAGTAAAAAATAATGTCTTTTAATTTAATTTTTAGTAGATATATTCATTCTAGTTACTTTCTGTAAGCAACTGTATGATAGAAATTACTTTTGCTTCTTGTATCTTGAGCTTAATTTGAAAAAAAAAAAGGATTTTTGTAAGGAGAAAGGGAGACAGTTATGTCAACTTATGTTAACATTACTGTATTCTCATTGAAGGTAGAAGCAATTAATTGTACTTAGTATATCTCATAGTGCTTCAGAGAATAAGCCATACAATATTTAAACTTGATAACTTTCTCTAGGATGATGAACTAGGATAAAAATTAAAATAATACCAGATATTTTTCTTGCTTATAACACTTTGATTATGTAAGTCTTCAGTGTGAGGATGGTACTGTATTCACAAGCCTCCATCTCTGTATATATTTATATATTATTGTATATATTTCATGTATGATAACAAGAACAGTCATTTTGTGGTGTGGTAAGTCACTCAGTGATGTCATATCCTTTCTATTTGTACATGCCTACTGCTTGGACTCTTTTCAGCAAGCAACAAAATTTGGGTTTTTTCTCCCCTCAAACCCCATTTTTATACTGTGCATAGTTGAAGTTAAATGCAGGTATACCATTTTTGACCCCTACTGTTTCTCTGCCATGCTGTCATGACTACTATGGACATAAGTGCTTTTAGGTGCCTTTGCTAGTTAGTTGAAATATTTTGCTTACTGTTTGTATTGCATAGTGTCTGGTAGCTGTGCTCAGGGACCTTAACTAATGGTTATGGTCCAGTATAACCATGGAATAAAAACTTGAGCCCACTCCCCAAAATATTATGATCCAAAATACAAAATAAGCAATGAAAAAAAAGGAATCAGGTTAAGAAGGATACACTGGTACATGTGTGCATTATCCAGCTGTGTACTTTCATTCTCATATGTTAGAGCAAAGGGAATTGTAGAACTAAGTGTAAGACTTGCACCATTCTCTGACAGCATTCTTGGGACATGTGAATGGCTTGGTTTTGGGAGATCTCCAAATGAATTTAAATTGACTAAATGCTGAAAGTAAAAAAATCTACATCAATCTAATACGAAAATTTTATCTTCAGATTATTTAATTTTTACAATTTTTAAAACTTAAGGTAATATTTTAAAATTTTGAAATGGAGTTTTCATTTCAAATTTAAAGTCTTGTATGGGAAAAATCACATTATTTTGCCTTCTCCCAGTGTTTTCTAGCTTCTAGCTTTTTCTTCCTCTCATCCCCCTCATGTGTCAAACCCCCCACAAAATACATAATAACAAATATACCTTCAACTGTAAGAAATTTCTGAGTGAATGCATCACTCTGCCCATCCCAAATTGCCCTTACACAGAAGTACTGCAAGGATTTCCCATTTCAATATAGTCTGGTTATTGGAATACTTTGAAATAGTAGTGAAGATAACTGTACATTGAGAGGATATTATTAGTAAAATCCCCCTATATAAATATGGTTTTTAAGTACCCAGGGCCTGTACATGTGTTACAGGACAAGTATGTGTATCCTGCTCAGGTTTTAGGACATCTTTCTGAGTGGGTGTTTATCTCAAGTGCTGACAGAGCAGAACAGACTGATTCTGTGCTACTCGTTTTTCTTAGCTCACAGTGGTATGTCCATCAAAACAGATGGGAAGTTTTTCTTTATTGTTAGTTGTTATGTGTAGTGGGTGGGCAATTCACTTGGCTGCTGCTAAGAGGGGTTCTTAACTGTGTCAGGATTCTGAGGCAGTTCTGAAGAAGCTTAGGCTCGTAGTCTTGTTAGTTGTCTTAAGGTTCCCTCTTCTTTTTCTTTTCCTCCTCATCTTTCTCCTGCCTCATAGTATCCTGAGGTGTGATAAGAGTTTACCTTGCCCTGTACAGAAACCCAAGAGCTAGCGACCGAGACTGTACAGACCAAAGTTACAATGCATTATGTAGCAGATGAAAAGACAAAATGAATCTGCAGTATAACTGTTCTAAATAATCTCTTGAAGTTAATTCTTGCCCAGTTTGGCTAATTTCATGATTAGCCAATATGCTAATGTGTCAGTGTTCATATATTGGAGCACTTGGCAAAACGAGCATAGAGAAGCTTGAAAAAAAAAATCAAGGATGTAACAGTTTTTGCTTGAATCTCTGAGGGTTGCAGTCCTAGTTCAAGGTCTTAAACGGTGTTTTATTGGATCAATACTAAGAAAATTCTTTTAATGGAAATGAACATACTTAGAGGTCTTGCTCAGAAAGCTGTTATTTCCTTGTTTACTCTGTTCATTTTTAATTTAAAAAGAAATATGTTTCTGCCTGTCTCATCTGATTTCACTATTAGAAGGACTAGTACCCAAGCGGTTCATCTTAGAGGAGCTTATAGATGTGAAAGAACTTATCGATGATTTAGCAAGGGAAGTAATTAATTCTTGTTTTGTACCAAGCTGTGGGTAGTTGAAAAAATTCTGTACTTAAAGGTTGGTTTATTTTCTTGGATTTAGACAAAACTGAGTAGCAGACTTTAAGAACATAAGGGATCTTCGGACAATCTAATCTGATTCATGCATTGGTTATTTTCAGTTAGTTATCTGTGAGCAATAACCTACACTGATAAAAGTCTGTCTTTCAAATATGTTTGATGAAGTATATCTTCTATATTAAATGAAGTCCAGTGTGGAGACATGAGGATGTGAAGTATTTGCAGCTATTCTTGGGAGTTCCCTTTAGTATCTGGCATGGTTTATTGTCCTTCCTAAGGAAGTCATATTTCTAATTTGCACTGTCATACCCTGCATTTTCAGCTGTTGAGGTTTTTTTGAGATCTTTGACAGTAAAGAGCCATTTAGTATGTGATAACCATTTAGTATGTGATTCAATTTCTCTACAAAGGTATTTGGATTCAAGTGACTTCTGTCACTTCAAGAATTCCACCAATGTTATTTGTAAAGTCTCTTATGGTAAAACATCTTTTCTCATGATTTTGGTGCTCTTACATCATCTCCAGTTCTTTGATCAGAGGTGATGCTTTCAAGTCTGTAAGTCTCTGTTAGCTCAAATATATCTAATGCTGTCCCTGTCAATAGCATCAGTCTTGTTCTCTAGATACTTTTTACCTGTAGGGGGTACTCAAAGTCCCCCATCTTGTTGGAGTTTGAAATGATCTTGATGTACCATCTCTGATGTCCTTTCATCAGTGGATTTTCATTACTCATGGCTTTCCCAGAAATATTTTGAAAGGATTCTGTGGAAGATCAGGTTAGTAATCTCGTCTGGGTGGGGGTGGTGTGAGGATACAATGTACAGCGTCTGAAGAAATTAGGCAAAGCAAGCTCTACGATTGTAGTGGAACCTGTACTCAACTAATTCTGAAGTGATGACAGGTCCAGCATGTTATTTGGAGCTGTAAATTAATTGCATGACTAACTACTGTGGAGAGCAGCTGTTGTCGTCTACTCTTTTTGAATCTGTGATTCCCAAGTCTTTTTTTGATTCACCGTGAAAAAAAGAGCTCATCTAAACAGTTGAGTCTCCTCTTTTGCTGTCCTTTAATTGGTGGTGTATTCACTTTCTTCTGTGAAGGCTGTTCTAGACACTGGCTTGTATCCCTGCCTGTGTGTGAAATTGCAGAATGTTTGCGTCCAGGTTATTCATATACCAACGACTGCTATCTACTTAGGAAGAGTACTTAGTAAGTGGAACCTTCAAATGGAATAGTGGCATAATGGAAAAAAAAAAATCCGTAATAGGAGTTCACCAATACATACATATTTTGTGGATGTCTGTATTTAGACTTTTACCTTCATAGTTGAAACCTTATGTGAGGGACATGGTGGTATTACAGTATATTGTAGAGTTAGTGAACAGTTATTTACCTAGAGAATTTTTGTGTAGTTTTGAGTGTTGTCTGTGTCTTAAGTGAACATGCATCTTTTAAAAGAAAAAAAGTTGTAATAGAACTATTATTGATTAATGTGTGTCTGTGTACAGATGCTTCATTTATATAAAGAAGTGATATTTCATGAAGTGGTTCTTTGAAATGGAAGAATGTAATTTACTAAGAACTAAATTTAGTTTTGTATGTAACTGGTGTCGTAGAAGTAACTAAGTGGATAGCAATAGTTCTTAGAAATAGAACAGTAACAGTAATTTGTCAGCAGTCAAGCTAATCTCAGTGCTTGATAATGTGTTTTCTAAATTTGTTCCTTTAATGGTATGTGTAATGGCATTTGTTCGCAATCTGAAATACTGTTTTGCTAAGGAGAAACGCTAGACAACTTGAGTAGCCACCTTTTTTGTTAGTCTGTGTGTGTCCTGCTGAAGGTCTTAATGTATCTGTATGATCTGGCCAGCCTTGCCCTTGTCCATAGTGCTAGATTCACATACATTGTTATGAGAGCTTGAGGTTGAGCCATACAGGTCTTCATAAGGCCCAGGGAAGGATTTGTATAAGTAAAGATGGGTTTAAATGCAGATAGAGTTGCATTAGCTTTGCTTGTTTGGCAGTGCTCTCTGCTCACTTGCCTTCTGTGTAATACGCTAGGGAAAACGGATGGCTCTCATTCACTTCAGCATCACATGTGGAGAAATGTACCCAGAACAGATCTCTGAAGAAAATGCCTTAACTCTAGTTTCTACAGGTACATGTGAAGGAAACTTTAAGAGCATTGTCTAAAGCATTGCATTTTATTAGGAGGATGTTGCATTTCTCCATCTGTTTATTCCTTCCCTCAGCTTGAATGTTTATGCAAAAATGTGGGAAAAAAGATTCCAACTGTTGTACTCTGTCTCTGCTGTTTTTATTTGGCATAAATAATTACAGACAGAAAACTAATGAGAATTCCCTTTCAATGCAATTTTGTAACATTTTTAAAACAAGGGGAAGATAGATCAAGTACTAAAATAAACCAGATGCAGTCAGACAAATTCAAATGCCTTGCACAGTTTTATAATGTTATGAATCCAATTCACTCATAAAAATAGCACCTTCTACGCTCATTGAAAAGTTGCTTTCTTTTTTTTGCTTGGATTGGCTGGAAGGTCCTTAGAAATTTTGGATGACAAGTATTTGTGGTGCAGTGGATAGGTTTTACCAACAATGCAGAAACAGATTCTGATAAAAATTACATCCTAAACACTTGCATGCTTACCAACACTTGATGTGCAGAAAAGATTAGCAGGAGAATGGAGGTAAAAACAGGTAACACTTGACATAAAACTACTAGGATGTGTGTGTGTGGGCAGAATGCTTTTAGTATGCCAATTTTCTGGAAGCCAGTGACCTGTTAGGTTTAAGACTATGTAGGAAATATCTTTAGGAAGGCTGGCAGTTTGGCTAGGCTAAGGATCTGAAACTGTAAGTGTGAAGAGGCTCATGCAGTTATAAGGGAATGGCACAGAAATAGGAAGCTTATTAAAGCTTATTGTGGTAAAAACAAAAGTAAAATTGTTAATGTTAAAAACATATGGTTTTTCAGGTCTTTATGTAGTACCAGACTTAACTTACTGACTGTGTTATCTGCCTTCTGAGGGGTCCACTATCTCTCTTTTTTACCTGCTCTATTTCTAATTCTCACTAAATCGGTAGATTCCTGCCTACTATTTTGTTGAGCATTCATTCAAATGTAATCATATGCATGAGAGATGCTATCTGACTGAATAGAGAATCCCATTTTTCTTGGCCAACTAAATAGATGTATAGCTGCTACTCCAGATTAATTGGTGATATTTTTCTCCCTTTTGGAAGGTGAGGGTGCAACGAAGACCAATTGTGTGAAATTTGCCTATCAGCTAGGGAGTTTTTTGGTCTGAATGCCCATTGCAAAGAGCAAGAGTGTTGTAATGCCTGCATGCTCATACTCTGCTTAAAGACCAGCCTAAATGGAACAGAGTGCTTCAAAGATATGTTTTTTTAACTTGCTGGTGACATTTTGCAGATAGTAGAGTGGTGTCTTTACTAAGTAAAGTCTAGGGTTTGTGCTGTAACTTGCCTGCTTGCCCTTCTCATCTAGCAGATAATGAAGACAAAATTTGCAACAGTATTGCTGAGTGGCAAAGATGTTGTAGAAAGACTAGGGAACCTCATTTTGGATTATATCTTGGTGGATATTTAGGGTACAGGTAGGGTACCATCTCATTTCATACTGTGACCAAAGCTTAATTCTGACTAAGCAAAGTAGAACCTTGGACTTTGTGTAAAAACAACAGCAAAAGGAATTGAGAAACAGAAGGAAGTCAGGGACATAATTTGTAGATTTTTGCTGTGTAGTTGTCTAGGACATATGGTAGAAGTGGTTAAGAAATTAGGACTACCACTGTGAATCTGAGGAGATGGTGCATTTTAGTGTGTAGAAGCCTGAGGAATTTACGCTGCAGACTTTGGATGTTAGCTGGAGGATGACACTGATTCTCAGTGTAAATGTAACTTTGGGATCTTGTGTAGTCGTGTTGCAAATTGCAATGGAGCTGGGTATTATGCCTGAGAAATAAGACTAGCATATGCAGAGGTGAGCGTTACTGAAAAGAGTAGCTGTTAGTAGTACTATTACTGCATTGCAACTGCTATTGTGCTGTCAAATCTTTTCTGCAAATTCAGCAATCTCCCAAACAGAGGTCTGCTTGATGCTTGAATGATTCAGCTGCTAAAAAGTTTGAACTGGAACATTCCCTTAGTTCACAGGTCTTTTGACCTTGTTTAAGCCAATTCTGGTTGATCAATATTCTAAAGAACAAACAAGTTTTAAAATAAGCTGCCTTTTTCATTAACAGGAATGTATATGAGGCTGTAATAAGTATCTGCTATAGTGCTGTCTTAAACAATTACTCATAATTTCTGTGGCAATTAATGCTGTAAGATGACTTCCATTAAAAGATGTGTTTTAATATTTTTTAAAACCTGCTGCAAATGAAAGCAATTCAACTTATATTGGGATAGTATATTCTTAGTGTGCTAGTTGCAAACTAGACAAGGCAGATGAGAAAGTAGATGGTATAGCCCAAAAAAGTAGGCATTCAAATTTTTATATCCTTTCTATTTTTTTATTTTTTTATTTTTTTTGAGAAAAACATCTTTTGATGTGGAGATCCTAAACTGGTTTAATAGGCTTGCAGCTAGTGAAATTATATTTATATTTCCTTTACAGAGTCAGAGAATGTTGGTTCTTCAGAGCACTCCTTACACTCCTGTACCTGCTTTCCATGGCTTTAATTATTAAAGCAGTGTAGAGTATGGGTCCCAGGGTCCTCATTATGTTCTGAACTCTGGCAGCAGAACAGATTTTTCTATATCCTTCTGCTTTGGTGTCTCTGTCTATGGCATGGCAGTGATGCTAACTTCTTTGACAAATACTGAGCTGTCTGCAATCCTGAGCAGATAAGCTATGAATTAGTTCTCAGGGACAGGGCAGGAAAGATGCCATAGTGAATTCTGACCAGTTAGGATACGTGCATATTCAGAGTTGCATAAGCTGAAATTGGGAAAAATATTCTGGGTTCTAGTAACTCTTCAGATCATCCTTTTTGGTGCTGAGAGATGGATTCTTCTAAGAGCAATTCCTACAAATCTAAATCAAAGCTATACCAGAATTCCTGCCATATGTTGACACCTGGGAGGATGTGGATAAGCGAAAGAGTGTAAATTAATATAAATCTTTCAATAGAGTTTACAGTTGGCTTTGGGCCTGTTTATATGTACATGGTATTCTCACAGCTATAGAAAATTGACAACTGCAATTCACAGAAACAATAACTTCTTGTCCCCTCCTTTTTGGAAGAATCCAGGTTAATACATGACTCTCTCTAGTGGAGTTTTCCCAGCCATCTATCTGCAGATGAGGATATATATCGTAGTCTCTGGCTGAAAGGCAGTTTGATGAAATCAGAAAACTTTTTCTAATGGGTTAGGCATGTGCTGAGAACACAGATCTGCACTTTCACTCTCTTTTAGCATGAGTTAGTCATGACATCAGTGACTAACATCAGTTAACATCAGTTAGTTTGATCCTTAGCTTAATCTCTGTATTATGTGCTGTATTATTTACCTACTGCAGAGTGAGGGAAGGGACAAGAACTGTTTTTTCAAGATCCTAAAGGAGTATTGCATGACACAGACTATAGCAGTTCATAACACATCACCTAATTGTCTAAATATTCTGTGGGTTTCTGAAACTCTAGCGTTTTTTTGGGACAGTTGTTCTTTCATGAATTGTTGAACTCTATCATTTGCTTATACCCTTTTCTTATAGGGCTGCTTTTGGTGATGTGGACTTGCTAGGTTAGAGCCAGCAGTATTTGGAAAGGATGGGATCGTTGGCTAGTCCCACCTTTCTTCCTTCTGCTGGCTCTGGAAATTAGTATTATCTAATTGTGTACATCTTAGACTTTTTGGATGGTGATGAAAGGCATTTTTGGTTAGCTGTAGTTGTTACAGTTGGCATCTACACAGCTCATGCTTTTGAACAGCGGCTTAATTTTGTTTTAATGAATTTTAGAATTGGTATTTTACAGTAGCCGCTTTCTTTTATCACTGTCATCTTGCTGTGGCCCTGCAGCAAATTATTGCTAATCTTTACTTCTAGTGGAATCTAACAAGCACCTTTTGATCCCTTTATCCAGGAGAAAAGAGTAAAGAAGACTCAAAACTGCATTTGGTCTTGAATCTTTGTCGAACAAGTTATTCTGTATTTCTATTGGAGAGATAATTTCTCCAGCATGGCATAATCTCCTTCCTTGTCTCTAATCACTTAATAAAGTTAAAGGAGCTGACTCCATTAAAAGTCTGATTTCATATCCTGTGTTGTGCAATTCTTTACCTTTTAATTATAAAATGTTAATGAATATGTTTCTCTTCAGAGTGTGTTGTTTGTAGTGTTAAGAAAGAAAAGTTTAAGCTGAGAGGAGGTCAGTATTTTCATAAATCTAGGTAGCTTTGTTTTACTAAATATCATACCATTATGTGGGATTTTAAGAAGTAAACTGCAATTATGATTCAACAAGGAAAGGAATACCTATGATAATTTTTGGCAACACAGCAGAACCCTGGTTTTAATCTATTTTTGACCATCTGCTTTAAATGGAGAGGAGGATTTCTTTGAAATGAGTCTGCGTTGCATAGCAGATTTCACCATTCAAAACTGAAGCCTTTTCTGTAGAGTGCGTCTGTTCCCCCTAATCCAGAACTAATCAAAACACCCCAATACAAAGTTTATTTATTGACGTCTGAGAGAACTAAGTCTGGAAGTGAACTATCTTTCTCAGGGTGAAGTATGTTCCTTTTTCCTGTAAGCATTTTTCCTGTAAGAGATTGATAAATGTTTATTAGCTATGACAATAAATAAAAAATATTTTTGATTGATATAGCTATCATATTGAAAACTGCATAAGACAGTAGTATGGATAAAAAGTAGTGTCATTTTAAAAATCACACAATTCAGAAAACCAGAATTTTTCTGCTCATGATTTGAAATCACTACTTGCTTTTTAAAACACGATTCTGCTGTGCTGTGGAAAGTTGAGTTATGGTTATAGGCAACATAGCTCTAAGCAAAATTGGCCAGAAAGACACTAATGGTGGCTAAAGAAGGATTTTGTTCAAGAGATACTTAAAATTGTAGGCACATGGTTATTTTTTCTAATTTCAGATGAGACAGGGTGACACAGATGTTTTCTTGTTTATAGATTGTAAACTATGTGATTATTGTACCTTTCAAATATATTCTCACTGAGTATAGCTTCTTGAGAGAATTGCTAAGAGCAAGAGGGAGTTATCCCTGAAAATCTCTTGATTTATTTGGCACAAGATAAAATCACCAAATAATATGAGCTGTACATACCTTATTATGGCAAATCTCCATCTTCTTCTATCCTGTTACTTGTGTACAGTGGTAACTTAGGTTTTTAATATTCTATACACACTTTGCTTTTTGCTATTCTGTACTCTCTTTCTTTCTGTATCCAGTTAGTGTTAGCTAGGAAAATTTCTGACTCTGTTTTCCAGATCCAGTTGATTTGAAATGGTACAAACTTGGAAGAGACTTCTGCTTTTGGAAGTCGGGTTTCCTTGAAGACAAAAGTACATCATAGATCTTCATGATCTGATTTTTGATGAAATACTCTTCTGTATAGATTGCGCCAGCAGTATTTTTCTTCTTTCATTTTCTCACTACTGTTTTGGTAGCAAAAGAGTGTATGTAGTTTGATGAAACTGTTATAATCTAGACTCTACTTTGGTAAAAGTGTATCCATCTGTAATATTTGTAGAAGCTTACAATTTACTGTGCATGCTTTTTGTTTTGGAGTTTCTGTGTCGGGATGCTTTCAGATAAGTTTTCTGAGGTGAAATTGCTGTTCTTTGGAGAGTAGGCATGATGCAAAGGAAATAGAAATGGGAATTGATTACTTTTTAAACTTTTTTATGAACTTGACATGTTCAAACCTTTTCTTCCCCCTCTTTGCTTTTCTTTTTATTTCATAGGTGCACATATAATTCTTAGGCTACAGTTAATAATTTCCTGTCACATTAATTTTAATTTAGCATTTTGGTTTGTTGGCCAAAACTTGTGTTGACAGCGTAAAAAAACCAGAAAGATTCGCAGGCTTAAGATACTACAAGGTTTTTAAACATTTACTTGGATGTTTTCAAAATGGGCAGTAGTGCTTTGACCATGCTCCATTTGTTCAAGTGTAAAGGACAAAGGTCCATGAGTGTATTTTTTATTAAAAGATGCTTTCTAATCACAAAGCTTAACAGTAGCTGCTGCATAGCAAGTAGCTATGGTTAGTTCTGTTGTATTGTGCAGGAAGGGGTATGCCGTAGTTGTTCAAGTGACAGAGGTTTAACAGTATTGGAAGAGGTAGAGTTTTAGAACTTTCCATTGCTAAAGTGTTTGTATTGATGTATAGTATGTAAACCAAAGGCACTTTTTAGCAGATGCAGAAATAAAACCTTATGCAGAGATTGGTATGTATTTCTAGTTATGTTAATCACACCCCATGTGGAGCTCAGACTTTAGAAGAAAGGCCAAGCTAAGTATGGTGGACTTACTCAATATTTGCCAAAGTCCTGATACCTTAAGCCCTTCTTTATGGGTAAAATCTGTAGCAGCGCCACAGACGCGAGTCTGGCAACAGTCTGCATGCAACTGTTGGGACAGGCAGACAGTGTACCCTATGCCTAGACTTTTCAGTGCCTATTCTGCCAAGTGAAGAGTGCATGGGCAGAAGGTGCTTCTGGCACTTAGGGGTTTTTTTTGTTTATTTATGAAGATACCTGAAAATAACACTGGTGTTCTCTTGCTCAGTTTAAGGTTTCATTTGAAAGGCAAACCTATCCTACATGTACATAGGGTAGTCTGAAAGTTCTTCTCTGCAGTAATGACATCCCTTCTCAGAGCTCCTGCATTGTGGATGTGTTCCTTCCAAATGGATTCCACAGCTACAGTTCTTTGTGCCTAAGCTTGAAAACTGAAGGGTTTTGTTAACAAGAGAGCCTTGTCTAAGTGTTTCTGAGGCCTCCTTACTTGTTAGCCCTTACATAATATAACATTAATATTTTTGCTGCACTTTCAAAATATTTAATTTTTCAATTAAAAAAAAGAAGCCACAGTCCAGAAAATAAAGGGATGTTTATTCTTCCTTCAGAAGCAGAAGCAGATAGTAATGCCTACAATGTAAAGGGCATACTTTTATTGAAATAAGAGGAGTGACTGTGGTGATTGCCATTTAAGAAAAAAAAAAAAGGAAGCAAACATTGTGTTCTCTTGTTGGCTGATGTAATGATGGTGAAACTGGGTTTGTGCCCAATTTTGGAATATTCTTTCCCTATCCTTTTTTTTAATATGCTAGAATTTTTTCTACATGGCCAGAGAGTTACCTAGTTCTGTGTTTAGATTGATGTTTGGTGATAGAGGGCAGTGAGTTCTTGCTAACTTTATAGACCATTTATTTTGCATAAGTTTGACATGACTGTAGCATGCAGATTGACAGAAAGTAAACTAGTGCAAATTAATGTAATGAGTTTGCCCTCCTCTTCTTTGTAGCACAATGGCTGACAAATCAACCAAGCCAGCAAAACGATTATCCGCCGATTCAACCAACTCCCATGAGGGAGCTACGGGAGGAGAAATAAGTGCTCTGGAAGAGGCCTTTAGAAAATTTGCCGTCCATGGTGATACGAGAGCCACAGGAAAAGAAATGCACGGGAAGAACTGGTCCAAGCTGTGCAAGGACTGTCATGTGATAGATGGGAAGAACGTAACAACCACAGATGTTGACATCGTCTTCAGTAAAATCAAGTAAGTGCTTTTCTGCCGTAATTTCCTTGTCTCCCCCACGTGGTTTGTAGACATCATCTAAATTTACCTTCTGTTGCTTACAGACATTGTGAGATACTGTTTGTCATTGTCAAAATTGATCTCTTTCACATTCCTTTACAAAATTTTATTGCTTTGTCTGAAGATACAGCTTTCAGCTTATGACCTGCTATTTTAAATTGACTTTAGTTTCACAGGTGTTATAGTATACAAGCCTATGTATGTGTTATACTATGCAGGCTATTCCAAGAAACTGGAGTAAGTGCTGTTGGTGTTTCCTGGAGGATGGGTGAATGAAGTCAGGATGATCTTGCTCAAAGCTTGGCCTCAGAGGACTGAGGCTAAGGTGGAATATGTGCTAAAAGTCAGTATTCTAACAAGAGTCCTGATGTCCAGCACAACACTAACTCAAGTTTGAAGTGTAGGGCCATGCCAAGCTGATGGTGAATTTGTGATGGAAACTCATGGCTGTGACAAATTGGTTAGGATTGTCTTTGTTGTCTATGCTTATTCTTTTGATCAGACTGGTGCTTTAGTGAAACTTTCTCTGCAGGCTGAAAACCTAGGCAAGCTTGGTCAGAAACTCATCAAATCTAAGACAAGATATTAATCTGTTCTGCCATATTCTGTATGAAGCCCAAATAATTTTTCTGGTTTTGTTCCATATGTAGAATTGGATTATTTTCACCTTCCCCCTTCCCCTGCTATCTGATATAATAATCTTGTCTTTTCAACATTTTGTTACCATAGTTACTGTTTAAATTGTCTCACACCTCGTTGTGTTGAGGGTCATGCTTTTTGAAGGAGTCCCTTAATTGTACCTGTAGCTTGTAGTAATGCTTACTTGGCTTGTGCTCTCAACTGTGCTGCAGTGCTGGGGAGGACGTGCAAACTGAGATGCTGACAAGGGTAGTTGGAAAATCTTGCTACGAGCACTGACCCTTTTGAGTGCAGCAAAGCAGAGAGAGGCAGAGAAGAAAAGACCTTCAGTCTTGAAAGTTGTCCAATGTAACATACACAGAAGGACTTATTTTATTGATTTCTTTGTTTCTTTTCTCTTTGGGGATCTTATTCAGGCAATTAAGACACTATATATGCACACTCTTACTCTCCTGTTTTTGTATCAATCCACTTTCTCTTCGAGTCTCTACTCATATTTTCTTGGAAGTTGTGTTGCCAGAATTAGATATACTATCCGGGAACTGGTTTATTTGAAATGCATATTTAGGCTGTAGGGTTTTGTTTCTTTCTTGATCTACGATAGGCAATGTTGGCATTTCTTTTCAAATGTTCTTCAACTTTCATCAGTTTAAAAATTGGTCTTATTATTTCCTTTAATGATAGATACAGTCTTAGTGCTATTTTCTCATATCAGCTTCAGGGCAAGTTAATGATAAGACAACCCCATGATATTAAAAATGTGCAGCATTAGCAGATAGAAAGAAATATCAGTTTTTGTGACTGTTGGGATAAAAGAAATCCAGTCTGTTTCACAGGAATGAGTTCTGAGGTGTCAGGTACCTGAGGCTCCAGGGGAATGTCAGCATATGCACTTGCTGCTGTTCAGCAGTCTCAACTCAGCTCAGGGCTTCTTGTCTCCGTCTCTCAGGGGGAGAGCAAGCTCAGCAGTTTCTCAGGCCTCTCTCCTGTGACCACAGTCTCGTAAGATCAACTTCAGCCTGGGATTCTTATGGTCAGTGGGACGGGGCTGGTGGATTTTGGCAGTTGTAGTCTGGCAAGGGAACACAACAAAGATAAGATGTGTTTGTCATACCCAGCTACAGTTGCCATTTAGCATTGTGTTAGAACTTCCAAATGTATTTTCTGTTGGTTCTTACCAACAGGGTTTGTTTTCTAGCCAGCTGTACTTGGAGTTTATGACGATGGCACCTGTTGTTCAGACACTGGAAAATAATTAATCTAGTAGAAATGTTCTTTGGGTTTATGAGTTACTGTGTATAAAGCCCACGTTTGTCATCTTGCTAACTTTCTCAGGCTTCATTTATTATTATGCTACAGATACTGGCAAAATAGGTGGGAACTAAATGTTGTTGATAGTCAGGGTAAATTAACAAGGAAATTAATAAGAGATATTTATGTTTACCTAAGAGGTACTGAAAGATAGTGTTGTATTCTTCCGATTGGTAACTTTCTCTGCTCCAGGAGAGATTTTATCGCTGAAGTAATGAACATTTTTGTAGGTTTAACACCCCCCACCTCCGCCAAACCAGGTGAACAAAACTTCTGAAACGTTTGAGCCGTCCTTGATACTTCTTGAAAGCTGGGACTCTGTGTCTGTCTTTAAGAGATTAGTTAAGTTTAGTGTTATTATAAAGAGTGAAAAAATTCCAGTGAGCCTTTGGTACAAATAAGAAAAAAGTTAAAAATGCTGTTTTCCTTCTGTGTGAGGATGTCAGGTCAGACTGAAATGTAATTTGTCTATTTATCTTGCATAAAAGGTCCACTGAAATCTCCATGTAAGCACAACATTTATATGTACTTCAGGATAAGAACAACAAATGCAAAGAATCCACAGTAGTAGACATGAAAGAATTATTGCTAGAATTGCATTCTTTGGCAAGAAAGCATGCAAACTGGGTGATCTCTTCCCTTCCTGCAAGAATTTTTGTTAAACAGTAATTTGTAGTTCTTAAGGGTCTCATAAATGCTTTGGTGGATTGCAATATAAGTTGTTCTTTGTTAAAAATTTATTTAATAGATTCTTTTTCTGCCTATTTCTTTTTGTTTTCTAGTTCAAAAACTTTCTATTGTCAATGCAGAAAATACAAGAAGTGAACCAACAATGAATTTTGCAATGGAATTACTTGAAATGAAAAGCTACTTGTGAGAGTAGCCACGTGTATGAATATTTATAATTTGCATCCGTAAAGAGAAGAGAAAAAATGCCTACATTTATGCCAAATATTTGGATTGCATTAATAGAGTTGGGATAGACTGCAGTTTCTATAATAGGTAGAAGGGTAATTTTTTTTTAGGTTGTAAAACGTACAATAAAGACATCTCTTACAATATTGTTAACTTTCTGTGCATGTTGCACCTGGAAAAGCAAAAGAAATTGTGAAGAGTGAATTACAAAGTTCTGCCATATCTTATAGGATGAAATCTGTAAAAAGATGCAGCAACAAAAATGTACATAACTGTAAATATAATTATGCAATAACCTTTTTTTGTAGTTTCACATTCAACACTTGAGATGTCGTACTCTGCCCTTTGTATGTTCGTTGGACTGCGTACAACAGTAACACTGATTGCAGGGTAGATTTTAATTTCAAAGCAGTTACTTGCTTATAGTTATGTAAAAATCTCTTTTCCTGGTTGGTACCAGGATAACTCTTTCTCTTTAAATGGCAAAAATGAAGCAACCTCTTCTCTGAAAATTCTGCTAATATGATTGTTAAAAGAAGCATCTGGAAATACTTTCTAGGAAATTTTTAACTGGTCCATATATTTACTGCCATACTTGAAGACAAGGCTAAGTCACAGGCATATTCTGTGAGAATGGAAGTTTTCATAAATTACTGTATCTGAAGTTTTCATGACAGAGCTGAAAGTGGTATTCCCACGTTTTTTTTGTAATGATAATATCTTCAATTGCCCTGTAGCTCAAGTTTCTGCTAAAATATAGGGGTTTAGTATAAATATCTTAGTAATGTTAGATCATTCTAAGCATTAATTTTTCATGTACTATCTGAACGTTATATATACATCTTTCTTTGATATTTTGTAAATGAAGAGTGATAATGCCATCTGGGCCTACTGAATTTAGAGGCATACAATTTACAGACATGCAATAGCATTTGAAAATTCATGGGTTTCATGAGAGTGGGTATTCCATGGATATGTTTTTAGTAGCTGAAACACTTGCCTGCCTTCTTGGAAAATTTCGTCATTAACTAACTGTTTTTTTTCTGGTACAGAGTTGCAAAAATTTGTAGGCTGTTTGTTTTGTATTGTGCTTGCAGAGTGCAAATATGGATTTAGTGAGTCTTGTTGCCTCAGAGAAAGCACGTTCATGGGTGACACAGGAGAAGGGCACTGAAGGGTTCTGTGTTTGGTATGAAAAGCAACGAGTGGCTTAATCCGTCTTATTCTAGCAAGACAGTGAGACATAACACTCTAAGAACTTCGGGATTTTTGTATTAAGGAAAGCAGAATACCCAAGAATAATAGATGCTACTGATCTCTGACCAGCATTCCAGCATGTTGCCTTAGGAACTTAAATTTCTTTGTTTAGTGGGGTCAACAACTGCTCTGGGAAATGCGATATGTTAGCTATGCCATACACATACTCCACTTGTTGTATGTAGTTAACATGGTAATAGTAATAGCCCTGATATAAATACCTCTGCTCTTATTTTGGAAGTGTTACCACTCAGCACTGTAAGAATATGTTTTAAGCACTGCCATAAAACTGCTGATTCTATGACATTATTAGACAGAAAAATAAAAATATTTCTGTTTATACTGGCATGTTACTATGGTTGCAGGCAGGACTGGGTGACGTCACACCTTGGATCCATTGTGAGCATTTATTTAGGTAGTTGTCCCCATGGAAACATTTGTTTGTTTTGATGTTACTATGTGTTAAATTTTAAACAAATTTTTGTGGTTCTATACTGGATTGTTACTGAAGACTAGTTAAGCTACAGAAGCTTTGTAAATATACCTTACTCCCCACCCTCTAAAATATTCTTGGTAAAAGATCAAGTGAAAGCATAATTGTCCTCTGAAATTCCATTAATAGTTCCTGATGTTGCTTTGACATGTTTTCTTGTTGCTGAGGAAGCCATGTATTCTAAAGGCCAGAAAACTCTCCTCCATCTTTTTGAGAAAGAAAGGTTTTGTTCCCATGGAGAATCATCACAACACACTTTATTATGCCCTGACTTTTGAGCAGTCCCACCCGTCTGTCCTCACAGTGTCTTGCACACTTAGCTGCTTAGCCTGGTTCCCACAGCCTGGATCAGTGAGGTCCCTACAGGAGTGCTTCCATCTGAGACCAGCTGGGCCTTAATTCACCATTGCTGCAAGACTGTGAAAGAATTGAAATGGATAATGTTTGGTCTGAGAAGCTGGCAAGAAAACTCGTGGCAGTAATGGTACATGCTTTCCCTCTTTGTTAATTGTAATGTAATTGTCTTTTCTTTGTATTGAACAATTATAATACTTCTTGTTTCTTAATATATTTGAAAGGACTAGAGTACTTTGACACCTGAGCTCATTCCAAACAACTATCTATTGAAAGATCAGGTTTCTCTGAAGTAAACTGTTTTTAGCAGAGATTTTGCTGAAGCCTCTCTTAAATTTTTTAAATACGTAAAGGGGTATGAAGTGGTCTTTCTAAATAAATAAAGCACATAGTAGTTTCAAGATGCTCTTCTCCCCCTTCTGCCAAGAGGCATAAATTCTAAACTAAAACCGTGATTGTATATGAGAAGGAAGATGGTTTTAAATTCACTTGCTGTTACGCAGGTTTGTTTTGTGCATGTGTAATGGGTGAATTCTGTGCCCCTAATGATGTATGCTGATTTTGATTTTGAAAACACTTTTTTGTGAGCAGACGTCACATGAAAACCTACAGATACAGTGGTGGGTGATTCATTTCCCAGCTGAGATGGAATGCTGCATGATGATGCCATACACAGTGCTATATATAGCTACTTGCTTGGTATTTGCCACACTTCGTGGCGTATTCCACTTGTGTGCTACAAGAACTTCTAGTGGCTTAAAGTAGAAGTAGGTCTTTTGAGTTTTTTTGCAGGTCAGCCTTATTTCATCATATTGCACCATTATTTAAAAATGCCCATTTTTTGTTTATAAAAGCAGCCACGTGAAATCTGTGTTAGTTTCACTGATTAGCAAGCATTTTTTAGTGTTAAATATCACTGTAGACTTTGATCTCATGGATTGAAATAGAAGATGATAAAGATGTAGAGGATGAGGTAGCCTTGTCTGCAGCAATGAGGTGACTACAGAGTTTAAGATCATGAGATTAATAGTAGAATTACAAACCTGAGCTTCAGAAAGGCAGATCTTGGCCTGTTGAGTTTCTCACTGGAAACTGCACTGGAGAGCAGAGTCACCCAGGAGGAGCTGGTTGATCTTCAAGGCGTCTTCATCAGAGCACAAGAACAATCCATTCCCATGTGCAGGAATTCCAGCAAGCATAGCAATGGGCTAGCATGGATATACATGGAGCTTCTGACTGAGCTCAACTGCGGGAAGGATGTACACAAGAGGTGGAAGCAGGGAAAGCCTATGTGGGAGGAATATAACCCATGCATGAAGAAACTTTATGAGGAGAGCCAAGGTTCATGCCAATCAACATAACTTCAGTGCCCATAGAGGTTGTGAAGAAAATCCTTTTGGAAGTCCTTTCTCAACACATGAAGGACAAGAAGGCAATGTGTATTTGCCAAGGGCAAGTCATACCTGATTGACCTCATTGCTTTCTCTGTGAAACGACTGGCACTGTGGGTAAAGGGATGTAGTATACAGTGCTTATGACAAGGACTTGACCCCAGTCACATCATCACAAAATTGGTGAGGTAGGGGCTGGAGAGCAGGCCAACAGTCTTAAGAGGCAGCTCTGGAGATAGTGATGGTGTCACTGTCAAGGTTTAACCCCAGCTGGAAAATAAACACCCCACAGCTACTCACTTACTCCCCCTACTGTGGAATGGGGAAGAGAATCAGAAGGGTAAAAGTGATAAAACTCATGGGTTGAGATAAAGGCAGTTCAATAGGAAAAGCAAATATCACTCGCACAAGCAAAGCAAGACAAGGAATTCATTCACCACTTCCCTCTGGCAAGCAGGTGTTCAGTCATCCCTGGAACAGTAGGGCTCCATCACATGAAACAGTGACCTGGGAAGACAAACACTATCACTCTGAACATCCCCTGCTTTCTCCTTCCACAGGCTTATATGCTGAGCATAATGTCATATGGTATGGAATATACCATGGATCAGTTGGAGTCAGGTGTCCTGCCTGTGTCCCTTCCCAACTCCTTGTGCACCCCCAGCCTCTTTGCTGGAGGACCCGTAGGAGAAGCAGAAAAGGCCTTGGCTCTGTGTAAGTGCTGCTCAGTAACAAAAACATCTCTATTATAAACACTGTTTTCAGTACAAGTCCAAAACACCTCCTCATACTGGTCACTGTGAAAAAAATAAACTCTACTCCAGCCAAAACCAGAACAGATGAACAAACCTTTGACTGTGAGGTGACAGCAGTCCTTGCATTGAGCGAATTGTAGCAGCAAGGAAGGATAGCTGCATGAGTCAGTGAGTGGCCAGCAGGTCTAGGGAAGGGATCCTTCCCTTCAGCTTGGAGTTGTGAGACAGTGTCTGGAGTGCTCTGCCCAGTCTGGGGATGTCCAGTGCAAGAAAGAGACTGATACACTGGAACAATCCCAGTGCAGGGCCACCAAGATGGTCAGGGGCCTGGTCATGATGAATGGTGACTTGTGGAAGAAAAATAATGAAGTTTCTTTATGTTTCTGTATATGCAATAGAAATTAACTTCTTGTTCTGAAGTTAGAGAATTTTATTGGAAAAAAGTGTGTTTATATATATGTTGTTTGACTCCAAAAATACAGACATGAGCTCGAAATCCTCCATCTGGTAATGAAGATTAATATATTACAGTTGTTGTAATTAAGTTATATTTAATCTGCCTATGTGTATCAAGCTACTAAAAGAATTAAGGTGTCATCTGCTTAGAATGTGATGCTGGTGAATGGAAGCATGCTGCATTTGATGCAGTTTTTACCTTCAACTTTTTTATTTGTTTCTTTGTTTTTCATTAAAAACGAACAAGGTATTGACTTGGTAGAGCCTAATTAATGTCTTCTTCCTGTTATCTAGAAATTTAGGAGGTCTATTTTACGACTGAATTGGAAGAAGTCTCATTACAGACTGGTTGTAACATTAAGTTCAAGAAAGATTCAACATCCCAGCTTAAAAAAGAGAATGTGAATTTGTACTGTCTTCCCTTCTGTGTTTTGTCTTCACCACCAATAAGAATGTAAGACTTCTCAGAGAAGTGTTAACACATTGTTTTCAACTTTGTGGAAGGCTGTGGTAATCAGGCTGCTAGACTTGGGGGCTAATCTTGGAGAGTAGGAAAGAAAAGGGGCCCTTGTAAATGCCAAGTGGGCAACACCTGATCTACCCTTAAGGCTGGGCACTACATGGTCTTATCTTGAATGGAGTTAGACCTGAGCCAGGCAGGTTTGACATACTAATTTGAATTTGTTGCTGGAAGTGATGTCACATACAAGGCACCTTCTTGATGTTTTTTTCTCTAGCTCTGGTTGGACTCCTGGCTGGTGAGAAGGTTTATGTGCTGTATATAGAGTTTGGACTTGCAGTGTTAAATGACCTGAGTGGTGTTACTGGGAACCACTCCTTTTAAAATCATCATCAGGATTAATTAAAGTGGTGTTACTGCTTTCTGACTTTATTGAAGTGGAGTTGCTTATCACTTCCTTCTGTGTTTGTCTATGGTAAAATGAAGGAACATGAATGAAATCCCAGTTTTTCTTTGAACCCTGATCTCTGTTTCTGACTTTCTGAAGATTTCTACTGCATGTGTATGTATTCCCATGAATTTAAAAACAAAATAAATATAATTTTGGTATGGAGTTGTGGTATAATCCCCTCTCCCCCCAGAAAGAAAAACTTTCCCTTTGAGATTTTTTCCCCCATTTTTTAGTCAGCTTTAGATTCTCACTTGTGCAAAGACTGTAGATGTTAGCAGCAGATCAGTAATTTTCAAGACCTTGCTAAGATTGCGAGTGTTGGTGCTGATTCTGAAGGATCTCAGAACATGTTAA
>JAYRBT010000082.1:56609376-56626311 GCA_036023395.1 Myiotriccus ornatus | reverse complement strand
CACTGAAACAGTGTTGCAGACATCTTTCCCCACAGCAACAAGTTTCAGAAGCACTGGCAGTTTTACTTGAGCTTCATAGTGATTTAAAAACTTATCCCCACAATACTCACCCTTTGCCTTGCCACTGTTTTACATTGTTCTTTTCATGTTGCTCTGATGTGGATTGGTCCAATATAGGCAAAATGGCCATTTTGGTAGCTATAAAATTGCTACATGGGAATTAAAGATCCCTCATAATATTAGATATTTTATGGATGCAGAGCTAGTCTTTTTGCTGAAACATGACAAGGTCTCAGGAGGAAAACAAGAAAGAAATTCTAGGAAAGTCAGCAGCACATAAAAGTGGGTGTTTTTTTAATGTAACTTTAAGGAAAAACTGAAAGGAGAAAAAATTTTGGATGATATGTTGCTCTAGCAAGAAGCTAGATCCAAAGCTTGGATCCTCACTGTTGTTCCAAAAGTAAAGACTTGGATTCAGTTATTATTCTGTTCTTTGTACAATGGTTTACTTTCAAGGTCCAATTCAGTTCTTAATGAAAGCATAATTTAAGTTCTAATATCTTGAGACTTAGTGAGTTAAGAACTTACTGTGTCTAGTCCTGTTTAATAATGCCATTGTTCTTTGACCCCTTGTGTTTGAATTTTCTCTAAATTGAGTCAGATGTCATACCATATAATCATTCAATATCTGGTTCTTAGTGAGATAGTGAGCTTTTCTCTTCTGAGTCTCATTAATAAAACCAGCACTGTCTTATGTGACTCTTTGTTTTCTGCTGTGGAGATTTAATTTTTCTTTGTTCTATCAAATGCCATATCCTGTTCTTGGTTAACTGGTCTCATCAAAAGAGGTAACGTCTTTCCTGAATGTCAACACAGTCAAAACATTGATACTGTATGTAGAAAGAAAGCAGTGAGGCAAAAGCCTGAGGGGACTGGGTGCTAACATGAAAGTTCACTAAATTATGTCTCTTTTTGTGTCCCTGAGCATCATGTATTTATATAAATTCAGGTTAATAATATAAGCCCTAAAAAATAGCTAGTAATCTGATACTGTCCTTGAGAATCTTGTTCTAGTCATACTGAGGAACAATTTTGTATAGTTTCTATGGATTACTCTTTGGGATAAAATGCATTCTTTTGCTTAGAGGACGTTGGGCCGTGCAGCATTGGCCTTGCCCACGGTCATGGCTTGCAGCAGTGTTCTAGTTTTCTTTCAACAGTTTTTGTGTTGGATGTTGTTTCACTGTATGTTGATTGGTTTCATTTTTAACCAGATATTTTCTCATTAAGTGTGGAATCGAGAAAGTGAATCAAACATAGCTGCTGGGGTTTTTTTAGTTCTGGGACATGATTAAGACATGTTAGCTCACAAGGGATTGCTGGTGAGCTCTAGAAGGACACCTTATCTGTGTATCCTATTTTTTGTTCCCTGGCTTATCAGACTCTTCATGTGCACTGCTTTAAATGCCAGAGAAAGTACAGGTGATGTTGGTTCTTTGCCCTGTCCTCTCAGCTGTAATGCCTTTGCTGTAAGCCCCTGCACTTTATCAGCAGAAAGAGCTTTTGAAACTGTAGCAGCTGTGTCAGCTTCTTCACCTTTCTGAAGATAAAATGGTAAGTATTATTATGTGAAAATAGCTTCTTACCATTAGCTTGTGTAGTAGACTCAGCCTGGGAAAGACTGCCACATGAAATGATTAGTTATTGAGAACTCTTAGTAAATCTTCAGCTATCCTTATCTGCTTTCATTTGTTTGTATGAGGCTGACTTACTGAGCACTGTGACATCATTCTCTTGGATTTTTGTATTTTGGATGTGCTCAGCAGTGTCTCTGGCAGCTGTGATCTGTGTTGGGTTGTTATACTGTGGTTAATTTCTGCTCCCTTCCCCTATAATCTCTGTGTGTGTGCCTAGCCTAGTGCATATCCTTAAGATGACAAGAACCAAAGAGAACAGCAAATAAGTTGAGTCCTCTGGAGAAGAAACCAGTATATATGCCAGAACCCTGATTGTGAGGCATTGTCTTTCTTCTTTAGCACTAGTTTGTCCCCTACCATTTCGGTCTAAGACCTGCCTGCAGCCTCTTGTTTTAATTGCCCTGAATTTTCTTTCTGTACTTTGGCTAACCTTCCTGCTGATATCACTTACCCCTGACATGTCCTTTATTGTCTTAACTTCCTCCCAAGTTGTGCTGACAAATAGTGCCAGTCCTTCGTGCACCCAAACAATGGATTTCTGTGATACTGAATGACATTATCTGTAAGTTGCATGTCACTTACTGGATTCTTTCACAGGAGTAGACAGCATTCCAAGGAGTGATACAGTTACTGTCTTTTATTAGTTGTGTGTGTACAGTTTTTACATTCTTTGCATTGAGTCCAGGGGATCGACAACCAAAAAAAGATCTCTCTTCTATAACAAGAAAAGTTGAAGTACTCCCAGAGTACTTGGTAGCACCTGCTTCTAGCTCTTTTCAAATTCAGGTACAATGTCTGTCATGTGAAATATACCTGCAGATTCCTTCGATGTAAGTTGGGTCATGTGCTTTTTTCAGTTTCACCGAGTTTTTCTAATACTTCTTTTGCAGCTTTTTATCAATAGATAACCATCACACAGATGTTAATTTTAAAATATTCAAATGTAACATTGTTTTTGGTCCCTTAAAATGAAAAAAAACCCTAACAAATGAAATAAGTAGATTCTGCTAGCCTTTTCCTCTAAACTGTATATAACCATCAGACCTGCTTTCTGCTTGGACTTTCTCTTTTCCTCATCCTCTCTAAATCCCATTAATCTCTTTAACCCCTTTAATTCATTCTGGGATTTGCTTTTCTTTGGAAGCATTTACTTATTAATGTTTTGGAAGCATTTACTTAATGTTTTTGCCAAGTCATGCTCTTTCTCCAGTTTCCCCTTCATTCACTTCCCAATACTATTTTATCTGATAGGCTCATAGCTGTTGTGTTTGTCTTTATCTGAGCTCCAGATTTTATTTTAGTGGAAATGAATTTTCACTGTAAGTGAAGCACATAGGAAGGAAATGCCACAAAAATCTGAAAGGAGAGAAAGGTGAACTTCAAGTGTTGGAAAAGAGAGTTTTCATCAGAGAAGCCTAAAATATTTAAGTTACAATGAAGCCTGATAAAGATATTGACTGGTGGTTTGGTGATCTGGTGAAGTCTTCTTGCTTCAGATTTTCACAGTGTGGCAATTGTCCCAGTTTCAGATACTTAGAACAGACTAGGCACACTGTGCTTTACCCTTGCTCCGTAATGAGACAAAAAGCACCTGGAGGGAAACTGTCCCTTCCAGGTTC
Organism: Myiotriccus ornatus; assembly: GCA_036023395.1. Lineage (NCBI taxonomy): Eukaryota > Metazoa > Chordata > Aves > Passeriformes > Tyrannidae > Myiotriccus > Myiotriccus ornatus. Next base: position 56,622,995 of record JAYRBT010000082.1, on the reverse strand, counting down.
AGTTTCTGAGTGAATGGTGTGAGTTGTTCTGCCCTTGCTGTCCACTCCCAGAGAGGTTTCTACAAGTTACAACTATTGCTGTTATATACTGAGAGGTTTGTACCGCATTTCACATTGTCTGGTTGTTTTTCTTTCCTAGGAAATCATTAATGGTATTGCCTTGTGGTCATGGGGTATATGAAGCCATCTAGTCCAACTCCTAAAGTCTGACTTGGCCAAGATGCTAGAAATGATAGAGAGAGACTGTGAAGGTCATCTGGATGTCTTCGTTGTCAGTCCTACCCTTTCCCTCAGGGGAATACACTTGTGGTAAATAGCTATGCTGTCTAAGGTGCCAGTGTTCCAGAAGCAACCACTACTTTAGCTGAAGATCTCTGTTGTAGCTTCTTCCTAGGATCATTTTTCTGAGGATATCTTCTAGAAGAATATCTCCTTTCCTAACAATTCGCCAAATTACTCCTGCTTACATCAACATACAGGTGTCTAATTTCAGTATTCCAGTTTTACCCATTAATTGCGCAGAAGTCTCTGATGCAAGGTGATATATATGTCAAGTTTTGTTATCTTAATTGTGTGTTTTAAAACCATCTCTCTTAAGAGCTGTTAGTGCAGGGCAAAGAACCTGATAGTATTACCTTTGTTTTCTCCCCTGCTACCGTTGCTTTCTTCCCCTGCTCTTCTGCCTTCAGCTGTATTTGTCAAATTTATACACAAGCTTGTGCTTTGGGTTAGTCATACATTTTTCAGTTTTATCCCAGAAACTGTGTTGTCTTTTTCATTTACAAGTTTTTTTGCATTGTATATCTATTTTTTTAAATTTCTTTCTTGTCTGCTACATAGCAAAAAAAAGACCTTCACAGGCTATGTTAAATACTCCATTAGACTACAAGGTTCTACCAGCCTGGTAAACTACCCAGGGACCTAGCTTTAGTTTGGGATTTTTTGGCTATGAATTATGGGGCTGATGGCCAGTAGAAATGCTGAGCTGTGTAGCCCAAAGAGAGCAGAAAGTGAAAATTGTAAACCACACAAAACCCCAAAAAACCACTAGCCCTATGGCATAATCTGCTTCCAGTTTAAACAGCCTTGGACTTTGTGGTGGTAACGTTACAAGCAGACCTTGGAAAAAAAGAATACATCCATTAGGTGAGTGATGTACTTTGCGAAGACCAGTGCAAACCTATTTTGCTTCAAAGATTTTGTCTGTAGTACCTTGTAACTGTGCATGTGTACAGTACAAATAGCTCTAACAGTTGTTATTGGTGAACATTATGTTCACAGACTACATCACAAAGACTTGTGTTATTACAAGTAGCAAGAAAGAATGAGTGTCTACTGTACTAAATGGAGTGGATGCTTTGGAAAATATGCTAGTAATAATCATAAAATTGCTGCTGTAAAGTGGTATAGAAGAAAAGTCTTCGTGTGAAAATCAGGAAGTTTCAACTGTAGTGAGTGTTTAGGATGGCTTAAGAAAAAGAGCTAAGGTTTGAAGTCTGGTCTAAATGTCATAGGAAATATGCTTTTGGTTAGTCCTTAGGGTAAAAATCTGACTAATGGTCTTGTTCTCAGTTATCATGACACCTCTATATGATTAATTTGAATAATTTCAATGATTAATTCTGATAATTTAGGAATGCTTCTTACTGTTTGTTAGCAGTTCCCTACATGGATGTGGGAGACTACTACAAATCAGAAATGGCCTGATTAAGCTTATTGTGCCAGTGAGAAACTGTGACAAATCAGCTACTCATGCGTTTTCTCACCAGTGCAATCCTTTGTTCTCTCTTCTGAATGAATGAGGCTGCCTTGGGAAGGGAATAAATACAGGGAGTACCTGAATTCCTTTTTGTTCTAATCTACAGGAAAAGACACTGTTGAATTTTACTTGACTGCACAGTTGACTGAGACACTCAAGTCCATGGTGAATTTAGAATAAATAAACCTCACAAACAAAACTCCTTGAATGAGAGTTTATGGAAAAATATTTGTTAGGCTCCCACCTCTAGTTATGCTGGTTTTAGACCCTCATCAAATTTTCTATACTCCTTAGGACCTGTGTGGATAGATTATGATTTCCACAGCAAAACAGTTAGTGTATCCTGCTGTAATACCCTCTGTCCTGCTAACAAAAATAGAAGCTTCTCCGAGTATTTCTACATCTTCTTTCCCCTCTTCAATCTAAGAAAACTGAAAAGTGTCCTTTTGGGGTGGGAGTATGGGATGTCTTTTTTGGGGTAACTCAGAGATTATGGTAGGAACTATTAAGTTGGAGAATTTGCTTATTAACACTGAACTGCATTAGTGCTATGAAAGATAAAGATCTCTAATACTGGTCAAGGATTTTGTGTATTACTTATGTGGAGTGTATTTGTGTAGCTTTTCTTTTCAGTTGAAATTGTAGACATCTGTTAATTCAAATAGTACTCAAGTTCAAATAACACATTTATTCATTTATTCATTTGCAACAGTACGCTTTCACACTTACAAACTCAGGACACTGTTAGTAGTAATATTTGCAAATGAAAACTGCATAATTTGCTATTCCAATCTAATTTGGACCAATGTTTGATAATTTGCACTTTGTTTACCGTGCTGGTGTCTGGACTCAGAACTGATGCTTTTGTATACGTGAACTTGGACTTCCAAGCAGAATGAGGATTTCAAACTTTAGTTCAGAACCTCCCCATTTGTAGTGGTCACACATGGAGAGACCCATCAAGGAAGGGGAAGTGATGGGAAGCTTCCTAAAATTCTTCTGAGTATGTTCGTTCCGTTCCCAAACGTAGGCATGGATACAGGAGGCTGTCATTAGTGTACCATGAACACACTGTTTCTGCCACTGAAGGATGATGCATTAGAGCAATTCTGTTTTCTGTAAGAAGCAGAGCTTAAAATAGAATGGCATGGTATGTAAGAATGTATTCTTTCTAAACATAAAGGCTTCTTTGTGTCATAATAAAGTACAGACTTTAAAAATTTTTATTATTAATGTCCCTCAAATATATTTTGTTCTTTTCATTGAGGTGGCCAACTTTATGATGTCTGGTTTTGTAAAAGCCCTTTTTTCTCCCCCACCTTCCCTCTTTTGTTACTATTTTCCATTTTGTCTCATTTTCTGGTCAGTTTTAATCTTCATTTCCAGTGTCTGATTTTTTAATATTTTTTAAATCTAAAGTATTTTACCTTCTTTTTAGGTCTGTATTAACTCTCTGGAGTGCTAAACCTAAGAGAGGAGTGTTAAGAGCTGAGTGATCACCCTTGGCATACTTAATTGTAGACAAGTTGTTTGAACTGGTAACACTTGGAAAATGAAAATGATGTATTTGTTTTGTTATTTCCATGGAAACGAGATATGTATAATGAACTTCTGAAAACAAGTTACAAATATACACAAAGAAGCTGATTCTTTGAAGCAATTGTTTAATAGAAAGAAATTAGTTCTTTTGGGGGGGTTATAGTTAGGGGCTTTTGTGGTGTGTTTGTTTTTCTAGTTTAATTTCATGACCTCTGAAAAGCTGGTATTAGGAAGGGGTTTTCTGAATGTGAACAGGATATTAAAAATGCTGGAAATAAACTGAGGGTTTTATTGCCCTTATGTGTTATGCAGTGTTCATGGTATTATAATTTTTCATACAATAGTTTGGGTTGGGAGAGAACCTTTTACAGGTCGTCTAGTTGAACACCACAGCCCTTGCCACCTCACCTCCCTTCCTCTCCCCAATGAGCAGGGACTTATTCCATGAGACCAGGTTGCTCAGAGCCCCATCCAAGCTGACCCTGAATGTTCAGGGGCATCTATCACCTCTCTGGACAACCTGTTCCAGTGTTTTACCACCCTCCTAAAAGAATTCTTCCTTTTATCTAGTCTGAATCCACCCTGTTTTAGTTTACAGCATTACCTTGTCCTGTCATAACAGGCCCTGCTAATATCCCTTACAAGGGGATATTACAAGACCTATTTAGGTACTGAAAAGCAGCAATAACGTCTCCTGGAGTTTTGTTTTCTCCAGGCTGAACAATCCCAACTCTCTCAGCTTTTCCTCATGGCAGAGGTGTTGCTTCCCTTTCATCTTCGTAGACCTCCTTTGGACCTGCTCTAATAGTTCCATGTCATTCTTATGCTGGGGGCCTCAGAGCTGGATGCAGTGCTCCAGAGGGGCAGAATCACATCCCTCGACCTGCTGGTCATGCTGCTTTTGATTCAGGCCAGGGTAGGGTATGGTTGGCCTTGTGGGCTGTGAGTGAACAGTGCTGGCTCATGTACAATTTTCCATCCAGTAGTACTCTCAAGTCATTATCCATAGGGTGTTTTTATGGATCTGAAGAGGGCTGATCCTCTGGCTTAAGTGTGTAATCTGAGGTTTGTTGAGAGACTTACTCTGTCATTTCTACCTCCTCAGTCTGTTTTCTCCTCTGCATTCAACCCATGACTGTACAGACAGAAGAGGGGGTAGTCGCATGCTGTCCTAATTAGTAATAATGATGACAGCAACTGCTCAGAGGTTGTAGGATTGCTACTTGGTAATTTAGATGCTGGTAAATGACGTACATGTTCCATAACTGACCAAAAAAAAAAGGCCAGAACACCTGAGTTATGTTCCCAGGGTTTTCCACAAGACTTGATGTATGATGCAAGTGTAGAGTTTTTGAGTTAATTGTGGTGATGTACAAGTGTTTGTATCTTGTGGTGATGTACAGGGGTTTGATAATATTGTAATAGATGGAGGGGAGAGTGGCAATGTTTTTAGAGTGTAGAAAAAGATAATGAATTTCAAAATTAAAGCTGCTTTATTTAGGAGACTTGGGATATAGTTGCAAAAATTCCTTTACTTTCAATCCTGCTTCTAGTGTCACTCCAGTTAATGTTGTTTTCTGGTAAAGAATATCAGCCACAGTCCACATTTCTTTTTCTTTTGAGGTCCAACTGTAATACTACATTGGTCACATCTGTGTCCAATTTGCTGGTAACACCTTAAGTTGGAGGGAAAAAAACCCCTGATTTCCTTGCCCCATATAAGTGACAGGGAAAAGACCAAATGTGAAAGATAGGTATACCTGTGTCTTATATTAGATGTTCTTTGTTCTTCTCGGCGCCCTTATTTATGTATTTTTCCTTTTAATTAAAAAAAACAAGCAATTATGCTCTTCTGTTAGTAAGTGTGCAACCAAAAATTCTTCATGTGTTAATAAAACCCATCAGGTCAGTTCAGCTGGTTAGAGCATGCTGCTACTAAGGTCAACATTGTGGGTTAGATCCCCATATGGGCCATTCACTTAAGAGTTGGACTCGATGATCCTTGTGGGTCCCTTCCAACTCAGAATATTCTGTGAAAAATAAAGGAGTCAACATGAATTTCAGCAGGTTTTGCTGAAAGTGATCATTCTCTTTCCCGTTGTGATGATCATCACTGATGATCCAAGCTAAATCTATGTGCTACAGAAAATTATCTTTGAAACGTTTGTGTGGTAGACTTGGCCATAAATCTGTAGTGAACAAGGGCCTTAGGGTGTTGTTATGCTGAAGTTTCGCACTGATTGCCAGTTCTGTCTTTTTCTAAAGGAGAGACAAACCAAAATGAAGTCTTGACTGCTTGAGCTAGTTAAAAGTTCTTGTATGTGTTTCATCAGAAGCAGGATGTTAATCCTATTAATGAAAACCCTGGAGAAATTCCAAGCAGTTAATTGCAGTTTATTCCATGTGTCTTTCTGATTAATGAAATACTGGATTATATTCTGCATTTTTACTGTCGTGATGTTCTCTCACTAGCTAATTCCATGAGATACTCAAGCACATGCTTCACCTAAAGCAGACAAGTAGTTGCCAACAGTGTTGTTTGGTCAAAAACCAGAAAAAATTTATTGTGTGGGCGTTCTTGGGATTTGCTACATACGTTGGGCTGCACTGGAAGTAAAGCATGCCAGTGATGAAGGGTTATGTAAAGCATTCTGTTAGTATTGATTTTTGTTGTGAATAACCAATTTCTCCTTATTTTGAAAGCCTGGGATAAAATTTTGGTTTGTGTTTAATTAAATGAAGTAGGAATCGCTTCCTAACTGATGGTCACTAAACCAGAGATCTCACTTTTTTTCACCAGTGGAGGCACCCTTCCGCTGAGAGGGATTTGACCACAGAAGGTGTCTAGAAGATCAAAGATAAAGCAATGACAGATAGTTGAATTGCTCTTCACAGTGGTCTTTTTGACACTTGAAATAAAATTAGATTTCTATGCATAGTTTTTCTAGCCACTATTTCTATTACCAGTGCACACTTTCTCTATCCTAACATCTATTGTTTATTCCTACATAAACAGCTGTCACTGTTGAAAGGACTGGTCTGGGTTGTGTGGTGGTGGCTGGTTTGGTTTTTTTTCCTGAAAAAATTTTTTTTGCTTGAAATGCTCTCTAAATTGGCATAAAAAGAAATACTCAAGCAGCAAACAAAACTTGTGTAGTAGCATGTTTCCCAGCAACATGGACTCTCAAATATTACTTTGACTTTGAGGGTTTTGTAATGTAAACATTTTCTGCTTTTGAAGATGGTCCTATTTAAGACTGAATCAGTGTAAGTATCAGAACAACTTTTTGAAAATGTTTCTATTTGATCTATTAAATTTTAACTTAAAATATAAGGCAAAATTTTGAGGTGTAAATTCTTGTCCAAACGACCAGGTAATCCTTAATTTACTCATACAGGAACAGGTGTGGTTTCTGTCTGCTGTAATTCACAGAAAAATAAAAATAGGAATTTTTTAAATGGTGAGTAAACTCACTAATGATGTGGCCTCGTACCTGAATTTTAAAATGATGAGCACTAAAAATAGTTCTGTATTAGGGAACAGAATGGAGCAGTGTGCACTCCACAACATTATCTGCTGCCTAAACTTAATATTTTAAAATTCTAGAAAACAGGCATGCATTAACCTGCTTTGGGTTAAACACAGCTCTGTAGTGAATGCTGAGTTTCTTTGTAAGAGTTCTATCAGTTGAACCCTCTGGTCTGACGGGACAAAAAAGATCTCCAGGAATGACAGTATAAATTGGTGTTTGTAAAGTGTGAATTTCCTACTGGTCAGATTTTGCACCATACACTGCTATAACAAAACCCTCTCCCCTAAAAGTAAATGTAAGCAAGTAATTTACTAAGGTGGAAATATGGTCTTCCTTTTAGTGAAAACAACAGCAAGTATTCCGCTGTGAATTTCCAGGGGCTTTATGAGTTTATCAGACTGCTATTTTGTTTTCCTTGCACCTGTGAATGTTTTTTGAAGGTGATGGTCTAAAAACCAAAACATGTATTGAATTTATATGTGTCATTTAAAAATTTTATCAGTCTTTAATAGAGGAGGATTTTCAAGTTTTTAAATGCTTTTCAATAGTTTGCTTTACACAATAGCATTATTCTTAATTTACTTGTGAATACATGAATAGTGAACTCTGAATAATATGATAAACAGTTATTCAAAGAGGAATAAAAAATAGTAAATAACAAGACTCATCTAAGATGCTTCAGTTATTGTCTTATGCATGCAGGCTTTACAGATGATCAACCAAATGAGGCTATATTTGATTTGATGAGCTGCGGGCATTTTAACAGCAGATCAGGTCCCTCTGTTTCCTTTTTATTTCTGAATGTTTCTCAAGGGAAATTTCTGAAGTGTTGTCTTATTGATGTACATAAAAACCAAAAGTGATGTTCCTGGGATATGTTTTATTTGACACCATAAATGGGCTGCATTGGTCTTCCTGTTCTGTTGCAGTTTTCTGTTGTTCACTGTGGTAAACCGAAGCCATTCTGCTATTCCTGGAATACTTTTGTTCTCTCCTGTAATTTCTTTCAATTGCTGTTTGTTTCAACAGGGCAAAGGGCAGCAGAACTATTACTTTTGATCAGTTTAAGGAAGCTCTTCAAGAACTCTCCAAGAAGCGATTTAAAGGCAAGAGTGAAGAGGAGGCGCTTCAAGAAATGTATAAACTAATTGAAGGAAAAGGCCCAGGTTTATCTGGAGTAACGGTATGTTACTGATCTAATGGACGCATTGTTTCCACCTGTCCTTTGTTCCACTGCAGTGTTGTTGTATTCACCTGCTTCCCTTTATAATCGACAAATCGAATTCCTCTGAGAGCCCAGAGGCAACAACTACTGAGCAGAATGGGAGCGAAGATTATGCAACAGCCAAGTATTGCACTACTATGTATTCTTGTGTGGCACTGTCATTGCTCCTGCTCAGAATTGTAGTACCACCTAGCAGCACTGTCAGGAAACTTTGGAGCTCTTGTGTATGGTTAGAACGAAGAAATGTTCATGAAGGGGGTGTATCAAAATCAAAGAGAGTAGAAGAGAATTAAATTTAGAACCTCATTCGACATTTCTGAGATGTTAAGTGAAATGCCAAAATGACTAAAGTAAAGACATCATAAAATACATTTAATTGCATCATGTGAATCCCAGAACATTGGAAATTTGAGAAAAATTATCATATGATCTGTCTTTGTTTTTTGTTTATTCCAAGTGTGTCAGAACTATAATGTTCTTGCTTTTTCATTTTAAAATATTGCTATTAAACTTTATGTTTGAAAAGGAAGTTATAAAGCCTACTGTACATAAGTTTAGTTGTCCTTTTAAATGCTCAGGCTAGGCGAGCTTTTACCCTGTAGCTTAGGACATACTGGAGTGTTTACCATCAGCTTGAATAGTACTGCAGTTTAGTTCATCTGCTTAAAATTTGTGATCCTCCTGAATTTTGCCTTTAGAACAGTGAATGAAAATATAATCTTTCCAGAAATTCGTTCTGTACAAATGATCAGGGTAAATGTCAAATGGAAAGATCTCTTTTGAGTTGTACAATTTGTCAGATTTTTACCAGATTTTATTTTATTGTTCTTTTTACTCTCATTTAAAACAAGTGGTAGTTTTGATACTGACTTAAAATGTTGAACCTTCCTTTTTGTTCTTCACTTATCTTAATAAATTTGAAGAACTTCATGTGTTCAGGGGTTCTCCTTTTGAATCATGTACATTATTCTAGGCCTCACTCCTGATTCCATTTTTGGTATTACCTCAATCAGACATTGAAGTTATCAGTGTCTGCTACTAAGGCAGTAGCCTCTCTCTGTGTGGGGGACAGGGTGATGAGAGAGCTTTGCAGATGCAGGTGATACCATGTGGGTTCTGCAGAGGTATGGGAGTGTGGCAGCAGCAGAGGGAGAAGAATGGAGGGGGAATATGAGCCAGCAGTGTGAGGCTTGCCTGTACTCCTGTTGTATGTACAGTCCTGGGGAGAGTTGGAGAAGAAGTGAATAAAGTGGGATCACAATATTCTCTCTTGCTACCTGGAAAAGACAGGAGGCACAGATTACTAAAGGGAGGGAGACTGCAGGTTTGGGAGTGTGTGTGTGTGTATGTGTGTGTGTGTGTGTGTGTGTATAAAACCAATTTTCATGTTTGCTTGTTTCTGGATGGTAAAAATGACGTATGGACTTGGCTATTAAGGGCATTAAAATAAATACATGAATACATGGCTACTGTGTCCTTGCAACCCAGGAATGCAGATATGAAATATCTATACACGCATTCTAATACTTTCTTTGTTTACTATGAGAAGTCTGTGTCCCGGAAATTTTAAGTTGGACTGCTTTCTGTATGGTTAGACAGAGTCACATGAAGCTTTTCTTAAACTGTTCTAGGATAACTCAGTCATGCCATGTAGTGTGTGCCCTGCTGTGTACAGCTCTGCTGTACATCATGTAGATTTGGTTCAGTTTCCAGACAGAAAACTGAAGTGTAACTACTGACACATTAATCTAAACATATTAGGGAAGGAATTGAAAGCATAATTAAGTGAAACTTGTGGATAAGAATACTTCAGCAGCATGTAGGAATTTTTGTGTCTTAGCTTCTTATTTCTTGTACTGGGTATTTTGGGGAGGCAGTCAGGGGAGGGCATATGTCTGTACTGAATGGCAACCCGGGGAAACCACTGCTTCAACAGGACAGTTGGAAAGTTTACCTTTGTATGAGGATTTTAGTGTATGTTGTGATAGAATGGCTTTTTTCTTTTCCTGTTTATTATTTTTCTTTTCCTTCGGAATGTTATGGAATTACAGAAATCCTTGCCTGATGTGGCTGAGAAGGCTCAGCAGCCAGACAGTGAAACTGAGTGAATTTTGGGCTGCTTTCTAATGTGCAACAGAAGGTGTATGGTTGGCTTGGTCACACAGAAAGAAAAACAACAGGAAGGTGATAGGGGTTAATGAAACCAGTAGCTTTATTAGCTCATTTGATAGTGATCTGTTAATAAAATATACAGTACAGGTCATGTAACTTGGACAGCTTATAATCAGACATGTAAATGAAGTCTAGGACCTTTTAGTTATCCTCAGTCCTACACAAAGGTTACAAGAGCAAGACTGAGGTTCTTTCTTTTCCTGTACTAAAGGCTGTGTGCTGTAACAATATTGAATGCATTTCTACACCCCTGTGGAACAGATACTCTTAAAATAAAACCAGTTGAACTTCAGTGTGTGTTCATCAGGGCCACTGACATAGAAATGCAGAATCATTTCAGCTGCAAGAGACCTGGGATGATCCCATTCAAACCTGCTGACAGGATGGCAAACTTCAAATCCTGATCAGAGTATTTGGGGCTCAATCCAGTTACATTTACTGTGAGAGCAGTGTGGGTGGCAGGGCAGTACAGCAGGCACAGCACTTTAAAAGCTAGGTGATGGGTACTTAGGGTAATGGTGATGTGGGCAAGATTTAATTCTCACAAAAATGGACCTGTTAGGGAAAGGGCAGGGAAGCCTAGAGGCTTAGAAATTCCACTTAAGACTATGTGGATCTGCTTGAAGACTGTACAATGGTAGTCTGAATATATAGGATATATTCTGTCCAGCACATGGACATCCATTAACAGAAGTCTACAGAACTGCCATTAGCACATCAGAGTCCTTGGCTTTATAAGGAATCCTGTATCCAGGTCCTGTGCTTCAGAGCTCGTGTGTCTTCCTGGAGGTCATGGCAGTGGTTGCCTCTCTTTTGGGAAATGTGCTGTGGTCAAGGTCCTGAGGTTCCAGATTGAGGGGAATGATGAAGAGAAGACTGACGTATTTGTGGAAAACACAAGCTACACAAGTTGAGGAAGGAGCGACAGCTGGAGACCAAGTGAATGGCGACTATGGAGATAAAGAAGGCTGGGAGCTTGTGACTTCTGGCAACAGTTGCAGATTTGTTCCATCTACAGTTCTCTCTCTCTCTCTCTCTCTATATATATATATATAGTATATATATATATAGTATCAACAAGACTCAGCTGAACCTGAACTTAGTGTTCACACAAAAGCGAAAAGAAATGAGTGATAGTGTCAACCAGCACCATCTCACTACGGGGACAGGCAGGTTCTTTTAAGGATCTTTGGTAGAATGAGAACTGGCCACAGGTTTGTAGTTATAATTAGAGCTTTATTACTATAGAAAGATTTTTTTCATTGCACTTAATTTCTAGCAATTAGGATAACTTCCCTATTATTACCTAAAATTGCAGTTACCTATAATTTTCAGTCACCTAAACACTCTGCAGATCAAGTCAAATTCTTAATAATCAGCGTGCAATATAATCATCATAATCTGGACTCAAACTTTAAAAAGTATGTAAGAAGAACAATGACAGAGGGAGTGTTGTGATTGTCTAGCGCACAGTGAGGTTCCCTCCACTCTGTTTCCTCTTCTACGGAGGTGTGAGTGTCCCCTGTAGAAGCACGAAAGCCTTAGCAGTCTGTCTGCTCTTGGATCTGCTTCAGAAACCTTTTGGATAAGCTGATGTGTCTGTATCTCTCTTTCTGGGCCTTTGGACTATACAATTTCCTTAAGTTAGTGGATTCTGTAGGGGCTGCCAGACAATCAGTATGCAAGTATTTTGGCTGCAGGTAGCAGAGGGTTGCAGGTGATAATGACTGCATGATGTTCTTTATCTCTTCCAGTCCATTGTGCTAATGGTACTGCTCCCATCATACATTAGGCCTTAGCATGAGCTGTGTGTTAGCCAAAATCTGAAAAGGAGTTGAGTGAACAGTCACAGGACGCATCCCTGACCATCGAGGGATCACCCCTTTTGCCATCCCAAATATGAGTATCTTGTAAACTATTACACTTCCTTGTTCTGTAATGGATGTCACCATACCCTGGCAACAGTGCTGTACCAGGTGTCAGAAGCAATGAGTACCAGGCACAGGTAGTTACTGAAGATTCCTCTTGTGGATGATGAAGGCATGTATTTTCTCATCTCACCTGATGTCTCAGGAGTGTTGTTGCTTGGTGGATGCCAGGATCTGAGATTGTTGCGGATGCACTCACAAGATTTGTCCAGCTTTTTAACTTGGACCTGTTTTGTTGTGGGTACCAAGGGTACTGCTCTGGAGGTAACCTAGAGCATATAAGGAGAGACTACAGAAGTCAATGGATGAGGGTGAAGAGGGGGGAGGTCTGATCTTGTCTTCCCAGTCCAGAAAGGAGAATTGGACTGTATGGCTTGTGTTGAAGAGGAGGCTTTGGCTTCTGTGGTCAGAGGAATGAGGGTTACTGAGCAGCAATGGAATAATTTTACCGAAGTGTAACGAGAGTATCTTTGCAAATTAGATTTACTGATCTGCTGGGGAGATTATTAGACTGGGTATGGAAGGTTACCATAACCTAAAGATAAAATCATAAGAGGTAGAACAGTATGTCTAGGTGACAAGCCTGACAAGGGAGGCTCTTACCCATCTGTAAATGTAGCAGGACATAGGGCTTATCTCAAATGCCTGCACACGAAAGTAAATAGCATGGGAAAAGCAGGACAAATTAGTGACCTCACTGAGATTCTGCAAGTGCTGTAGGACAGCTCTCCTGCCTGGAGTGCTGCACTGGATGAATGGAGGCTCTTCAGGAAATACAGAGGGAAAATGAGGAAGAGGGATTGTGATCCATGTAAAGGTTTATCATGATAGCATCTGACTTCAGAACAAGTCTCATTAAAGACTGGTTGTAACATTAAATTCAAGGATTCAGCAACACACCCATTGAAAAAAAAAGTGACTTTGTACTATCTTCCCTATTCTGTTTTGTCTTCACTATCAGTAAGAATATGAAACTCCTCAGAGAAGTGTTAACAGGTTGTTTTCAACTTTGTGGAAGGTCCTGTTAATCAGGCTGTTAAATCCCACAATTTGGAGTGCTGAAATGCTGGATAACAGGAGTTGAGGGCTAATATTAGAGGGAAGGGAAGGATTAGGGTTAGGTTGCTTCTCTGTGTGTGTGTGTATGTGCATGTGCTAAAATGAATGAACATGAACAAAATCCCAGTTTTTCTTTGAATCTTGATCTCTGTTTCTGACTTTCTGCAGATTTCTACTGCATGTGTATGTATTCCCATGAATTTAAAAACAAATAAATATAATTTTGGTATGGAGTTCTAATATAATCCCCCCTCCTCCTGAAAGGTTAAACTTTCTCTTTGAGAATTTTTTTCCCCATTTTATAGTCAGCTTTAGGTTCTCATTTGTGCAGATCAGTAATTTTCAAGACCTTGCTAAGATTGCGAGTGTTGGTGCTGATTCTGAAGGATCTCAGAACATGTTAA
>JAYRBT010000082.1:56499082-56609276 GCA_036023395.1 Myiotriccus ornatus | reverse complement strand
CTCAACTTTGTTCTGGAAGGAAAAGTCCTGAAAGTGTGGGAAATCTTGTATTCCTACACTGTTAGCTTATGTTCATGATTGTGGCAGTAGCTTCATAGGATGCTTCTAGACTTTTGCCACAAAATTTGAGTTAGATGTTCTGTTGAGTCCATAAAATTCATGCTGACTTAATTGTATTGATGCTGTTTTTCTGCTGCAAACAAGCCAAGACAGTGCAACAGCAGTGCTTTCAAGTGGATGTGTTTTTCTTCAGCAAACTGTTACATTCTTCCACAGGTGTAGATAAAATACATGATTTTGGTTTCTGTGGTCTCATTTCCTTTTACTGTAGTTCCTTTCAATTTCCTAAGGATGGATAGTTCATTTCTAATACTAATTCACATTCTTGAAACTGATAAAATGGGTTTTGTAAAGTGCTCCTTGATTCATCAGTTATCTTGAGGTAGAAGGCAAAATTTGGCCAAGTTTGCAGAGTTGTCTTTCATGAGAAAGGACAAGGGAGGAATGTGGTTATAGTTTCCAGGGTTTAAAGACTCTGCAGCTTTCACTTCCTGTCTTTGATCTGAGGGTTGTTCTGGACAGACAGAAGTTGGAACATAATTTTGGTGGTTTGGATAATTTGGATGAGATGTTGGATTTTTTTGGTTTGTGTATTTACCTGCAGTGTGGTCAAACACTGGAATGAATTGCTGAGAGAGGCTGTGGAACCTCTGTCTTTGAAGGTGTTCATGACTTGACTAGAGAAGTTTCCATACAAGTTTATTTGAGCCTTGCTATGAGCAGGGCTTTATGCTAGATAAAGACTCATATTCAAAGGTTCTTTGAATCTAAATTGATCAGTGACTTTGTAATCTGAAGTTTTGATAATCCCTAGGGACATAGTGTCCCTCACTCTTTCTATGCTTGACCAACCACAGTAGTGAAAAATTTTTTCTCATGTGTCTAGTGTGAAATCTGTGATGCTAGTTGAAACTTCGCATCTTCCAAATCATGCCTGTTATTGTTTACTTCTGAACTGTAATATTACCCATTTGTTGAGGAAAGGAATTAGATTTGCCTCTCCTTTTTTTATTCTGAGTCTGAATAAACACCCTTCTAATCTTCTTTTCCATGTGTGCCACATGGTCCAAGACCCTTGCTGTCTTAGCAGCACTTCTCTGTAGACACTGACATAAGGCAAGGAAAAATACTGAATTGCTAACAAAAAGTGCATGATTGCTTTAAATCAGCAAGTCTACTGGTCCAAGTAAAATGGCTTCTTATTTTCCCCATAGCTGCTCCTGAGGCTGTGGCCTATTATGATCTTTTCAGTGAGGTTTTAGTGTGCAAGGAGTTTCAGTTAAATCAGGGGGGAGGCATACATACCTTTCCTGACTCAACTGAGATGTTTTCATGAACTTGGAGGTCATGTGACCACACCATTGGTTGGAAACTGACAGTAAAGGAGCAAAAGTCATCTTTAAAATATTTTTTTTAGGATTTAGGGGAACATAGTGGCCTAGAAAAATACCAGTAAAAAAAAAAGTTTGATGAATAAAGAGATCTTTTTTCATGATCTCTTCTTCTGATAGAGTCAAAGACACTGAAGCTATAGCTGCTGGCTTGTGTTAATGGAAATAACTGAGTGAAGAGAAGAATGTTCAGAAATCTTGCTATTTTTGGAAAATTCCTTTGGTTGATTCACTGTGTAAACTCATTTTGGAATACTGAATGATTATATATAATACTGCTTTGCTAAGTAAAATGTCTCTCTAAGGAGAAAGTTAGATAAAGAAAAGTTCACATGCATCTTCTATGATATGAAAAGTTTGGTTAACTGTATGAATGAGAATGAAAAATCTGCTTCCGTGGTCTCACAGAAAGGGAGGAGGTTGGCCCGAAGGAACTTATTGCCTTTAGAATAATGTAACTAGAGAGATTATATAACTTACTCTAGATGGTAAACAGTTTAAGCTATTGCTATATGACAAGATGGAATCATTTGTGTGTCATTCATTGTGAAGAAGAGGGAAGAGCGGTGACTTGCTAACATAGAAACTGTCTTCATCCAGCCCTCTGTACTCTTCACTATATTTCTTCCTACATTTTTCCTCACTTAGGAGGGGTGGTCAGCTTTCCCACTCTTTTTTTATTTGCCTCCCAATATCCTTATGCAGTTAATAATAAGCAGATCAGTTGCACAGAAGAATGAGCTCACAGCTACCCTTTTAATTTTTTTGCCTTTTGCTCAACTTCCGGTTTAGTCTACATAGTTGGTTTTGTTGTTCAGAAACAGAAAAGGGATTTTGATAGGAAGAGTTGGTTGCACATTCAGTTCATAAGGGCAGTTCACTAAAAATAAGTTATCAACTCATAGAGGAATCTTCATGAATAAACTTCTAACCTTAGGACACTGAAAATAATGGAGCAGCTATACTGAGTCCAGTCTTATTTAACATCTTCATTAATCATCTGCATGTTAGGGCAGAGAGTACTCTCAGCAAATTGGCTGTTAACACAAAGCTGGGAGGAGTGGCTGATAGGTCATCCAGATGTTGCCATACAGAGGGACCCAACAGGCTGGAGAAATGGGCTGACAGGAAATCTCAGCAAGCTCAGCAAGGAGAAGTGCAAAGTCTTGCACCTGGTGAGGAACAAACCCCCACACCAGTACATGCTGGGGAGGAATGTGGTACTGCTGGGGTCCACCCAGCTGGAAAGCAGCTTGGTAGAAAAGGACCTAAGGGTCCCAGTGAACACCAAGTTGAACATGAACCAGAGAGGTGGTCTTGCCACATGGAAGGCTACTGGTATCCTGGGCTGCATTAGAAGTACTGGCATGCAAACAGAGGGAGGTGTTCCTTCCCCTCTGCTCAGCACTGGTGAGGTCTCATCTGGAGTGCTGTGTTCAGCTCTAGGTTCCCCAGTAGAAGACTGATGTGAAGCTACTGGAGAGAGTCCAGCAAGGGACTATAAAGATGATGAAAGAACTGGAGCATCTCTCCTATGAGGAAAGGCTCAGAGAGCTGGGACTATTTAACCTGGAGAAGAGAAGACTTAAGGGTGAATCTCATCCATAACTGAAGGGACCGTGCAAAAGAAGACAGAGCCAGGCTCTTTTCAGTAGTGCCCAGTCACAGGATGAGAGGTGATGGGCACAAACTGAAATATGGGAGATTCTGTTGAAACATCCGGAAGCACTTTTTCACTGTGAAGGTGACCAAGCACTGTCACAGGTTGCTCAGGGAATTTCTTGTGTTTCCATCGTTGGATATATGCAAAAGCTGTCTGGACATGATCCTGGACAACTGTCTGTAGGGTGAGGGTTGGGGATTTGGGCCAGATGACCTTTGGAGATCTCTTCCAGCTTAAACATTTCTATGATTTTATAATAAACAGTACCAGTAGTGCTTCTGGTTGAGGAATCCAAGATGGATATGAAGTCATTATGTATTCTGTATTTACAAAGGCTTTTTTGAATGAAAGCATCTTAAAAGGATGCTTATATTGCTTATATATGGCCTTTCTGTGTAAAGTTCACACAACCTTAAAGAGAAAGTAGTATTTTCTTTATAATGGATACACATTCATCATAAGAAGAACAAAGAAGAGAAAGGAGAAGTGAGGTGTTCTGCATAGCCTTGTAGTGGCATCTCAATATCCCTGATCTTTTATAGATGATAGATGTATCAGTTCAGGGAGTGAGAGCATAATGTGCAAGGAATTAAAATTGTTTGAATTTTGTATTGCAGGAAACAAAGTGAGCCTCCCATTTCATAGAAATTTTGCCAACAGTAAACCAACAGGGATAGCCATCTTTCAACTGTAATGTTCTGTCACACAGGGGAAGGGACACACCAGTAACTTTACATGCAACTAAGGAAAAAGGCTGCAGTTCTTACTCAGTAAAAAACAATTTGGAGATGGAATATTTGCCTTGCAACTACTGCCTTAATGTTCATTTCACATATCGTGACTCCTGTGATGCAGGAAGCCTTCTAATCCATCCTGGGCTAAAAGACAACAGGATGTGGAATCACATCACTTTTTTTGCTCTGTATTTGTGCTGCTCCTTGTGCTGGGGTTTTAGGTTTTGGTTAACTGTTTTTTGGGACAAAAAGATCATATTTTCTAATCCTCCAAGCTGTTGCCCACCCTCAGTTTTCTTTCTTGGTTTGAAATGTGTTACTGTTTTCCTAGGAGACTATTAGGAAATGTAAAGGCTTTTGTGACATACTGCAAACTTGTTGCTATCATCTTGTTGATAGGATGCACCTTGATTTTCTGATAAGTCATCTGTTTTATGGTCTTATTAGAATGCAGGTTCTAATAAGCACATTTCTCAAGTTTACCACTGGGAATGATATCCTGGGAATAGTTTTCTGGGAACATCCTTCCATATTGACACAGGCCATTCTATTAATCCTTGTTTGACTGTTTCTTCTTGCATGTTAATATGTGTTCATTTCCTTTCTTATTTCACCCACAGAAGTTTTATTACGTATGTTAACAGATACGTTACTGTACAAAAATTCTCATGCATTTTTATTGTAATTTGTGTATTGAGACAAATTACATACTTTTTGTGCCATGCCTTTGAAATAAAGGAGCAGAAGCTGTAGTCTTTCTTTTGGAAATAGTAATTAAAATTAACACATATTTGCTTTCCTTGTATTTAAGTACCACTACTTTACAGAAAATCAGTTTTATCTAGATGTGCACACACTGTATTGTCACATCCAGAGAGAACTCTCAGAAACTGGTTGACTGCCTTTTCCTTTATCAAATTAATTCTCAGGACAGACTGCTGTTCTGAGAATTTGTAATGTTAAATTTAATTATTATTTGAAAATTTACCTGTAAGTGTAGAAGACCTTTTTTGGAAGAATTATTCAAGGAGGAGGGAATTTATGTCACTCAAGGAAGCTTTGCTGCCTGGGAAAGGACATCTTCCCACTGATAGTTTGGTGTTTTTCTTCTCTTGCCTTACAGAGAGGTTAACTCCCTGAAAAGATAAAATTCTTACAGACAACCTTGGAGGTCCCACGAGGGGGGTAGGCAAACCTTTAAAAAGGCCTGGAGAGGAAAAAGCAGCACATTTTTTCATTCCCGGTGTAGATAGCATCATCATGTCAGTGTTCTTGGCTTTCAGAAATAAATATTCCTAAATCTTTCTACTGCTGGTATCTGGGGTACCTGTGCACAGTTTTCTCTCACATTGCCCTTGGATATAATTTGAATATTTGAATATTACCTTTGTCTTTCATTTAGAGTCTTCCTGGGTATAAGGTGCTACCAAGTCAATGTGAACAAGAAAACTGTATGTTTTAAGAGCTAGCTGTGTTGATTTACTTTTTCTATATTGATAGAGCCAAGCTTTTATGCTTCAGTGTTGACATAATGGATTTTGAACATGGCTGTTTCCTATGACTTCTTCATATCTTTGATGCTTGGAGCTTTATTATTAATCAGAAGTATCTCATACTCATAGTCTCTTCCAAAAGATTTTGACATAATTTGTATTATTTTCTTCTTTGCTATATGATCATTGTCATTGTATGCAATGGCAAGAAACAAATATTTTTTGTTTCCTTTTGCTGGAAATGAGTAAGTATTTACATAGTCTTTGCCATTATCAAATATTTAAATGTTGGTTACATGTACAGATATCTGTATTAAGAATAATTGATTTCTGATGTGTGTTTTTGTTTTGTTTTTTCTCTTTGATAGAAAACCGTTTCATCTCCAACTGTATCACGCCTTACAGATACTTCAAAATTCACGGGTTCTCACAAAGAGAGGTTTGATGCCAGTGGAAAAGGAAAAGGCAGAGCTGGCCGAGAAGATCTGGTGGATAACTCAGGATATGTATCTGGTTATAAGCATGCAGGCACATATGATCATAAAGTACAAGGAAACAAGTAAGGCTGAGGGTTTACAACACAGAGGGGGATAGAGTATATATTTGTAAGAATGATGTTATAAATCCCACATGTTTTGGTTATTGTGAATGTTGAGACTGTGTTGTCAAGAAGTTGTCTTCAGGAACTGGAACTGATTTCAACATCTGCTAAGCTACTAGCAGCACAATGCCACTTCATTACATTCCTCATACATATATTGGCAAAAATAAATAAATATATAGGTACAAAAATACATCATTTTCTTGAGATTTAGACAAAATAACCCCTAATAAGCAACAAAGCCAAAGTCAAGAACAGTTATACCACACTTTGTTAGTTCAATCAAGGTATCTCAAACATTCCTAGATGTCCAGTTGCCCTGAAGATGTCAAAAAGAACCTCTTGAAAAGAGGGTCTTTCATAGCAGTCTTTCTGAAGAATATCCCATTACTTACGCAAATTAATTTGACTACTGTTTTGGATTTTTTTTTTTTGATGTCTTACACGGGATCTGGCACTTTCCTTAAAACATTCAACAATATACTATTGGAGAGTCAGTGGTTGTAATATACTAGGTGCTAGCCCGTAATTGTCATACACCACTCATGGAAAAACTGAAAAAAGTTATTTCTAGGACAGTATTTGTTCTAAAATATTTTATGTCAACAGAAAGAGGTGGAAAATACCAGCCCTTACTTTCCTCCTGTCTATACTTTGTGCTTGTTACTGTGTGTATTGTAGCATGGTTCTGACTGGCTGGATTTGGATGGAGCTATTGTACTAACCTGAGGGGTGAGGAACAAGACATTACTAAGAAAGTCTGTTAAGGCTTTTTGGAGTCTATTTTCAAGTTTGCACTGCCTCACATTGGAAATGAAGGGGGCATTAAGTTAATAATGCTTTAAAATAATGGTTTTGACTAAACACTGCCAATCAGATTGCTATTAAATGAATGTTACTGTGCACATATGTTGGCACATGTAGTCCCTTCAAACTCCAATATATGTAGGGAGATCTTATAGCCCCTTGGAATAAGAACATTTACAATTAATATCCATGTAATTAGGTGCATTTTGCCCACAAAAAATATGCCACTTTAAGTGGGCTACTTCTTATGTTAGATTTGTTTTAAGCCAAGGGCTTTGATTCTTTGCTCACTTTTGCCGCCAAACTTGCAAATAACAGTATTGCTGGGATGGCTTTCCACTGTTACCAGGAGAACCAGTCCCACAGGCTTAAGGTACAGGCGGCTGAGTGTGACCTGCCTGGGGCCCAGAATACCAAAAGAAATTAATTTGAATAAAAAAAGACTTTTTTTAATGTTGGCTGAAAAGTATAAAAAAGGCTGCTCCAATTTTCTGCAAGAGCTGAACAAGTTCCCTGAGGTATTACCCTGATTCTCTAAAGTTATGAAAGATACTCACTATTCAAAACCAGGTGCTTGCAGTTCTGCTTTGCTTTCTTTCAAAAATCATGCCCTGATTGTCATGTTCAACTCTGAATAAAGGTTAACAGATGTATTGCACTCTCCCTCCCCACTCCTGTATCAGCATCCCACTCAGAGTACATACATTTAGGTGAGCAGTGTGTGCTGTCATGTGCCATGCAGGTCAACAGTTTGTATGTGGCCAATGTAAGGAAAGGGAGCACTGGTTTTCAGCCCTTACTCTGTTCATGCTTTGTTCTGCTGACATTGCATGGTAGCCTTTCTTGTAACTTTGCCTTCAGTAACCCTTTGAGCCCATACATCATCCTGAAACCAAAACAACAGTAGCAAACAAAAGGCAAGGGCTTCCTTGTGGACTTGGAGTTCTTTTTGTTCGTTTATAATTTATTTTGGCTTTTGTTTTTAAGAGGGAAGGAAGTTTGCCAAAACTCAGCACATGTTCTTGTAAAGATTTCAATGGCTTTTCCCATGGACAGCTCTGGTTACCTGGGAAGACTTTTGGTGTATGTAAGGATGCTCAGGTTGAGAAGCGTCCAACTTTGTGAACCCTTTCCAAGAGTTACCCAGTGTTCTTGAAGAAAAATGTTCACAGAATGAAGGGTTATCCACTTCCTGTGTTGCACTGGTGACCTGTCACACCCCAAAGCAGAAAACAGCATACTTGATACCAACAATGGTGGAATTATTCTGGCATGGTAGTGAACTGTCTAAATGTAGGAAACCTTCTTCTACATCACTGGGGCCTGTGCATCTGAAGAAGGCTCCAGGACAGTCCTGGTTTTTTATGAATAAAAAGGCTGAGCCTCTAACCCTTGATAAATCCTTCAGCTAAGCTACAGGCAAAACCAGTGACCGTTTATCCCACTGACTTTAAGACTTGATTCATAACTCAGTAGTAACTGAAGAGATCTAGACCCAGCCTGAATAAAGGGTGAAGTCCAGCCTTCTGCAGAACCCTGTCAGCACACTGTTGGTCTGGCTGTTTGTCACTAGCTAGTGGCCTTTTCTGGCACATCAGGTGACACTGAACCTGAGGGGCACAAGGGACGGGCTTTCTCAGGTACCCAAGGACAGAGCGTCAGTAATGTCAGAATGTTGCCACGTAGGAAAAGTGATTGGTTTGGAAGGT
Source organism: Myiotriccus ornatus (assembly GCA_036023395.1). Classification (NCBI taxonomy): domain Eukaryota; kingdom Metazoa; phylum Chordata; class Aves; order Passeriformes; family Tyrannidae; genus Myiotriccus; species Myiotriccus ornatus. The sequence goes on along the minus strand of JAYRBT010000082.1, from coordinate 56,600,818 downwards.
TTTAAGGTATAATTAGGTTTCAGCTGTTAGTTCAAAGTGAGAGAGACCAGGACATTCATAAGATAGAAGGCACACAAAGGAATTGAGAGCGCAGACAGATCCAAGCTGACACTGTCTAGAAATTGAGCTACTCTATTCACTTAAGAGAGGCTGATGGAATGTGCTGGGGTTCTGTCAGAGTTTACTTTGCACTGCTTGTGCATTATAAAATCCCTGCCATGAACCTAAGCACTTTGTAAGGATGTGATGCAAACTTTGAAATTCTTTCAATGGCATGGTAAGCTTGGGATCAGGACCTGAGAAGATGGTTCAGATAGCAGTATTTTATTTTTAGGAACACACTTCTTTGTTTCTTCTTAGTTTCTACAGTCTGATAGTTTTAAACCTCAAACTGGTGCATGAAAGGAAGTCATTCCGATATGACAGTTACAAAGAAAAGTTGTGGTTGGAAAGATAGTACTTTGTAAAGAATTTTCTCTTTTACTATACTTTGTGTGAAAGATAATGGGTATGAATAAAAGCACTGTATGCAGCTGTGTGTTAGGGGTTCAGCCATCTACTTAAGCTTGTACTTTTCCACTAAGATCTGTCAGAAATTAAAAGCCTAAATATTAGCTTATTATTAGCTCTTAAGTTCCAGGCCTGCTTGGGAATGAGGCAAAGTACAAATTCTTATTCGTCTGCTATTCCCTCAATTCTCAGGACAGTAATTACAGCTGGTACCTCAAAGGTGATGGGAAGGGACAGCTGGGGAGGTGCAGGAGGTGTCCCATTTTCAGCCCTTGAATTGTTCTAGAGCACATATTGTCTTCCTGTGCACCATGCTGCAGACTATAACTAGTGTCTGAAGTAAGGACATGGGTACTTAGTAAGGTTTACTCTCATCTCTTTTTTTGGGGCATCTCAACTCATTCTATCTGAATTTCCAGCATCTTACACTATGCAGCACTATCCTATGCGACAACTTCTATAAAACCCTGTTGTTCGTAATTATCTTTGCTTTCATTGCTAGAGAACATGCTACCAAAAGAAATGTGATGAGAAAGTTCAGGTAGCTTTTAGAAATAACTGCCTTACAGAACAAACTCAAACTTTATTTAAATACTGTGGCAGTACACAATCTTACCTGTATGTCCACTAAGGCTTTATCTGACCATCAAAACCTTTGCAAGATTGAGGACAAGAAATAAAAACCCTTATTGAGGCAAATGAATAGTTCTTACAAATAATTTTCTAAAAATAACCTAGTTTTAAAATTAAATATGCAGAAGTCAAAAGAAGTTTTCTTATTAGCGCTTGCTTACTAATTCCCTTTAGTCACTCCATGAGCTTCAGTTGAGAGTTTTGCAACCATCAATGTGGAAATATCTAAAATAAAAATTATTGTCCTGCTCTTTGTGATTATCAAAGTTATCACAATAGTGTTACAGAGAAGCAAACATTAAAAAACATAAATTCTTTCAACAGTCCTGTGTGAACAACTGTCATTAATTGTAATCATATTTAGAATCCCAAGGGAAATGTTTCTTTTTAAACCTACAATATTTCTATCTAGTTTTCATTTAGGAAAGGGAAAGGGGAATTTCAAAACTGTTCACATGTCCCAGCTTGTGTTTTTCATCAGCATAGAGGTGGTCCTTCAATGAGATTTTGTACTGAAGTATGTATTTTACTGACCTTACCTAAATTAAAAATTCCTCTGACCAGTTTTTTAGCATTATACAAAGCTTTATCCACAAATCAGCATTTCAGTCAGCCATATTTCCCCTCTATTGGCTCAGTTAATATTTTTTATGGTAGCTGGAATTAGGCAGAACAAAAAGGCAAATTACTACTATGGATTTGACTTGCAGGTGAGAGGTATCCCAGCCATCTGTAACCATCTGTAGAGAAAATCCTCATGTATCTTCCTCCAAAACCAAAACTTTAAAGTTGTAATTAGTAGTTTTTTTCCTTAAGGCTTAGTTATAAAATTAGTTTTAATTCTTTGTGCCTGCATGTATGGTGTTCAAAGCATAACATAACCCTGCCTTCAGTGATGCATGTGTTCTGGGGGCATGTGCCTGTCATCTGTGAACAAGAATTCTCTGTTTGCACTGGCCAAAAGAAAACCTTTTACCTTCATAATAGAGCAAATGTAACGTGTTGCACTAGTACCTGAGCTCTTAACTGACTGTTAGCCTTGTGTGTGTGCCAAAATGACTACACCTTTGTGTACGTTGTTTGTAGTGTGAATATTATGTTCTTGGCTTGTCAATTAGTTGGTAATAAGTAATGTAATGCACAAGACTTAGGTAGGTTTGTGTGTGTGTACACATACTCTTTGGATCTGGCTAAGTAGTTAAACCGTATAAATACTGATGCAAACCTTAAATCTTGTTAGGGCCAAGCTCTAGTCCTGCAGCCAATGCTTTTCAGCTTGGTCAGTTGGGGACATTACCATTCTCCCTTCATAGCATGAAGGTAAAGATCTAAGGAGACTTTTATGGTTTTACTTGACTACCCTGTTCCTGTTTCTGAGGGCAATCAATCACTCTTCAACAATTCTGACATACACTTGGTGTGACAAGAGGGGTTTCTCCAAAGTGGGGAAGTAGGAGAGAGAAGGTGAAAGCAAGCTTTCCTCTGGTTGTTCCCAAGAAACCATTTAAAATTATGCTCAGGATGGACACTATATTTTTCTTTGCCCAAACTTTGTGAAGCAAGTTGACACTCACTACATATACACATAGTTGTTCATCATCTGTTAGTAAGTATAAAGTCTGGTATAATGAGATAGGAACAGGAAACAGGAGTGTTATACAATGCCAATGGACTCAAGTCTTTTTTTTATAAAGATAAAATTAAATACCTGAAGCATAATCATAGCCCTCAAACTTGTGTGAAATTCTCAGTCTGGAGTACCTGAACTTGAAACATGTGTACCTCCTGCATTTGGAGCATTGGCCCTTAAAATAGCATTTAGACATTCAGTTGTTCATTTTGTGCACCTCACGTGCCCATTTGGCTTACATAATATGAGCTGGAAATGATAGTCAGGGTTGTTTTTTTAAATCTTCAGAATCCTAAACTAGTGAGAGATCTGTAGTTGCACCCATGTTTGCTCATTAAACTCAAAAACAATGCTTTGAATAATGTCCCAGCTAAGAATGGTGCTTCTGGAGGCAAAAGAATATTGCAGAGAGAACCTCCATGTCTTAATTGTCCAAGTAATTTGTTTGTGCAGGGAGAAATAACTGTAATATATTTGGTATTTTTTTATGTTTTTCAGTGTATTAGCCTTGCCTATATTGCTTCAAATTCCCTGTGCAAAGGTGGATTTCAAAACAAGTTTAGGATATAACTCTTTGCTTTGTTGTCAGAAAAGATTTAAATTGGCTTGTTTCATTCTAACTAATTGATCATCCACTCAAGGTAGACTTTGGCAAAGGCAATCCTGATAAGAAGTAAAAGGGGAAAAAATCCAGCCTATTTGCTGAGCATTCTTGACAGACATCTGCAATGAAATGATTTTTTAAAAAATAAGTTCTATTTTGTGTTCACGCAGATGCACACAGACACTACTTTGGGGTATGTATATACATGAGAGCAAAAGTACAGAAGAGGCTTTTTTTAAAAAAAAATACCTTACATTTGGAAATTGACATTGAAATGCCCAGCTAACTAACCTGATCTGGAAAATTGTTAAGCACTACAATATTCCACTGCAGCTAAAAAGCCAATGAATTAATTTTGAAATGTAGTTATACAGCATCTCTCTTTTGTGAGTTACTGTAAAGTTTATGGCACTGTATAAAGTGAGTTTTGATGTAAACATTCGTAAAGGTCTTAAAGATAGCTCTTATAACTTACCCTTAACTTCCGTTATCTTTATGCAAGATTTTTCTATTACTTTTCACATTTTTCAGAAAAGATTAGAAATATGAATAAATTTACATTCAAATTAATTACAAATTTGTAGCTAAAAATACATGAAGGTAATCTGTTTTTGCATTTTGATCAGCATCTATATTATGGATGAACAACAAACTAAGAAAAAAAGATGGCAATCTGTATGCCCACAGTGATGAATTAATTTTAAGTTCCAGTTTACATCAGACGAGTTTCTGTATGCTTGCATTTGCTCAAATGCTATTTTTAAGCAAAGTAATTAAATAATGTGAAATAATGCAGCCTGGGCTCTGTTATAATAGGGTTATATTAATACTATTGAAGTGCTGTGTATGTCTGTAATATTCATGCTAAATAGGTACTAGCTTTTTACAAAGGCTTTGTGTAAAGTCAGTTAACCTACAAACTGATGTCCTGTGTAAAATCGTGTTGGCAAACTACTTTTGTTAGCACTGTAGTGTATGAAAAGGCAAGATCATAGACAAAAACAAGTTTATGGGGTGCAAAAAATGTGTTTGTTTCTATCTTTGTGCAGAATATATCAGCTTTGGCAAACTATTGCAGCAGGGAAAATTTTTTGTATAATGCTTATAATACAAAGTAATTTGTCTTTACATTCTAGAGAAATGGTCAGTGTTGGATAAGTATATTGAAGTTTATTCTTAGCAAGGTTTTATGTTTCACAGATTTAAATATTAGAGGAGAAATATATATTTATATGGAAGTATAATTTTTGAATGTTTAAGGTTGGTTTTCTTCAGTCATGAACCATTTACTTATCCACACTAAGCTTTATTCCTTTGCTAGCTTGTTTATCTGTCCATGGTCTTTCAACATCCATTTATAATTTGATTGAGATGTTTTGATTCTTGATTTGCACAAATCTGGATGTGCATGCTGTCAGGACCTGATCATAAAATGTAGAGGCAAAACTATTTTGCCTTTGATTACCTAGAGCACTAATTAAAATTTAATTGTTAAGCAGTTGGGATATGGATATAGGTCTTGAGATGGTCTTCCTTGGAGCACTGTACAGTATGATAAAAACCTTCAGTGATGCTTACTAGTTTTTGTTCTTATTTTCATTTCTCTTTCATCAACCAGGAAGCTGCTGTGTGCTATTTACCTGCAATTTTTATAATTGCAGGCATTGCAAACATTAACATTCAGCTGTACTAACCTACTGTGTTCACTGTGAAATTTTCAACACAGTAAAAATTTTACATGATCATTTAACCTTACAAGTTTACTTTTTTTCTAACTAATTTTACACTGAACTTTCTTTTCATTATTGCAAATTATCAACTTGAGCGTAGGATTTCTTAATCTTAACTATAGTAGATAAGCATGTCCTAAGCAAAGATTTTTAACCACTTGATGAAGGGGGCCAGGCACCATCCAGTGCAAAACACACTGGGCAAAATCTTATCCCCACTGCAGCCAGTGCCAAAGTTCTAACTAGTGTTTGCAAAAATGGAACCACTATTACCAAGGGGTTAATATGCTTAGTAACCATGACAAGCGGTTATGGGGGAGCACAACAGTGATTCTCTATTTCCATGTCTTTTTTTCTATTAATTTAAAACTACTACTTTTCAATCTTTAAAATAAGTAAAAGAAACTTGAAGGGGGGGATCATATGCTACTAGTTTGTACTAGGTTTTTTCAGGAAATGGAAACAAATTTATATATATATATATATATGCAATATATTTTTACACTGTTTATTAATGCTAGAAAGTATTAAATGTATCACTTTATCTGTGTGAATGTTAAAGTAATGACAATGTTATGGATGTTTTAAACCTTTTGAAGTTGTCTTGTTAAATTTAAACCCACATTAACAATGGAAAAGCTACTTTGTCTGCAACATTATTGTTGATGTTTTAGGGGAAAAGTTCAAGTACAGCAGTTGTTTTGATTAGCACTATAAAAGCTTGGCTTGAAAAATTGTAGTGAAATCCATATTTTAAACACCATTTTTTAAAGCATAGCTTCTCATAAAGTATGTTCCTGCTGTTGACTGACTGTATAAAATTGTATCTTTAGTTGGTAAAGTGATCAATAAAACGTGTTACTATGTCAGTTCTGGGATTTATTGGACTAAGTGGTATTTGCTGATAAACTTTTTTAACAACTGTTATTTTACAGTTCAGATGTTAATTGCTACTGCGTATATAAATTGCATCAAAATACTCTCTGAACAACCAAAATACTCTCTGGTTCTGAGCAGAATCTATTTCTTCTTTACCATTTGTTTTCCTAGTTTTAATAACGACTAAAGGTGAGCATTTATATTTTGAGAACTCTAATGTGATGGTTGAATAGCCATGATGATGGTGATCCACCAAATGAGACCTGTCAGGGATGAAACATTTTGTTCCTAACTAGCTACTTAAGATAGATTGATCCTAGTCTAAAAGCCTGAGTTACTTCTCTCACCTCCTCTAAATGGTGTTGAAAATATTTTACTTGTAAGGAAAGTAATTTGCTACATAGAACATTGTTTTAATAATATTACATCCAAAGGCAAATATGGACCTTTTCTTTATAAATAACAAAATTATTCAGCTTTTCATTAGCAATAATACCATGATTTTTTCAAGAAACAGAAGACCAAACTATTTAATTAAACTCAGAACATCACAATAATGTAATTAATAATGTGATAATAGAAAAAACAGGCACAGTGCTGCTCAAGAAATATAGCAGTCAGTACTTAATTGCCAAATGAGCAGTCAATTGCTAATCTAGTGATTAGCAACTACAAGGAAACACAACTAAACAGCTTACAGCTATATTTTTGCAGTTGTTCTCAAACTGGAAATGGTGTTCTCTGTGCTTCACACACTAGACAACCTTCTTTAGAAATGCCTTTTCAGTGAAATCTAATATAACTGTGTCCTCAGATAGCTTTTCCTCCTGCACAGAGACCATGTTCCCTCTTGTACTCCTTTTAACTGTGAGCATGTATGGTTACTGAAACAGTTAAGAAATATAGTGAAGCAGAACCTTTAGGCGTTGTTAAAAGAAAGATCAATATTTTTCTTTACAAATCAGAAAGTTTTTTAAAAAATGGAAGATAGTACTTGTGTGCCTTATGAGAATATAACACTAAGATCTGTATTTTCAAAAGAGTTAAGAATTTTTTATTTTTTCCTGTAGAGCCTTTAGAAATGTCCACTCACTCCAACACACCACTTACGCATGACAACTTTAAAATGAAAAATTAAAAAAAATCTGCTAGGATGTGTTCTCTTTACTTCAAGAATACAATTATTTGGGCTAGCTTTCTCTACGTGGAGCTACTACTGCAGTAACTATGCACTCCTTCTTTCATGTCCATACGCAAAATGAAGGCTGATCTTTTCTAGTTCTCTCAGCTGTTCTACCACGGCCAGGACTACATGGAGGAAGGCGTGGAGGGGAAACAAAGGCCACACCTGCCAAATTAAAGTCTTTGGGAGACTTATAAAACCTGGTCTTGTAGTTAGCCTTTTTTCATTTCCTCAGCTTTCTTTAACTCACTGCACTGATTTATTAATAATGTAAACTAGCCTGGGCATATTGAAAGTTCGCATACTTGTTGATAAGTATTCATTAGATTCCCCTCTCAGTCATCTCTTCTCCACAGCAGTATTGCATATATATGGAAGGGTTCAAAGGCAGGGATATAGGTGGTCTGGGGAGGAACAAGCACGGAAAAATAAAAGGATAAGGGGCTGGTCCCTGGTCTGTGCAATTATTGGTGATGCCCTGGACCTCATAAGTGCCAGCTGCCCTGTCGTATTAAATTTCACTTCTAACTATTTTCTTGGATGAGGTGATTCTTTAATCTGTGTACACATGTTCATATGGAGGTTGAATTGCCATCAACTGCAGTCGACCATGGGTCACAATAGCCAGTGTTACCTGTGGTGCCAGCAACTAAGGGCAGCTGAGGCTTTTTGTGCCAGCAACTAGACTGAAGACTATGAGTGCCTGTGGTGGCAGCTACTGGGTCAAGTGAAGGGCTGGATTACCACCATTTGGCTGCCAGCAAATACCAAACAGAACCTGGGCAGAAAGCAGGTGAAGAGGCTTTAGCATCAGTTACCAAAGCAGTCATAAGAGTGGGCCAGATACGTGTACATCTCAGAGACAACTGGAAGAACATTCTGAAGGAACCAGGCAGTCCAGAACAGCTACTGAGGAGGCCACAAATCTGAAGGTGTGTGTCTCTACACAGTCATCGATGAAATTGGAGATGATAGAATCCGTGTGCTAGTTACTCATCTAGTTGCACATCTAATCCCACTTACTCAAGGGGCTACAGTGTAGTCTGCATAAGGTAGGAGGACAACAATGACGTGGGACTGTACCAGCCGATGACGTATAGCCATGATCCTTATAGACTTATGTGTCCAGGTGCCAGAGCAGGGGAAAATAGGGATCCATGCACTAGCTGTTGGGTAGACTTGTCTGGAGGGAATCACAATGAAAATATGCATGTTTCCTACTATCAACCCTTCATTCTAGTCACCCACAGACAGGCTGTTGGAACCAGTTTTGAGTTTGCTGGTGGTGTTGGCTTTGGTTTTTTAACTGTGGAGGGTTTCTGGCTGTGTCCATCAACAAACAATATTGTCATGAAACAACTTTGCCTTCTCTGCAACGTTACTAACATCTGTTGTTGCCCGTAGTGTTGAAAAAGTTGTTGTGTTTTTCAGCTGATAATAGCACCAGTTAAATTACTTAAATTGAGTCTCAAGGCATGTGCATGTATCGCTAATTCTTGCTAGAAATTAAAGTTCCGTACATTAAAATAATTCAGGCAACCAATTTTGTTCACTTCCCCAGCTAAACTAAGTGATTTTTTAAACATTTCAGTAGCATTTTAGTGGGTTTAGTCTATTTTAGTACTACTAATTTGAACTTTTACTACAAAGCAAATTATTTAAAAGAACATTTCTTACAAATATCTTAGTAGAAAAAATTCTTGCAGTCATACCTTGACATTCAGTGAGAGTAGGTTTCATATGTTAAAATCACGAGACCAGTGAAATGTGAAAAATATAAATATAAAAATTTTATATAATATTTAGACTTCTTTTTATGTATAACATGTCCATAGTTATATACATATTAAAAATTGGTATAAAATGTTTCCCATTATTTGAAGATCTCCCTCTGTTTTTAGGCACTGTCACCAGCATGAAGTGATATTCTGTGTTAATTTTAGATCCTATTTTAGGTAATTGCCATGACACAGACATCCTGAAGGATGTAATCTTCTTTTACTAAAGTAAATCTTGTCTGCCTTAAACCATCAAAGCAGCATTTTGTTCCTTGTACAATCTTTGTTATTGCTTTCTCATTCTCAATCTCATAAACAATGGCTTTCATGCTGAGCTGTGTCTCGTTCTGCTCTTCTCAGGTTCTTGTCTCTCTCTCTGTGACATCTCACTCTTAAGGGGAAGGAAGCATCCAAGATTGTGAATGCTTGCAGTCAGAAGGAATGACAAAAGTCAGAGGATCCACAAAAAAATCACAGTTTTATTAGTGTGTTAGTCCCTGACCTACTATATAAGCACATGGCAGTGGGTTTTAGGTAAAGGGGTAGGGTGAAAGGGGAGAAAAAAAGAGGGTGAGAGAAAGAGAAAGAAAGACAGAAATACAGAGAGAAAGGAAGGAAGGAAGAAAGAGGAAAAGAGATCGGTTCTGCCAATGGGATGTCCAGCACCCTGAGGGCACACACCCAGGCTTGGTGAAGGTACCTTTAAATATATGTTTCCCCACCCTGAAGACAGGTTTCTTGCCTTCTACGCAAATCAGTTACCATCTGCAGTCTGTTCTTTCAGACCTTTCTCAAAATAGGTCTCAGAGGGCTTCAGGAGTGTTTGGTGGTCTTGTATCCCCATATTGGACTGACTTTTGGTTGACGGTTCATGCTCACTTCTGTGCTGACCCTGTCTTTTTTTTGTTGTGTCTCCAGGGACTAGAGCAAGGATGTTTGTCCCTGCCCTACCTCCCTTTTGGTCCCCTTCTCCAGCCACATCTGATTCTTTCAACAACCTTGGGTTGGCTCCTCAGCTACTTGGTCATTGGTTTTTAAGACATACGCATTAGCCCTTTTTCCTCTGGGCTTCTATGTGCTCTTGGGCCATAACTTCATCTCACTTAAACATTACTTTAGATAATTTTAGACCAAATAGTGTTTCTAATTCTTTTTGGAAGTAATATGAGATTGTGTTTAAAATTTTGTTTTAACCCAAATTTTTTCTCCTCTACTGATCCACTAGAATGCAGACCATATTACATTTTAATTAGTGAAAAAGTAGCTGTTTTCCTCAAATATTTTACACAAATCATAATGTCATAAATTATGGTTATTGATGCCATATGTTAAAGTAAGAACACTTTATGATGTTGCTAAACATAACTGGAAGTTGAACAGAAAGGCATAAATTAACCATTTTTGGGATGAATTAAGACATATTTTGTCACCAGACTATGTAATTGGGTGGTGAGTTTTGTTCTTGCAAACAAGCAAACCCTGCATTTCATGGACCTGTGAAAGGATAAATCTTTGTCAGGATATTAAAAAGAAACCAGCAGGTGGTGCACAAGGCATAAGGAAGACCTAACTCCTACTTATAAGCTGTTTTCAATTAAAAAAAGAATTCATCACAAAGAATTAAAAGTAATCCCGAAATCCGAGGAAAAAATTATTGATGACAACCTCAATAAAAAGTCCAGAGTACAAGCAAATTTCACCTCACTTTGCCAATGCAAATCATCTTGCACTTCTATGTACATTCAATTACTACATCTGGAAGCAAACCAAATCTTCCTGCTAAATAGACGAAGATTTATTTCTTTTTCCTCCCAAAGGCTACACTGTATGATGTTGCTAGAGAAGAGCAGAGTGAGTGCAAACTATGAAATAACTAGTGCATGACATTGAGCTGAAATCCAAGGGTCACATCCATTTCTCCTGATACACAAGAGGAAGGAAGCACAGGGGCTTGTGCATCAGTTCCATATCATTTCCACTGCAGGATATGTGTCCATTGTGTCTCTGAGGATTGTGGGATAGAAGAGATTTAGTAATCTCAACAGAACTGTGAATCAACCTGTAGCCATATGGACGACACCTTATGCATATAGATCTGTCACATGTTCCTTTTATTTATGCATCCAGCACCCAGTATTAGCTCAAGATACTATTTTGTGCAGCCCATGTTATTATTATGATTATGTTATTATTATGTGCAACTCCAGTTATTAGCCAAATTCCCTTAGTTTTACCCAAGCCATTACCTCCCTGTGCTCCTGAAGTACTCTCTCACACACTACTTGCTAAGCAAATGGCAATTTTTGGCCAGCCTGCATGAAACTCAGAGCCAGCCACCACAGGCATACGTAATGACTAAAGACTGAAGCGTTTTCTTCAGTACAGACACAAAATAGAAAGCTAAAAAATTCCTTCCACTTGAAGACTGAATTTGATTTTCAATTCGTTACAGAGATTGAATGTCTTTCAGAGATGCTGATGGTCACAGAATAATAAACACAGTAGAAAACATAGACACATACTTCTTACATAGAAGATAATTTGCACTATGGTAACCAGAAACTTGAACATAGCAGGCAAAAGACTTAAAGTGCTAAAATTTACACATGGATGGGTGTTGAAGTTAGCCTGGAAGTAATTTTAAGATAAGCTTCACCTTCATCTTGAAGTTTTAGATTTGTGCCTTTTTTAGACAAATCCTTAATCTTACTTTCTGAAAATCAAACTTTGCTACTTCTTTTTCAGGTCGTTGTTTACTGTTGAGATGTTTAGTTGGTGAAACATTAGATAAATATTTATACTGTAGCAAAGAAAAAAAATTAGGTTTGCTATCAAATAACTACAGATAATTTAACATATGGATATACACTAGAATATGCAAGAGAAAAGGGTGTTAATGGATCACCTAGGCAATCCTGATTTTCCATGTCTGACAAAATAAAATGTGGCATTTTTTGAACAGAATTGAAATGCAGCTTTTTAAAGTTGAACCACTGACCAGGTATCCACACTTACTGATTGTTCAGGATTATAAGGAAACAAGGTGATAGCAGACTGATAATTTTCTATTTTTGTGCTACACTGTATTTTTGCTTTTTTCCGTAGACTGCTGACACAGTCAGCTCTATTATTGTCTCATATCATGTTAACACTACCACGGTTAAAATTGCTTTTGTTGATTCAGATTGTAAGTACACTGAACTCATGGTTGAATGTAAAATACTAGTATAATCTTCAGCAATTTCCACTACACTGAAATTTCATGCTCAAATAGGGATTTAATGCAAAATTCCAAGCAAATTCCAAATACAGGTGATTGAATATAATGTAAATTTCTCATGCTATGTGGTTGGTTGTTTTTTTGTAAAGCGCCATAGCTCACAGAAGAATCCTGCTTGTATCCAAGGGGTGGGGTGAAGGAAAGGTGGAAAGGTAGTTGCAGAAGCAATGCGAAAGAGATGGTGTCCTTGAAACCTGAAATACCATAAAGTTCCTGGACTTCTTAGTACTTCTTCCAGTTTGGATCAAAAGAAAAATTGAAAGGGAAATCAGCAAGACCAGTTTCTTGTCTGTTATATAAGACTGAGCCCAAGTTTGCATTATGACAATACTTCATATTCTAATAAAAGTTTAGAGGAAAATATTAAGATACCAGGACTATTGCTGCAGATCCTCTCTGGTTTTGATTAATCCATGGGATTTTTCAAAGCTTCTAGCAAAGAACATTCTACATGTTCACTGGATTGTACTCAGATATTCTTGCAGTTATGGCAGAAACAATTTATTTTTTATTATAGGTCTGTCAGAAAATCTGTGAGTGTTCTTGTTCTTTCATCTCCTCTGTGTTCCAACTTCTGTTTTATAAATATTTTTTCTGACTTATTATCTGTGTCGTTTTTCACTGCAGTTCTGCGTGTGACTCCACTAATCCAATTACAGCTCTAGAGCAGGGTTTAAATGAAAGACAATAATGTATCAGAAAATTTTCCAACACCATCTTGAGAGTAAAAATCAAATTTAAAATACAAAGTTGTATGTAATTAGGTTGTATCTTAATTAGAATCATGAAATAACTCAGGCTATAAGGGACCTCTGCATGCCCTCAATTGTCCAAACTTCTATTCAAATGGCCTCTAACTTCAACGTCAGACAAAGCTGCTGCACAGTGTTCTGTGCAGTCATATTTCGAAAGTCGTCCCTAGGTGCTTGACCAGTGGAAAAAATTATTCTCTTACATCCAGCTGGAATTGTCTTTGTTGCCATGGAAATGCTAGCTGCCTGTTATCATTTTACTGTGTATATATGTAAAAATCTGGCTTCATCTTCTCCATACGCCCCCATGTGGAAGACAGCAGTTAGATTCTCCTCCTGCTTCCCTTCACCCAACTCTTCTCCAGGCTACACAAAACCACATCTCTCAGCCTATTCCTTGTATATTATATGTTCCAGCCCATACCATCTTAGAGGATCTTCTCTAGACTCTTCAGTTTTATGACCTCTCTTTTACTGGGAAATCCAAAGTGGAACACAGTGCTGCCTCCTAAGTGTTGAGTAGAAGGGATATAATTCTCTCAGTCTACTCTTCTTAATGAAGCCCAACATGTACTGCAGTCATGTTCCTCTCATTGTCCAGGAAAAGCCCAAATTTTCTGCAGACCTGGTACCTAACTAGTCAGATCTTGTACGTCCTCTAGAAGTTTATTCTACCCAAGGTACTGGACTTTGCATTTGTCTTTGCTGAACTCAGTGATATCTGCCAACTCCTCGAGCTTAGTAAGGTTCCTTTCTAGCAGCAAGCCAAGTGCAGTTTGTTCTTTGCTATACTTCTGTAAATACCAAACTCCTTGTAATCTAGGAATTATCTTATTGCTTTGGGATGGAAATAGGAAAAGTAATGTAAATTTAGCCAGAATATTTTTTCAGAATAACTTGCTCCATTGACTCATCTCTTTCAAGATATCTTCAAGGTAACTTAAGGTGAAAGCCCTAAACATAAACTGATGGGTCTGCTTTAGATGCCTAAGTTTTAACATGCTGAGGAATTTATTTAAATTCAGTAAATGACAGTGGTTTTTTTCTTGTTCCACAATTTTCTGGCTGCATGTCCAGTAAAACAAGTTCTTAAGAGGAGCAAGAATAGAGATATGAGAGTCGATGGATTCTGCACATGAGCAAGTTCTACGTATGATACATGCTGAAGAGTCATTTCAGCTGAATAGAAACTAAGACAACACAACATCTTGTTGGAAGGCTTACATTGCTTAACTTTCTATATGCTCCCCATAGCTTTACAGAAAGGAGTCTGATGGAAGTATTTCAGGTAGTGATAGGTCTGATAGAAAGATGCAGAGCTTTTATTTTACTCAGCAGTAAGTCATTGTGAAAGAGCTTTAAAAATGTGGGACTAAAAACCTGATAAGTTAGCCTTCTCCACAATTAAAATCAGATGGCTAAAATAGGTCTACTAATTTAGACCAGTTAATGGCAGGATAGTCCACCTGAGTGAGAACAGCTCAGAAAGATGCAACAATCTGCTAGGTAAGAAGGAGACAACAGACCACTGCTAAAATGGAAAACACTGAGCAAGCTAACAAATATATTATGTCTGTGTTTATGTGAGCATGCATATAAAAAAAAAGATAAAGTTATTAAAAAAATGCACAGAAATATGTAAAAACAGAATACTAAAATTACTCTAATTGTAATTACTATATTGTAATCGTATATGTTGACATAACAAAATGACAGTACGAAAACTAACACGCATAATATGAACTTGTTTTTTATTGCCAGAGGGATGCTTAAAGGCACAATATGCAACTACATAAACACAAAAGACCAGCACAGTGGAAATTTAAATGCATCCAAACATCACTCAAAACAGATTATCTCAGAATAGCAAACCCATTCTGAATACATCAGAAATCCTTTCTGCCCTATCCTAACTAGTGATACTCAGTTCCTAAAATCTTTGCAAACCCCTTCCAAGTTAGAAAAAAGCTAGCAAGAACATAGGATGCTAGTGTTGAAAATTAATGTCCTAATGAGTCCACAAATTATATATAAACATCAAGAGACTAACTGGCAACATGTGATGCTAGCTGAAAAGGCACCACCAAAAGTAAATTAATGCACAAGAAGTGACAAGACTTCTTAGATGTCTCTGAAATATCTGTGCTGCTGAGCGTGCTACAAAGACAGCTATTTTTAAATGAGACATGTGATGTGCTGGAAACATTCTAGCCACTGAAGCATGAAGCTGTATGTAATCAGTTCACCACACTGGGAGGCTGCAGTGCTATAGTTACGTGTATCTTCCAAAATGCTTGAGAAAAATTCAAATGGTGAGTGAAATCTTGTAGGTTTTCTAACTGTTTGACTACAATTTTTTTCCTGAACTCACCTAACTGTTCACTTTTGAATGAAGCTCGAAGTTCTGCGACAGCATTGCAATATCACTGTTTCAGTTAATGCATTTGTACCTTTTAATTTCATCTGTTCAATTCTGTTGCTGAGGAAGACTTAATTTTAGTGCATGATCTGTACTAAAATGCACCAAAGATGCACTTCATTCAATATCACTCACTAGACAATCATCGCAAAAGGAATTGCTTAATTTAGGTTTTTTACAAGTGTTTAAGTCAGGAAGTTAGAGCAACACCACAAAATCTTAAACTGTCTTTTAATTCAATAACATCATGAGTCAGTACTGAGGTAGGTAATGAATGTTAACTGAGGTAGGTAATAAATGTTAACTAAAAAAATGTTAACAAAAAAAATCTTAACAAAAAAAATAATTGCACTCGTGATAACATTGTAGGACATGAAATCGATGATAACATAGCAACTATACACAAAACCTTGACAAGTCTTGTTAATCTAACCATTCTGCAGAGGAAAGGAGATTTTAATTTTTTAAACTTGTATATCAGGGAAAGGTTACTTCTTTATGGTCATTTTGATAAAATCTATTACATTACATGAGTTGCTGAAATTATTTTCCCATTGAGAGCACATGCTAGAGCTATAAAAGAAGCAATAGGAACAAACTTGCTGACTTATGTTAATGATACTTTCAGATTATCAAGGAATATAAGAGAAGCATGACAAATATAGAACAGCAACATGCAACAGCAAAGCATGTAGAAAATTTAGGTTGGTATTTTACAAAGAACATTTTTGGCAATAGAGTCTGTAGCCAAAATTGATGACTAATGTCAGTAGCATTGGGACTTCATATGTAACTAGGAAAACTTCTGAATACTTTGTTTGACCATGATGACTATTCTTTAACTTAGACTTACACCTGAAACTATGTGATATCATTTATAGAAAAGTAAGCATGCGAACTGTCTGCTTTGAAATTTGGTAGGAGGGAAAAATTGAACAAATAACTTTTACTTGCAAAAAAACGGTACAGAAATAACTAGAAAAGTCATAGAAAACATAGGAAGGTCTCACAGTTAACATCCACTCAAAATATACATTTTACTATAGTGTTTAGTCAGTAGTATTAGCTGTAGTAGTAAATACTAATAGAAGTAGCTATCTTCACTGTGGCCTTTGATATCAGTGATAAAGCAATAAACTACTATATGGATGACAGATTGAAGTTTACAAACCAGTAATACCAGCAATTTGTTTTGCAGCTCCAGAGGCGATTAAAAACAGCACAGCTTCCCAGGAGACACAATCTAGTTTTCTTCCCTGATGCTACTGTGTGCATAAAACATTTCAACGGAACACATGCAAACAAGAAGGAAATAAAATTATCTTCTCAAAACATTTGTGTATGCAGTCAATTTGTAAATGGGGTGTGTGCATACCTGTGAACTAAATTAAGTCATATCCTCATAGGACAGTAATATAAAAGCTTAAGTGCAGAATATAGTTTTCCCTGAGTTTTTCTTTGAACCCTACTTTAAAACCACTTTAGTCTGAACTAATTTTGTATTTACAAAATACAGTCCAGACTGACAGAATTAATGGAGTCTGATGTTTTACAGAAGCCAGAGTAGTCTGAAACAAGAGTATTTTACTTTGGATGAGCATATAGTCAGAAGAGAATTACAAATAATAATATATTGGCATTGATCAGCCTGAGACTGTGGCATATCAAGATGACCTTATCTAAAAGCTCACAGATCCTGAAAGAGAGGGAGACAACAATCCTTTTCCCCTATTTTTTTCATTTCATGCTTCCAGTCAGAAGTTGTCAATGCACATATATTTTTTATCTTGCACAAACTCATGTCTTCTCTGGATTCCTCTGCAAGCTCAACCACTATGTCAACTTGCCAGAGAACAAGTCTATCAGGAAAAAGAAGACTCGCTTCTCTGCTAGATTACTGAACTGAACTGACTCATGGAATTGTCCGATGAGTGCCAGAGATCTGGAAAAGGAATGTGCAGGACTGGGTGACCAGGAGCCATGGTTGAGGGAGGGAGGGAGGGAGGACCTCTGCTATGGGAAGGGAACAATGAAGGAAGGTGAGGGAACAAAAGGTATCCCTTGCTCCAGCAGCAAGCTGTTCATTTCACTCCATTTTTTTCTTGAAAACATGATTGTTACAAACATGGAAAAAAAGAGCAATTTTATTTTTGTATTACCATTGCAGAAAGCTATAAAAAGTAGAATTAAAATTATCAAATTTCATTTTAGTTACCAAAAAAATCTAAGGGAAATACATGTCAATCAGCTTTTGAAGCAGCATGTGAAACCCAAGTACTTGCTGTTTCCGCTTGACACTTCCAATCCCTTAAGTTCTCACACTGCTTTCTACATTGTATCTCTTTAATGTCAAGTGTTACATCACTACAGTAAACCAAACAGGAAAGCTAATCCAGTTGAAAGATCACCACCAGGGGTATTTTTTGGTATTATAATGCATATACATACCTACATACATATATATACACACACATGTATATATATTTATTTTAGATTTCTTTCAGCACTCAGCCATACCAAGGTCCATCTCAGTGTTTTTGATAGGGAATACAGGATAGGATAGCAGATACATTTATTTCAGGAAGACTACTACTCAACTTCAATTCACACACAGACAATTGCTATCTCACTTGAGTCAGAGAAACTTTGAAAGTAATAACATACTGATGCCATTTTTCAGTAAAAAGACTTAAGTAACTCAGATAATTCTAAACTGAAAGAAAAACAGGTAATATCTTCTACACATTTTAATACTTAATATGGTGAATACAAAATGCATGATAAAGCTGTTCTGCAATAGGTCAAAAATTCAGACAACATTTTTAGCGCTAAACAAAAATAGGAAACAGGTTAATTTCTTGTTGCTGTGATAGGGGCTTTGTAGGTATTTTTTTTTAATGGTAGAACTAATAATATTAAGTATGTGGTAACCATTGCAAAAAGATGCCAGAAGGAAGTATTACATCTGTCAATTCCACTTAATATCAAGCCAGCACTTGTGCAAAACTCTGCATATCCACTTTCCAGGACAAAATAACCTTTATGATTCCAACTTTTACTTATAAACAAATATTTATAGCAGGTGCATATTAAGCAAATTAAAGCACTATCACCTCGTATACAGGGAGAACACACATCGGCTACACAGACCTGGGCTTCATCTTCCTTAGGAATGAACCTATGGTGCAGTAAACCTCAGTTTCTAACTATATGAGGATTTTCACCACAAAGAACATTTTAGATGTGTCTTATGACACAATAATCACAATGACATCAATAATCAACTTCTTTTTTTAAAGGTAAATGTAAAGGTACTCTATGAGAGAGAAAATAGATTGTGCTTTCCCTAGGTTCTCTGGTACTATTGGGCCTATCTCTGCTGAACTCTATGACAGTATTTCTGTAAGAACAGGTGTAAAGAAAAGGTACTTAATACAGTGCAGGGGAAATCCAGGGTAAAATCTAGCCTAGATACAAGAAACAAAGTATGTATTTCTAAACTGGGAACTCCTACTCCCTCTCTGTGTATCCAACACTGCTTATACCCCTCCCGTGGTTTAACTGAACATGTACCATTTTCTTTTGTGAAGAATTTATAAGCCTTAATGAGCTTATTCTCCGTATCTAGGATGCTGTTCCCAAATACCTTGGGGTGTTGCATTATTACATCCTTTTTTAAAAGTCAGGTTTTTAAACATTGAATTATAAAAAAACAGTTTGTATTTTCTGTTAGAGCTCACAAAACAAATTAAACATGTTTAAACACTGAACTATGTCAATGGCACATCTAAATTAAGTCAGCTGTTAAAGCCAACTGCATCCTGGGCTGCATCAAAAGCACTGCATCCAGCAGGTTGAGGAAGGTGATTATACCCCTGTCTCTGGAGAGACCCCACCTAGAATACTGCATCCAGCTCTGGGGTCCCCAGCACAGGAAGGATGTTGACCTGTTGTAGCAAGTCCAGAGAAGAGCCACAAAAATTAGAAGGGTGGAACACCTCTCCTCTGAAGAAAGGCTGAGAGAGTTGGGGTTGTGCAGCTGTAGAAGAGAAGGCTCCAGGGAGACCTTTTTGTGGCCTTTCTGCACTTAAAGGAGGCTTATAAGAAAAATGGAGACAGATTTTTTAGCAGGGCCTGTTGTAATAGAAAAGGAGAAAGAGTTTTAAACTAAAAGGGTAGATTCAGACTACATATAAGCACGAGATTTTTTATGATGTAAGTGGTGAAACACTGGAAATGGTTGCCCAGAGAGGTGGTAGATGATCCATCCCTGGGAACATTCAAGGCCAGGCTGGACAGGGCTCTGAGCAACCTGGTCTAGTTGAAGATGTCCCTGCTAATTGCAGGGAGATTGGACTAGATGACCTTTAAAGGTCGCCCTTTAATGGCCCAAGCCATGATTCTATCATCAACAAATTACTAATAGAGGTAAAGGGTTACTAATGTCAGCTCAGCCAAAACAAATAATAACAGCTGCTAGCACTTTATTATTACCT
Source organism: Myiotriccus ornatus (assembly GCA_036023395.1). Taxonomy (NCBI): domain Eukaryota; kingdom Metazoa; phylum Chordata; class Aves; order Passeriformes; family Tyrannidae; genus Myiotriccus; species Myiotriccus ornatus. The sequence continues at coordinate 56,580,924 of JAYRBT010000082.1, read as the reverse complement.
GGAAACAGATGAAAAAGGGGTTGGAAACAATGCCGGTTCCCCGTCCTCATCAGCTGGGCATATCGACGTGGTTATATACTTCTTCCTTTGCAAAATCCCCAAACCTGTATTAAATGGTCTACTGACATGAACCACTGCATTGTCATTTTAATGCATGCATTGTTGACTGGGGGAAAGCGACACCAGTTAAACTTTTACTGTATTACGGTCATTATCGCCTCTCAGGTTCGCAGCAAGAGCCGAGGAAGCACTAAGATTGCACGTAGTCATCTCTAACCCCGCCCGCTAGGAGGGGGATACAGGCGGGTGCACTGCATCGCCCAAGGCAGATCCCTCCTCCACGTCCTCTTCTCTCCTTCGCCTCCCTCGCGCTCTCTTCCCCTCACACTCCAGGCTGGAGCTGCCGCCCAGCTCTCCGCCCATCCGCTTCCCCGCAGGCAATGGGGACCAGCCAGAGGCCGAAGGGCTGGTGTGGGGCTTCGTGCCTCGGCCCTGCCTCCGCTCCGCTCCGGGCAGCCTCTGTGCGGGGAGGGGGCCGGCGGGAGGGAACGGGAGCGGGACGGCAGGAACGGGGCTGGGAGCGTTCTCGTGGTTCTGTGCGAGAAACGTGACCGGCCCGGTCTGTGCTGGCTGGCCTTGAACGGCCCCCTCCAGCCCGAAGCGTTCTGTGATCCCGTGGAAATGCCTGTCAGCGCCAGTGAACTCGGGCCGTCCGCCAACCAGTGCGGAATCCCCGCAGTGTCCTCCGTGCATCACATCCGTGTGTGTGCAGCACTGTTCATGAGGCGTTTGCCCCCCTTTGTAAAGCTTTAACTTCAAATATTTATCGGTGATGAGAAAGTAATGACATTCTGGTATTAAAGTACATTCTGATAGAAAATAAAGTATATTTTAACATATTGATGGACTTCATGAATTGTTTTAACTGCTGTGGGGAGATTCTGAGCTGTAATACGTTTATGGGCTAAGAATGCAGCCGATCAGTTTTTATCGAGTGTCAGTTTAAAAAAATAAGCTCACACTCAGGTTTAGTGAGCTAATTACAACGATGTTGCTATACTAAACAAACATTACTATGTTTAGCCATGAAAGTGTTCTGTCATTTTACCTGCTTGTACAGCCAGCCTTTTAAAAAACTGATACAAAAGACAAACTCTGGTGAGCACTGATTGCCTAACTGATTTTATTTCTGTTGGTCTTCTCAAAATATTTATGTTATATTGACTATGAATCAGATACATTTCCTTTCAGCATCAATAGGCAGTCTTCCTATTGCTTTAATAAGAAATGGATTAATGATAACAACAGATAAACCCCTGCTTTTGAATAGTGTTGAATTTCTTAAACAGGGGGAAAAACCCCAAGAAACTCCTAACAGGATCTGATCTTCTCTCAGTAAGGTAAGGTGCTTACAAAATCTATACCATCAGAGTTAGGCAAGATGAACCCAACCTCATACTGGCACTGCCTTAAGAACTGCTAAGTGTAGAATCTGTGCAGGTGCAGTGAACTGGGAGAGATGGCCAGGATGTAAGTACTTATGTTAATGTGCAGATGGGTTATTACTGTATCCCTATATAACCTGAAATACAGGTTATCTTTGTGTATAGTGTATCTTTGGCTGTTTATGTATTAAGGGATGTTAGGTAGAAGGAAGAGAATTAAAGGGCAGAGTAGTTCCAACATTAATACCTATTTGACTTGTGTGCTTTTTTCTCTTAATTCCATTAAATAGGACCTTTATTTAGATTATGCTATTGTCGCTTGAAATACCTGTATACTGAATCCAAAACCTCAGAATCATAGGATATCCTGAGTTGGAAGGAACCCACGAGGGTCATCAAGTCCAGCTCCTGACTCTACACAGAGCAGCCTAAAAGTTAAACACATCAAAAAGCATTGTCCAAAGACTTCTTGAGCATTGACAGGATTGGGGCCATGCCCACTTCCCTGGGGAGCCTGTACCAGTGCTTGACCACTCTTGCAATGACAATCACTTATCAAATACCCAATCTGAACTCATGCTGACAGAGTTTTGTACCATTTTCTTGCATCCTGTCTCAGTTTCCTAGTGTTGTTTCTTCATATTAGGAGATATTTGTAAAGATTTTTTCCCTGATTGCATTGTTCACAGTAACCATAGTTTTTCCATATAAGACTTTTTGTATCTCAAGCACCTTATTTTTTTATTTGATCTACTTTAGGCTATCTGACATTCTTTATGTTGTAGGGCCTAATTTTGTCACCGTTATAATATATGGCTGATTGACCATGTAAGTTTTTTCAATTCTTGTTCAGTTTCTGGAAATGGAATAATATTTTATTGGTAATGGAATATACTCATCAATCTATTAAAGTCATTATCAGTTACTTTGACATTACCGTGCAATGTCTAACTGATATTCTTTAGGGTACAAGATAAAAGCTCAAACATCAAATTTGAAAAGCAGCAGGGCCAAATAAATATGAACACCTTTAAAATAACTTATAAAATTAGAGTCAGGTTTGTTTTCATGTTATCATCTTCAAAGCAACCAATCTGACACTTTTTTGCTAGTAGGTCCAGGAAGGATTTAATCTCTTTTCTTATGGGCAAGGAAAGCTTTCAGAGATTAGCCTACACTTTTAGATCATTCCCTATCCTAAATAAACCAGGCCTTTGGTACAGGTTTGTCAAGGTTTTGTCCAGATTTTAGACTAATGGTAATCTCAATTCAAGTTCTGTAGGTATTAGTTTAAAGTGGATGAAATGGATACAGTGCATTTACTATGTACATTGCCCATTCACTTTAAACTGAGATGTATTTTGTTCCCATTTTATTCTAACCATGTGAATTTTGTCAGGAATGGGAGGAAAACGTTCTATAAAGTAACAGGTATAAGTGAATATGACAACTGCGTTGGGTATGGGAGTCAGCACCAAACATTTTCCTTTACAGAACTTCTCCTGATTTTTAGCAACACTTGATAAGGTAATGTAGCCCATCTGGATTATTTTTAAGCAGTGGAAAGGCTAATGAGATAATTTTTTTTTTAATTTTTACTGTTTTCATGGTTCATCATAGTAATGGATATGAAGACTAAGAAATTTTCAGATCAGTAATATTTTAAAAATGAGTATTGTTTAGGCATTGTTTAGCTAGTGTAGTAACTTATCTCTACCATCACAGAAATTTTCAACACAAGTTTGATAAAATGAAACTTATTCTCACTAGATAAAAATAATCTAGTTAGTTCCCAGAGTGCCTTTGACTGGACATTAACCGGGGAAAATGAAATGTTACGTTCTCCAAATCTTTTTGACATCCAAATCCTTTACACTCGTATTAAAAATTAACAGAACCCAAGTGCATATAAAACTGTTAAGAAGTCCCTACAATAAAACACAGTGAAGAGAGGATTTTAAGTAGATGTTGAAAGCTGCTGGTAGAAAACCCAATATTCACAAGAAAAGAAAGTGGGTTTATGCTGAGTTCTTCCCCCCCTCCCCCGACTAGAATGACTCAGAAAATTAAATCTCCCATATTTGTGTGGAAATTGCATTCTACTCATACACAGAAGGGTTAATGTGTTTAATCCATGTTCTGTTCAGTGTATTTTTCAGTAATCATAGTTGTACAAATAATGCAGATTTTTAAGGAAATTAATACTTGTTATTATGTGAAGGAAGCACAGGAGAAAATATTTTGATGTTCTGCCAATGTTCCAAAGTTTCTCTTTAAATACAGTTTTAAGATGATAATGTCAGGGACTGTTTATATTATCTTGAGTAGGATTTTTCCAACAAATACATACCAGCTAAGGAAAACTCATCGTGTTAAAACAGACATTGTTAAGCATTTCAGTGCATTGGTGAGATCTTTTTCATAATGGAGATATGTTTCTGCAGCCATACATCGTTCTGAACAATGTGTTAAATGCTAGAATTTTCAGAGCAATACAGACTATTTCTCTCAGAAATTTTAATATCAGCCAAAATATTATCTACTTTAAACAAATTAGGTCAAAAAGGAACAGATTCATTATATTGCCAATGTAGAGCCTTAAACACAGTACTTGGTACCAGAATTTCTACCATCTGATTCTGATGTCTGTTACCTCAACACCAAAACAACTGGCTGTTAGTTGTGTTCACCTGTCCCTCTGCTGGGGACAACTGCTGTTCATGAAGTGCTGATTTCCTCTCTATCTGCTTAATTTTTTGCTCAGCTAGCAATAATGATGCATAGCCATTAAAAATTAGTCTCTGTCTGTTATTCTAACACTCATTTGCAGCTCTCCTGCAAATGTTTGCAATGAAATTTCCGAAGGCATTGCTGGAAACTGGGACCCAATGGACAATATTTTTTCTTGATGATTGATTCCTTACCTGCTGGTTTTGCCTTTGAAAAATGTGCTCCAAAGAATTTCTGTGGAAGGCCTATAGGAGAACAATTTTTGAGTGGAATGATAGTAAAGCTAGAAGATACACTGTGTTCAAGATAAAGGACTTCATTTTTCTCTTGCATCTAATTTAGGGAAAAAAAATGTAGAAGGTACTAAATAAAGACATTGGCCAGATGAAAAAGGGGGAACTGGAAGATATTAGGCAAGGTTAAAGAAGTTTACAAGATGTTTTTAAAAAAAATCTGTGTATTGAAAATACTGGCATTAAAACAGCTACAAATATTTTACCTCAGTTTCAAACTCACTGAAATATTTTTACGTCAGTCAGCTGATGTTACACAAAGCAATTACCAGTATGGGTTGGGTAAAGAAAGACAGAAGGATTAAAGACACCCAAAAATATCTGACACTGAGTAATCATAAAATCATCCTACGAAGTGTAGCAACTTTAGGGATTGTGTGAGTGGAATTCATTCTAGCCTCTATTCCTGAGGTTCATTCCATACCAGACTGGGAGCCCAGTTTGTGCTCTCTGTGAGGCTGTTTCTTTGTCATGGAAGGGATCTCTTGAGATCATCTGCCCAGTCCCCCTCCCCCTGGTTCAGTGCATGGTTACTTAAAGCAGTTTGCTCGATATATTGTCTGGCCATTCCTGAATATCTCCAAGAATGGGAACTCAGCAACCGCTCTATGCAATCTGACCTCACCATAAAATTGTTTTTTATTTTTCTTATGTTTAAATGGTATTTCTTGTGTTTCGATTTATGCCTATTGCCTGCTGTCCATCCACTGGATACCTCTGAGAAGAGTCTGGCTCCATCTTTGTATAGAGTGGGATTGAGTGCACCCTCACCATGTTTGCAGATAACATCAAGCTGAGTGGTGCAGTTGATGCAGGAGGGAAGGAATGCCATCCAGAGAGAACTTGACAGGCTTGAGCAGTTGGGCCTCTGTGAACCTCGTGAAGTTCAACAATGCGAAGTCCTGCAACTCTGTGCGGGCAATCCCAATATCACTACAGTTTGGGGAATGGAGGGATTGAGAGCCACTCTGTGGAAAATGACTGGAGGATAGACACTGGTAGGTGAAAAGTTGGACAACACCCAGCAATGTGCACTTGCAACCCAGAAAGCCAGCCATATCCTGGCCTGCATCAAAAGCAGCGTGGCCAGCAGGTTGACGGAGGTGATTCTCCCCCTCTACTCCATGATTCTATTATTCTATACATTCAAATATACATAGACACTTGATAAAATCTCCCTTAAGCCTTCTCTTTTAAACTAAACCCCAGGTCTCTTGGTCTTTCCTCATTTAAGTAGCAATTTGTTTCTTTGAGTCAACCTATACAAGCCTTCATTTCAATAAAACGGGATGTTTTTGCTGATCAATGATACAATGCCAGGAATAATTTACAGACTTGAGAAGTCATTTCAGAATTCTAGTCTTCTGGTTGCAAGGCCAAGTGTATAGCTTACTGTGTTGCTTCGTGTATCTAGAGAGAAAATAGATATGAAATGTTGGGGACTAACTCTCATTTCAGATCTGTGTTCTGCATTGTGGTAAAGAAATAGTAAAAAATCAAGGTGAGGGTTTTTTTTCCTTTTTTTTCTTCTCTTTTCATTTGGAGATGACAGAAAAATTGGAAGTTGCTGCAGGCTTGAAGTTCTGGTTGAGCCCTATGTAATAATCGTTGGGAGTAGGCGATGTTTGGACTACTCGAGCAGGTTTAAGTCACTGAAAAGTCACATATAACGATTTATTTCCAGTGATTGTGTACATTAGTTACTCAGCTGTTTTCTTCCACCAGTTAAACAGACAGTGTATACCTTTTAAAAATTCAATTTGTTCCTTAAAAGAAGACTGTCCTGAAAATGTGATTTTGCCAAGGCCATTTCTACGCATTTTGCAGGTGGCATTTACAGGCAGTGAATCAGTGTACACTGAGGTCTGGAGGAGAACACAGAAAGATGCAAAAAAATCAAGTATTCACTGTCATATTATGGTATGCACTTGCACTGATCTGGGGACAGGCTTTGCTAAAGAGTCTAAGGAAGGTAAGTGCTAGAATTCTTTTTAATTTCTCTAAGTTCCATTTGCCTAATTCCTCTAAAAGTCTCTGAAAAATCTGAATTTCATGACTGAAATCTTAGAGTAAATTAGAATTCACCAATTTCCATTAAATTCTGACTTCTAGTATGTACGTATATAGATAGACTTTATACAGATACATATGTGTATATGTATATAAATATAAATCGATAAAGCTGTTATCTTTTCTCACTGTTATTTTCTCTCTTGAGTTCTTTGGCACTTTCAGTTGCCCACCAAAGATATTTGATAGCCACTAATAAAAGTCTACATGCTTTAGTGAATATGAAGTCAGAATTGATTAAATTGATTAAAGGACTGAATATATTTTGGAAAGAGAAGTATAAATAACCAAAAAGCAGTGATATAACTGCAGTATTTTAACACATTTTTTTCTAAATATTTCTACTAGATAAAAGCCCAAAGGAGTTGGTCATCCATATCAACAGCATACCACAGTTTTTAACTCCCTTTTTCAAGTGATTTGACAGGAGCTGTAGGTAGATTAAGGATATTTATAACAAGTTAAAGCAGGTAATAAGACATTTTGTGCCATACTGTTTCAAGATAGGATGGGAAGGAAAAATATTTCTTACTGAAATTACGAAATAGCTTGTTAGAACAAGTGCCACCCTAGAATAAGTTACCACACAAACGTTTGGATCATGTGGTCCTTTTGTCAAGGATTTTCTGTTAGGAATCTGGGCTTGATGATCACTATTACTCTTTTGAAAAATGTTGAAATTTGAAATGTAAAGACAAGTCTAATATTTTATTTCTAAATTTTCAGTAGTAAATCTTTACAGTTATCCTGCCTTGTGCAGCAATCAAGAAAGCCTGTGTGAATCCAAATGTGGTTACAAATAAAAAAATATCTGCATGGAGTTCAGGTAAAATGTTTCATGTAGAGAAACTTACTTCCTTTTGTGTCTAGTAGTCATTTGTGTCTAGTAAATATCCCATCTTCTATATGAGGAAAATGTTTTTCTGATGTCTCAAGTCTTATGCTCACACTCTAAGCCAACCAGACACCACATTTAGCTCAATATTAACATCGTTACTAAGAGTGTTAATACACTTTGCCTGTCAGCACTGCCTTAACTGAAGCTGTGCACCATGAAATGTGTAATCTGAACACTTAGAGGCATGCTGGGTTCAGTGTCTTTCGTTTTGCAAATGAAATAACTTCATACCATTGCATTTAACATTATGGTGTTTCTGATGTTTATTAGGATAATGAATAAAGATCAGGCAGGACTAGATCTTTGTCAGGAAACCTCCAAATATCCTTAAATGTTATAGCAAGGAGTGGTGGTTACTCAGCAGATGGTGCTCTTTTTTTTCCAGTTAATTATCAGTCAGTGCCATGTCAGGAATCTTGGTTGTTGTTTTTTTTCTCAATCAAAACCAAGGTCCTGGTACAACCTGATCAGAAAATGGAAAGTGTATTTTGAAAAATAATAATTATTAAAAAATCATGTTCTTATGTGTAAGATTGACAACTAGAAACTTTCCACTTATAGCCAAAAAGAAATCAATTTATGAGTGTCATGCAACTAGTGAATTAAGAACTTTATTTCCTTGGGAATACTGGGTAATTGAGATACTACAACATTTCAGTGTATAAATTTAGATTGAGTGTCACAAGTCAAGAGAAAACACAGAGCTGATAGGCAGCACAGCAGCAGTCAGCACAGCTGTGTGGTGTGCAGTATGGGCATGAAATCTTTTACAATCACTTGGTATTTTAGAAGCAAGTTTTAACAACAGTGCTGACATGGAGCTGAGCAAAATATCTTTAGTTTATACTTCCATACCTGTAATGTATCTGTATCTAAGCTAACAGCCCCTGGTAATATTCTTGTAACAGCTTTTATATGTGATAACATGTTGAGAATTCATTTCCAGAAAGGATATTGTACTCCAGATCCCTTGCTGGCAGTATAATGTAATTTCTGTATTTTAACAATTTTTCCAGTAGATGGCAGTAGCTGTTTATTGGCTGATAAATTAACAACATCATAGTGCACTACATGAACGGTAAATCCCAAATACGTTCCTATGCAGGTACTTAACACATAACTGATATGTAATTGCATCTGTTCCAAGTGTGTCACCTGTTTTCCATATCTGAACATGAAATCTTTTCTGAATATTTTCCTTTTGAATCTGTTGGTTTGCTTAGAATTAAGTGACAGTGTAAAACTAATAAACCTGTTATAGGGCTACTAAGGGTTAAGGACAAATATATCTCAAAGCAGGCTTGGTTCTGAGGTCACTAGGGTTTGCCTACATTTGAAAACTGTTGTGGGGTACTTTTATATAAGACATTTTACCATATAAGTAATATAAATAACAGTATAAGACATTTTACAATGTCTTATGTTCAGATTAGGATGCTTTATTGTAAATTATCTGGTATTAAATTGTGCTTTTATGATTATCACTTTACCCAAATAATATTACAAGTTTTCTCGCACCAGAGCCAGTATGGATGATTCTACGTTGCGAAACATGTCATGTTGCAAGACTGTCAAAACCTACCACTGTTTTTCTGTTATATTTTGCTGTTTCTTGGCTTTCTGACCATCCATGCTGCCTTTTCTGTCCTGGAGGCATGATATAGAAATTGTTATTGTGCTCTTTAAACACTGACCTGAAGACTTTTATGTGTTTGAGCCTATTTCATAAGAAGTTCACCAACCAGAGCTCTTGGTCCTTCATCTGTCATATATGATGCTGGATGGAGTCATGTACTGAGAAGCTTTGAGAAGTGACTTTTTTTCACCAGAGTGATCTGCAGTTATACAAACAGTCACCATTATGCAGATGAAGGAATACATGGGATTAAATCTGGTTTTACCAAATATCTTGTAAGTAGATGTTGGATAAGAATTACCATGATCTGATATTTTTATGAAAGGTTTGATAGTATCTTGCTTTGGCAGTCTCGGTAATACAAATACAAGAATGTCAGACACACTGGATCTCAGAAGCCCTGATAGAGACATGGAGAACTAGAAGACCCTGGAAAACACTAAAGAATCAACCTGAACCACAAGCAGGGGACAAAATCAGTGCATGGGGCCAAATCCAGTAACTAGAAATTGATACAGTGGAATATAACTTTAGCATAGGGGGTAGGGAGGTTTAAATAACCTAATGGCACTAGCACATTTACCCAGCTTTTTTGTTTGTTTCATGGATTAAGCACCTTCCTATCACCTTGCCTGCATCCTGGCTTCTGTTCACCTGTCCTGCACACCACCTATTATAAGTACACACAAACAGAAACAGTGTCCCACTCTGTGTCCCAGATCATGGTGCTTCATCTCTTCATTTCTGCCTAGATGACTTAATTCTCTGAAAAGGGCGATAGGCAGTGAACTGTTTTAATGACACACATACAGAGAAGAGAGACTCAGAAAATGATATCTTTGAGATGATCAAAAAGCACATATAACTCTCAGATTTTCACTAATATAGTGTGAATATGTGTCTTTACAATATTCACAGGAACCAGCAGATTGTCAGTGGTCATTCATTTCTCCATGTTGGCAGGACAACCAGTTTTTACTGTGCTTCTTCATATCTCACATGGGGAGCATCTATGCATGTGAGGAAGTTAACTATTTCTGCTTTTTGCCTTATAGATCTAATGCCATGAGAAAGAAAGGGTGAAGAGAGTGAAAGGATAGTGAATGATGTTGCAAAGGCAAATAACTTCATGACGTACATAGTAAGATAGTCACTTCAATGTATATTATCCTAGGAAAGCCTAGACCAAGATTTTTATAAGATTTGTTTTATTTTTTTGGTATTGCTATCTGTTGAAGAAAAGAGTTGAATTTCTACTGGCTTGGGTCATTGATCCTCCTTTTATTTCATCATCATCATAACATATTCAAAGACTCCGAAATAACATGGGAACTTCAACCTTGTTACAAGAACTGTATTAGAAACTATGCATGAAAGTGCAGCAAAAATAACACTAAATGTGGTAACACTTATCAATCTGATTAAGCTATGATAAACAGTACACTGAGCCAAGAAGACATGTAGCATTCCTAAGACATGTCCTCTATGAAAAAAAAGTAAACTGATGAAAAGCTGGAATTAGTATCAGTGTATGAGTACAATACATCCCTCATTTTTTGAATTTGTTTCATTTCACTGACTTCTCCTTTCTGACTTCCTAGGCTTGCTTTTTCTCCTACTCCCTTGTCCAAGGTTCTCTCTTACTTGCTCTCCTGAGCTTCTGCAAAACATATCAAAACAAAGCAATCAAGGGGAACCTGTTTGTTTTTTTTCTTCTGGAATCTCTGTCTTTCAGTCTTTTAGATGTGCCACTGTATCGTGTCTTGGTCTTTCCTATATGTCTCATTACTGTAGGTAACACACAGGCCAAACACTGGCATACTGCAGAGGAACATTTTTCTCTCTGCCACAATAGACTGACCTTTCCTGCTCTAAGTGTTTCTCTCATGTGCACACACATCTTGATTTCCTGGAAGGAATATTTAGAATGCACATAAACTTTGTTGAAATGCACTGCTTTTTCTGGAGATGATAGTGTTTTTCTAGGTGTATAAATACATGCTTTATGTGTAAATCACTTAGCTGCTCAGATAAGCAAGTAGGTTACTACACCCAAGCTCTTATGAGTCAACAAGCTCCTGTTGCTAGTTACAGCCTCTAAAATCTGTTTATAGAGCTGTTTGTATGAACACTCCTTAGGCTTTTCATTCATACTTTTTATCCTGATCCCATCTACACTTGTTTTACTATGAACTTTATGCTCAATATAGAGTATGTAAACAAATATACTGCTCTGGGGAAGACTGACCATGTGATAAACATTACTTAGTTTGAATCAGAATTAAAAATCCTACCTTAATGCAGGAATGCTATAAATGCAAAAATACCATAAAAATATTTCCTTATATAGTAATTTGAAGAATTCATTCTGTCTCTTTTTCTTTACCAAAAAGGTCATTTTATGACAGCTCTGTGTAGTTTTATGTTATAAAAATTGGGTTATTCCTAAATGCCACAAGTCAAGCAGGCAAGACAGAAAGAATGCTGGCTTGGCTGAACAGGAATCTTCTCTTAGGAATAAGACAAAAGGAAGGTGTGTGCCCAGTGGAAGCAAGGTCAAGTGATATGGGAAGAATACAGAGATGCTGCTGCAGGGGAAAAAATTATTCATCCAAAGCTCAGTTGGAGATGAAGCTGACCAGAAATGTGGAGGACAATAAAATATTTTTTTTTCAAATATAATAATGGAAAAAGGCAGTTATAGCCCATTACAGGAGGAGGATGGTCACCTCACAAACAGGGACAGAGACAAGACAAAGGTGTTTAATGGTTTCTTTGTCTTCAGCACAGATGAAGGGGGTCTCAGTGCCCTGTGCTGGAGGACCATGACTGTGAGAGTGATCAACTCCCAGTTGACCCTGAACTTGTGTGGGATCTGCTCCTCGAGCTGGATCCCTGCAAACCTATGGGGCCTAATGGGATTCATCCTAGAGTCCTTAAAGAGTTACCTGATGCCGTCACAAAACCTCTCTCGATGATTTTTGAGCAGTCTCAGAAATTCAGAGAGGTCCCAGCTGACTGGAAGCTGGTGAATGTTGTCCTGATTTTCAAGAAGGGCAAGAAAGAGGACCATGGAAACTACAGGCCTGTCAATCTCACTGCAGTGCTCGGTAAAGTAATGGAAATGATTATTCTGGGAAGCATTGAAAAATACCTGAATGACAAAGCTGTCATTGATCACAGCCAGCATGGCTTTGTGAGGGAGAAGTCCTGCTTATCAAATCTGATTTTCTTCTGTGGTGAGGTAACCCACTTGGTTGATCAAGGGAAGCCAGTTGATGTAATCTTTTTGGATTTCAGCAAAACTTTTGATACTGTCCCTCATGGTGTCCTTCTGGACAAAATGTCCAGCACACAGCTGGTTAACTCTCTTATGTGATGGATGAGCAACTGGATCAAAGTTTGGGCACAAAGAGTTCTAGTGAAGGGGTAACATCAGGCTGGTGACCCTGTCATAGTGGGGTTCTGCAGGGCTCCATCCTCAGCCCAGTATTCTTCAACATCTTCATTAATGTCTTGAATGCAGAACTCAGAGGAATACTAAATAAGTTTGCTGATGACATAAATTAGGAGGAGCTGTTGACTCCCTTGAAGGCAGGGAGGCCCTGCAGAGACACCTTGACAAATTAGAGGACTCAGCAATCACCAAACACATGAAATTCAACAAGGGAAAGTGCCAGATTCTGCACCTGGGATGGGGCAACCCTGGTAGTTTGTATAGACTGGGGAATGAGAGGCTAGAGAACAGCACTGTGGAAAGGAACCTGGTTGATGGCAAGTTGAATATTAGTCAGCAGTGCCCTGGCAGCCAGGAGGGCCAACCATGTCCTGGGGGGCATCAGGCAAAGCATCGCCAGCCAGTTGAGGGAGGGGATTGTCCCACTCTGCTCTGCACTGGTTTGGCCTCACCTTGAATATTGTGTGCAGCTTGGGGCACTGCAATATAAGAAAGATATTAAGCTCTTAGCATCCAAATCAGGGCAATGAAGATGGTGAAGGGCCTTGAGGGGAAGCTGTATGAGAAGTGGCTGAGTGGTCTGTTCAGCCTGAAGAAGAGAAGGCTGAGGGGAGCCCTCACTGCAGTTACAACTTCCTTCCTATGCCAGAGCAGCTGTTTTGTTCCTTTAGTCTTTGCAAATGGAATTGGAGCCTATCTAATCACAATTTTTTCTTGACCACTTGTGATAGTTCAGAGATCATCATTGTCTTCCAGGACTGTGCCATACAGTTTGAATGCAGATTCAGCAGGTGTTAAACAAATGAAAACAGCTCAGCTGAGAATTGTTGCAGACTTAATGAAATTATAGGTGGGAAGAAGGAACATTTGCCTCAGTAAAAAATATATATTTCACTAATCAGTTAACAGAATTGTGAGGGCATGGTCTTTTGTCAGCAAAGAAACAACTGAGACAGGTTTCAGGCAAATGCTGACTCGTGAAAAAAAATAGATGTGACAGGTATGTAGACAAGTCACTAACGTGTATCCTTTCGAAGGATTCAGGAAAATTCCTGCTTTTGTTTTTTCACCCACAGAACAAAAGGTTATTTTATTTTAAAGGAAAAAAATGTTGAACTAGTGTTCAACTCAACCAGTTGGGTAATTCACTTGGTTTGTGAAATCAAAAAGCAGCCAAGGACTTCTGCTTGAGCAATAAACTAGTGCTTTTCTTCGATTTTAAGACTGACATGTTCACAATGGTGCAATACAGATGAGAACTACACTAGAGTTTAAAGTGTAGTCTCTCTATATCTCTATGTGGATGTGAAATGTAAGATTTTTAGTTTTGTTCAGCAAAAGTTCTTTGTTTAGCAACATTGTAATTCCAGAAACACTGAATGAACCTGGTAACAGGGTTTTTCATGAGAACCTGAGATTTTGACCTTTATTTTTCCGTCCTTCAACAAGAAGCAAAGCCTTATGAGTGTTTCTCTTCATCAGTTGTCTACTTTTGAATCAGAACTTCTGGATTTGGTACTGTAAGCAGAAGAGATCCAGCAGTCCAGACATCTCCCCTAGTAGAACCTTATGGTCCTAATAGAAACATTTCACCCACAATGGGACTTGATGAATCACAGCACTGGAAATTTGTCACTCAGCTGCAGCTGGAAGGCATGAGATTTGAGAAGGAGGGAACTGATGAGCCATCTTTGCCAAAAAATATTCTTCCCTACTATGTTGTCTTCTCATAAAATCATGTATTTCAGCAAGTTCTCATTCCTGTATCCTAAAAGGCCTCCTAAATTGTAGAGTTTAGTTCCATTTTAACATGTGTTTAGCTAGCTTAAGACATAATGCATTTTTAAGCTCTCACATGAACTGCATTTAATCACTGCCAGCTCTGCACAGACTACATTCTTCTTCAGTCTTCTCTGAGGGTTTCATTGCAAGCTGCGTGAATTGTTACAGGTCACTGTCTTGAGACCAGACTATATATTGATTAAAATAGAAAAATGAGTGTGTTCTTACATTCTAGTATCAGGAATATAATTTACTGATGTAAGACAACTGATAACATGTTCAGTGATTCAGATAAAACCAAGACTGTCCCTGCTGCAGAGTTCAGTACTTTCAAAAAGATAGTACATAAATATTAGTAACAGGAAACTGCTGTTGTGCAAACACTGTTGTATCCTCTGCAATTAAGAGGTAGGAAGCATTTATGACTTTACTCATATGTGCACATACAGACACAGGCACATCCCCTTGTAGAAGAGTTTAAATGTCCTTAGAATTCTTGCATTTTTGGCTCAATTTGTTTCAGATACAAGCTTTGAATACTCCACCTAACTAGCGGGAAATCCTTTCCCTGTGTTTACAGATGGGGTTTTTGTGTGTTTACTTCATGCAAGCCGAGAACAATGGTGGCTTTTTTTTTTTAATTCTTTTTATCTTTTGGAATCTTTAGAGGTCCCACAGCTCTGCTGTCACTAGGTCACTTAGATAGTTTAGCTTTTCCCAGTTGTGTGTACTGTAACAGAGCACCTCTGCTTCAATACTTAATGTCAGACTTCAAAGGCTTCATCCAGTTTTTAAAGCTGGCTGAAGCATTGGATTTTTACAGAAAAAAGTAAGAAACAATTTCCTTTTCTAGACACAGCTTTTCAGCTGAAATAACTTTTTCTAAAGTGCATAGTAATGGCAGAGGGATGTGGTTTCACTTCTTGCATCCACATGGTGTCCTGTCATGTGGCCTGCATTAAGTTAAATGACACAGTCATGCTTCTGCATTGGCAGTACACAAATTAAGACCACAGGCACACCCTGATTACAGCAGTCCTTCCTTAGGATCTGTAGCTTCCTAAGCAATAGGAAGCAGGGCTGGTCTGCTCTCAGCTCAGTTTTTGAGGTAATCAGTGAATTTAGGCAATCCACTGTATCTCATGGTATCTTGATTTGCAAGTGATAATGATTTTGACCTCTTTCCACTGCATATTAAAAAAGTCGACATAAGATCCAAGTAAGAGTATTGTTCAACTTCTCATTTTGTAAAAACCTAGGGTTTAGGTATTCTCATCTGATCTGGCAATCACAGCTGCTCCTAATTCCAGGGACTTTATAGTTTATGTTAAATGAAATATAAGTATAGTAGAGACAGAAGCATATCACTCAGACATCTAGGTTCTTTATAGATCAGTTTTATAAATTTTGATTTTTAATTGGATTGTGATGTGAGTTTGGCTAAAAGATGATGATGTGATGTACAGATGATGAATGGGAAAATATTTCTATTCAGAATAGCTTAATATTGACACAAGAGCATTTACAAGTCATGATGTACATATGATCTTGCAAGAAAAAATTTGTTCAATTTTTTAAAAATTATTTATTGCCAGTAGTCATATGTAAAGTGCAAGAACCTAGCATAGGAAACAGAATTTCAAATTCTTTTTCATTCAGGTGTTGATGAGCAGTATTGTGCAATTCATATAGGAAAATGGAAGGCGATCTTAAAGACTTTCTAAACTATTAGTTCTTCATTAGAAGGTAACTCATGTACTTTCTAAAAAAATGCAAAGAAATAGCCGGGCAGCAAATGTGTAAGGGTGACCCATGTCTTTTGCTTGTAGTTCAGCTTAGTTATGAGAGAAAAACATCCTTCTGAGATACGGTATTTAAAATATATTGAACATAATATCCACTATTTTTACTGTATAAACCAATAACTCAGTAAATACTGCTAGTGAGTTTCTTAAACCTGATGTACATGACTTATGTCTTAGCTTGTGTGGTAGTTCCTGGGGAACGTTTTTCCTTTGTTGATGCATTTCCCTTTAGACATGATATTATGGGGGTTTGAGTATGTCTTAGCAGATTTTGAATCTTGTCTTTTGTTTCTTCCAGCTTATTTTTCCTTGCTTGTAGCACTTCCTAAATGTGTTTGATAGACTCAAAATCTAGGTCTGGTGTGATTTTGCTGGAATTTCTGTTGTCTTTTCAATTGTTCATTATGAAGTCTGCACCAATGCCAAACAGGAGTGAAGAGATGTAATCCTGTATCAGCCTGGTCATTTCACATGGAAATACTGTGTTATGAGGTTATTAAAACCCTACAGGTCACTTTACACATCTGAATGTGATGATACTGATGGACAAACTGGAATGCCATAGAGCTGAAAGTCCACACTGTAGGTCTTTACAGGATAATGCCTTCTGAAAAGAAACAAAACAGGTGTTGGAGTTAGCTGCCTGTTCTGTGCATACGTCTTTGAATGTTCTTTGTGCAAATACCTGCCAACATACAGTATGTTTAATATGCAGTGAAAACAATAACAATATCTCTGTTTTCAACTTGCTTTAATTTTTGCATCCTGCACATTATGCTTTTGTGCAACAGGGATTATCAAGATTTCTCTCCAGTCGCACTCAGTGAGATTATCCTTTGCTAGATATCCTATCAAAGCTTCAACGTTTTACTCAATGGTTTTGCCAGCTTTAATGGTAGGGTGGCTGCTTTAAAATCACTGTTCTGCCTTGAGTTTTTCCTTTGCTTCTCTGTTTATCAGTTTCTTTATTATAGTCTGTATCTCTCATATTTCCATTGGACATGGATTGGTTCATCTATTTAACCAAAACCAAGTAATGTGCTGAGTTAGTGGACTGTGAGAATTCCTTTGAAATGCTGTGCCCATCCGCTTATCTGCTTTATCTTAATTATGAGTAATTTCATACTGACTGAATAATTGGATATTACCGATACATACAGGCAACCTGACCTCTCTCACGTCTGAGTCCCTGATTTCTTCAAGACTGTTTTAAGTGGTTGGGTTATACTGCTTAAAACAGCAAACAGAGGTGAACTTGCAACATGATGCTTTCCATGGTGTGCTTAATAAATAGCTCATTACCTGAGCAACAGACTCACTCAGATAATGGTGCAGTACAGTGGAATCTGACTGCAAAGCATATCCTTCTGTCCGAAGCCTAAAACTTTGAATATGCCCCTAAAGAGTGCAGCTTTACACAGCAAAGCTGGGGCTACTTCTGATTAAGCTGGTATGTCTACAGAGGGCGGCTCAGTGCCATACAAAAATACTAGTCTTGACTGACATCAGCTCAGAGTCCACTCTCAATAATAAATGCTGCTTCCCAGTAAGAATAATTGCACAGCAACAGAGCTCTAAACTGAGATAGCCACAGTGCTGACCCCTTGGCTAATTAGTTTTGAATTAGCACAAATATCTTGATGAGTCTGTTCCCTGTGCTGCATAGAGGTATTCTATACTGCAACGCTTATATGTTGTATCATATTGGGGTTTTGAGCATATATATATGAGATATGCGATAAAAGAGTAAAACTGCCTTAACTGATTCAAGTCTGCTTGTAACTTCAGACTTCAATTCAAATATTTCTTGGAATGCAACTGGTAAGGAGCATGCTGCTTCATTTCACTGCTGAAAAATAAGCAATTATTCTTCTTGCCCAGAAAAAACATTGAGTCAGCTATCACAGTCCTGGAAAGGGCAGAGCCCACCTTAATTTTATTAAGGTTGCAAGCTGCTATCTCATCAGTGCTCAGCACAGGTCTGTTCTCTGCTCTTTGCCCTGAAAATAGTACTGTAGTTGTGCTGTACTCAGACTATATATAGAACTTGAAAGATATCAAAGGTTGATGTTGACCTCAAGCCCTCAGAGAGAATTAAGCTTTAAGGAGTCACGTAAGGGAAGATAAAAGAAGCATGTTAGCCCATTTGCTTATTTTTGAAAATTTTATTATCAATGTCTGGGGAGACCCACTGACCAAATATTTCACTAACTGTCATGTTTTACGTGCATTTATTGAAAAAGCCAAGGGAGCCAATGGTTGCTCTGATGGTTTTGTGTAACTCTGTTTCTCTACATTGAATATTTATTTTTATAGTTTCCCCCATTAACAATAAAACCTCTTTCCCTCTGCTTTTCCCCACCTAAGCTCTTTATAATCAGCACAAATGCAAGGTTTTCTCCATTTTTTAGGAAAAAAATTACCAATACAATACTGAATTACATAGTGTGTCACAAAATAAACTGCCAAGAATTGACTTGCATGCTGTCAGCACTTGTTATATGAAAAAAACCAACTAAACAAATTTTATCCAAATCTAGACAAGATTTTTTAATGCAAAAACTATGTAGTTGTGATGTGTGATAGTAAAATCAATAGCAACACAGTGCCTTACTCCAGCAATAACTTTGCCTACAACAGTAAGTTCAGTAATAATAAGTTTTCACGTACTGAGAATGTATGTTTGTGTGCCCGTGTTGGAGTCACCTTGCAACCAAGATCTCTGTGTCTATGCTCTCAGTTGTAGAGTTGCCTCTTCCCAGCTTTTGGCACTACTCCTTTGATGACATGGTAAGATGACTCAATTCACTAACCAAGCAAAAATATGTATGTGTTTAGCTTGAATAAGCTCACAGTGCAATCAGACGAGTGCCAGAGTTAACAGAAGGTGAAAACAGCGTTTGTCTAGAAAAGGAAGATGGAGGAAAGAGGAGGTGGGATCTCTCCTTTTGAGTGTTGAAAAATGATTAATTTGGCTCACTGTAATAAAAGCTTGTTTAGCTATACAAGTAGACTGCAAGTACAGTGACTGTTCTGCGGAGACAAGGATTATATCAATAGAGAACCTGTTCTACTGCACATTTCTCGTTTCTTTAACTTGTGTGCTTAAGAATTAATAAAATACAGTCATTTGCAGAATGGTGCACAGTGATTATTAAGCAAAATTTGAATGCAGCTGGAGGAAAGTTACACATAACTGTTCACTTATTAGGGCTAAAACCCTGTATTTTCATCTACATGTAATATACATAGTAATTCAAGTATTGCACTCACCAACAGGCATGAATTAAGTGACTCGTTAGGCTGCATATTGCTAAACTCTGTTTCTAAAGAGTAAATACAGTTTGCCAGAAAAGAGGAAGAATATCTGCTGAAGTTCCATTTCTAAAAATGATCTCCAGAATTTTTTTTAATCTTTTGTGTTGTTCAAACAAATCATTTGAAGGCCTGAAGTAGAGAAACTTTCTCAAGTTTCTCAAAGAACCTTTCTTTGAGCAGCCCTACCGTAGACAGTAGAATAATGATCAGAACATTCCATCTGTGACTGTTCACTCAAATCTTGCTCAAATTTTGGATAACACACAGCTTATGCTGAGGCCTAATGTATGCTGGGAGCAGTGCCATTAGCTCAAAGCAAGGTGGCAACACGTGGGCAGGATATGATGACCAGAAACAGCTAAAGGTCATTGTGAAGCCACTATCACTTATAGCTTGTGATATCTTCCATAATCCTTGCATTAGGAGTTGAGTAGCAGTTGCTTCAGAATCCACTGAAAATGGATGGAAATAGACCAAGCTTATAAGCTGGAAGGTATAATACATCAGTTTACCCAAAAAATTTCTGAGGTGGATCCAAAAGCAACCGTACTCCCAAAGCTTTCATGTTCCCCAGTGGGATACAGGCTATGAATGCATCATGAAGGAGGACATAAGATGAGCATTCTCACCATCAGCTAGGCATATACTGTTCATAGGTACATGAGTTACAGGTTATGATTTAGAGAACTTGTGAGTTAGAAACCTCATGAATTAAGTGATGAATTAGTGAATTCCTGTGTTTGACTACTCTATACAAAGGGGATTGAGCCCTTATTTGTCAAATTTGTTAGTTTTCTTTCATGATGAGCTCATTAAATAAAGTTCAATTTGCAGATTATGTTCTCTGGTGTCTGTGAGAGATCCAAACAGACAGTGACAAATGAGCTGAGAACTCTGGGACTTTTGGCCTTGCTTTAGACAGATCACTAGCAAGTGGGGAAGAGGAGACAGATGTTACAGAGGGGTGTAAACTTGTGTTGAAATGTGCTGGACAGATCTGTTGGAGCCTGACCAAGTCCCGTGTGTGATATTTGTGCCCTGTATGGCAGATAGCCAGGTTAAACTAAATAGAACACTGCTGTTTCCATCAATGGAATTACAAGTCAAATTCCCAAACTTCTGGTTAATCTCTTTTGGGATGTCTGGAAATTCAGAAATATAAATTTAGCTAAGAATATTTTGAAGTCATCTTACCTTTACAACACTTAGATGTTAGAGATGCACTCATCCTATTCTGATTTCTCTTGCTGTGTGAGCCCAGACGCTCAGTATCTTAGATCAGACAAAGGTCTCTTGCTCGGAAGGCTTTACTTCCTTTATTACTGCTTTAATTTGCCATCCCATTGCTTCTCAAGCATAGTCCTTCCTGGAGGCATTGAGCTTCCCTGCAGTGTGACAAACATCAGTAATATAACATGCTCATTGTTGCAGACAACCTAATACATACATTCAGCATAAAATGCAAACTGGTATTTATAATTTTATTCAGTCTTTTTCTCCCTCTATCATAACGTCTTCTAGACAAAACCATTTTTTATACTATAAATGTATCTATACGTGCTTTTCCAAACCACTACGTTCTGTCAATTCAGAACACTCAGGATTGAAATTTACTTACTATTATTATTATCATTATCCAAAAGTATGTACTTCAGTTATCTAAACTTAAAAAAAAAGACAAAAAACAAGTAGAGTGATTATTGTCTGACAATACATTTTTGCTTTTACACCTCTATAAGAGAGAAGCTTTAAAGCAATACAATAAGGATTGGATTCTGACATCTGCACATCTCAAGATGGTAAATAAATAAAGGAAATGCTGTCTTGTTGGAGTTTGAACAAGGATATGATGATTTACCCAATGGAAGATTCTTGGTTTTCAAGGTTACTAGTCCATTGTGTGCTTTCAGATCAGACAATTTTAAGACAATTCTTAAAATACTGCTTCCTCTCACGCAGCAGGTCTGGTATGGGGAAAGAATTTAAGGTACTTATAGAAAGATAAGTAAATGAAAGCACATCCCACTCATCCAACTGTGCTTTTAGTAGTCAGATTTATACCTGAAGGGGACTAGACACCAAAACAAAGACTATTTAGCACTTTTTTTTCTAATCACTGATACGAGCAAAATAAAAATAGTACGAGTGAGTCCAGAGGAGGCTCTGAAGATGATCAGAGGCCTGGAGCACCTCTCCTACAAAGACAGGCTCTGAGAATGGGATTGTTCAGCCTGGATAAGAGAAGGCTCCAGAGAGACCTTAGTACCTAAAGGGGGCCTAGAAGAAAGCTGGAGAGGAACTTTTCCCCCATATTAGGAAGAAATTATTTCCTGTGAGAATGGTGAGGCACTGGAACGAGTTGCCCGGGGAGGTTTTGGATGTCCATCACTGGAAGCGTTCAAGGCCAGACTGGGTGGGGCTTTGAGCAATCTGAACTAGTGGAAAGTGACCCTGTCCATGTCAGGGGGACTGGAACTAAATGATCTTTAAGGTCCCTTGCAACTAAAGCCGTTCCATGAGTCTATATTGCACATGAATCACAATAGTAATGTATTCTATACATTTTGTATTCAGAAAGGTGTCATCTTCCTGTGTTAAACTTTAGAAACTCAAAAGTTTCAGAACTGAATCAATTGAAGGTGCATTTTTTAGGAATGGACCTACTCCAGCAATGTCCAGGCTTGTAAATTCTTCCACTTCAGCTGAGTTGGTAAACTGAAAATAAATAACAAAAGGTGGTCTTCCTTAGTTTTTGTTAATGGAGATCAGCTTTCTACAGAAAAATGAAATAATAATAAAAAGGTTTTGAATCACCTAATTATAAAGCCTGGTTTCACCTATTGGCTACTGCTCAGTTTCTTAACCATTACAGTGCCTTAATTATACTGGTTATCCAGTTGCCATCAAGTCTGTATGATAGGTAAGACAGCAGTTTCAGTCTAAAATATATTTTGTTTGGTACAAATATGTACATATGAGTATAAGAAAACCATGCCAGATTTATTCACACCCATTAGTTCCTTTCTGTTATTCCTTTTACAGGAGGATTTTAGAAGGAGATTAATTATAATATCAGACCATATATTTTCCCATGTGTTGTTAGGTCAAAATTTTAGCACATCCTGCCACATTGTACTTTAGATTTCTTGACCCCTTTTCATTATTTAGCTCATCAGGTATCTTCAACCTTCCAAGGAGAAGAACAAGATAAGGAAAAGAACAAAGAGGATCAATAAAAAGAACAAGGAAGGCCTAAAACCTTATATATAATCATAACAGTGAGTCAACATTGTGCATCTTGGAGACCTAGATGGGACAAGATCAGTATTCCAAAATCTCAGAAACTACTTGGGTTTTAAATAGAATCATAGAATCACAGAATGATTTGGGTTGGAAGGGACCTAAAGGATTACCTAGTTCCAACCTCCCTGCCATGGAAAAGGACACCGTTTACTAGACCAGGTTGCTCAAAGCCCCGTCCAACCTGACCTTGAACACTTCCAGGAATGGGGCATCCACAACTCTGGGCAACCTGTTGCAGTGCCTCCCCACCCTCACAGCAGAGAATTTTCCAATAATATCCAATACAAATCTACCTTACCTCAGTCCAAAGCTATCCCTAAAACCCCTTGTAAAAAAATCCCCCTCCAGATTTCTTTTAGGCCCACTTTAGATATTGTAAGGCTGCCACAAGTTCTCCCCAAAGCCATACCTTCTCTCTTTGGGCTGAACAGCCCAAATTCTCTGTCTTTCCTCATTTTAGAGGTGTTCTGTCCCTCTGATCATCTTGGTGACCCTTGTCTGGACCTGCTCCAACACATCCATGTCTTTTCTTTGCTGAGGACACCAAAGCTGAAGGCAGTACTCCAGGTAGGGTATCACAAGAGCCTAGAAGCAATTATAGTTGTGAATTCCATTGTTCTTGGGCCAAATTTTGCCTGGAAACACAGTCTGCAAGTTTGTAAATGAGTTGCAGTTCAGGAGAATGAGAAAGTCTAAAACTAGTGGCAGATGTTGAGTTCCAACAAAATTTGCTGTAATGGGAACAAGTGAGAGAAGCCAGTTCCTTACTTTAGTTTGACCCTGTCAATCAACAAAAACATGATAAAAAGAGAGTCTAAACTCAGCTTTTTCTTAGAAGAAATGGGAAGTAGCTGTTTACCTGTAAGGCTTATTGCCCTAAAACTTTATCAAATAATTCTGCTTTCCCTTCTTCAATTTAGTTTAACTCTTTACCTTAAAGATAATAATGCATGTAGACTATTGTAAATTAAAAAAAAAAAAAAAACAAACCAAAAAAACAAAGTAATTCATGTTTAATAGAAAAATAATGCTAAACATCTACACTGTCTTTTTAGTGAAATTGAAGCAAATTTTTCTTTATAACACTCGTTGAAAATTTTTATGGCTTGATTAGTTTCAAAGTGAAAACAAAGCAAGGAACCAACCAACCAAAGAAAAACTAAGTCAAATTTCTAGATGCTAAGATGTCTGGCTAAGGTTGGAAAAAATCTTATTTAAATCAAGACTTTTAGGATTCAAACTATTTCATCTGTTCTAGTGGATTTTGTAACCTTTTATAAGCTTTCCTTTTTTTTTTTTTTTCAGTAATTATCTTGTCCTAAGATTCTGCAAACTATTTCTGACTATTTTTATATATAATATAGTCCAGCATACGAAGCCTTAATTTTGATGTTATTTATATGAAATAGATAAATAGAGCAGAATAAGTATGTTCTTCTTCCCTATGGGCCTTGTTTGATCACCCTTTTCCATCAGTACATACTGCCTTTTATTTCTTTGCCTACAAGTAGGTAAAATAAGGAGTTAGGAAGAAGCGGTAAATCTAAATCACTTAGAAAAGATGAGCCATAAGGAATGGGCCAGGCCTTTTGGAGTCCAAAATATCTACCTAAATTCAGTCGGAGATTCAGTTACCTGTTGACTTATCTGGACTAGGCTCTTGCAAAAGTAATTTAGGAAGACAGTGTGTGTCTCATACACACTTTCATTCCTTTCTCTGTGCAAGATCCCTACCATGACAACATTCTCAGCCCTGTCACAGCATGACAGAAAACATGGAAAAGAAACAGCCTAAGCCTGACATGAGACAGATGATGGGCAATGCCACTGATTGAGTAGTAAATTATTACCCTCTTGAAGCAATGAGGAAATGATGTATATAAGTTTGGCCTCTGAGGTGTGGCTCTGGGACACATTGCCTCCTGTGACTCCCGCTCACATAATGAAGGTTAAACACCAACCTTTGCTTAGGGCTGTGCCCAGAGGTATAGACTATCTTCTGGAAGCAAATTCAGGCTTTTGCTTCTGTCCTCAGCTGTATGGAGTCAACCAAGATATTGAGCGGGGCCTTTGAGTTCTCTTCTTGTAGGGATGCAAGGCAAAGGCTGACCAGTATTCAGATATTCCTGAATCAGTTTTGCATCATTGTGCTTGGTTGTGCCTGAAATGTTGTGGCTTCTGGAGCTCTAACTTCATAAAGATGCAGACGACATTTAGTTTCACTGCATATTTTTTTGGCTGTTTTGGCTTTCCCAGAAGCGGGCTGAGCTTTAAATGTCAGTGAGGCAGATAACCAAGGCAAAATGATGGTGATAACCTGGGCTGCAGAAAATTTTCAGTTTATAAGACTTACTCTCTAAAGGATTGTATATTCATTAAAAAATTCATGATTTGGGCAATGGCCTTTCAATCCTGCTCTGCTTCCTGTATGTATGTGGTTGTGGAAGCTATATGTAATTTAGTATCTTGACTTTTCAAATATTCTTTCAGATTTTAGTTTGGCTGCTGATGTGGATGTAATACCATATCTTAGCACCATTATGAAGTGCTGTTACTTAGTACATCACATATGATACATATGCTTCTAGGAGTTTTTGATACTACATCTGCAGTGTCACAAGCAATTTGCTGGATGTCCTAAGCTGGGTCATCCAGCCTAGGATGGGTCACTGAAGGCAGAAGTGTGAATACCCTATATTTATACATTTGCATATCTCTATCAGGCTAAGTTGTTAAGCTTTGGGGGACATGGTAAATATTGTTCTTGAGAAGAAGGGTGGAGAGGATTTCACGTAATGTCACACCTTCTGATACTAGTAATTAAGGAACTTACAGGATACAAATTGATGTAATCAATATGAAAACGAGCATCCCAGAGCTTCCTGAAAGTTATTATTAAGCCTCCACATGTAGTACTTCAGTTAGTTTATTCAGAGAGATTCCCAGGTAAGAGCTAAAGGTCATGAAATGGCCCTTTGCTCTCCCTGGTTAATGATAGGCTATGGCCAGTAGAACTCCCTGATTCATCAACAATATTCCAGTGTCCTGAAATACAGAAGGTAATGAGGTGTTAAACAATGATGCATCCTACTAGGTGATAACGCAAGAAGAGAAACATATTCTTAATGGGAATATCCATGCACTAGTCTATTACAGCAATTGGAGAGCAATTTCCTATTCTTTTGTCTTGGCTACAGTTACTAATATCCTCCCTTTTTTTTTCTGGTATGTCTCACTTTGATGTCAAAATAATTGTTAAACAACTAAGTACCCCCATTTGGCAAATGGCCTTTATATAGGAAGTCTGCTCACAAATATAAAAGGGTGAGTGAATGACATGTAAGTATACCTTGCAGCAGTTTGTGCAGATTTGCTAAAATACCAGCAGAAGCCCCCACAAAAAGAAACTGTAAATTGACTTTTAATAACCCTGTCACAAGGACAAATGTGTATTATCTATGAAGTGCGAGTAATTTTTAGTAGTGACCTGCTCCTCAAGAGCCTTTCTAACAGTTAAATGTGGTTTAAAACAAAGACACTATGGTCTAATGTCTTCCTTTGGTAAATTACCAATTACTAATGCATACCGAGAGAACACATTGAATCTGCCAATCTTTATTCAGGGGTCTGGGCACTAACTTTGAGCAGTTATGAGTTTTGTCTGGTTTACATGTATTTTTGTTCCTGTAGAAGTAATGCACTGAAGTATTTTTCCTCCTCGGCATAGAATAAAGACAACCATATATGTTCTGTACAAGTGGTTCCCACTTGTCTGTTGAGTGGTTCACAGCAGTAAGACACACGGGCACTTGAAATATAGCACAGGACCCAAATAAATAGACTATCTGCTTGTGCCAGAGCGCAGTTCTACTCTCTGCACCAAACATTGCTGGGAGCAGATCTGTTGAGCAGCACAGTGCAGGGATACAGTGAGAGTTCTGAACAGCATTAGCTCATTCTGTTTGTTTGGCCTTGGAAGCCAGAAAGGGACAGCAGCAGCTGCTCTGAAGCAGTGCGAGGTTAAGTCTGTCGGTAGAAAACTGAACCCACTGAGATGCAGAACACTGGCAGATGTTCTCATGTGGCATGAGCAGATTCAGAAACCACAACCTGCAACTGCACTGACTTACATGGTGTTTTGAAGCAAGCAGTTGTGTGTCTTATTTGTCTGACAGCAACTATTTTTTTCCTTTTTCCTTTTGCAAATGTAAAAGCACTCACTGGTATTTTTATGTATCTGTTCCACAGCTTGAGAAAATTGTTGTCCCTCTTAGCTGCAGATTCCCCTGTACACCTACTGTTACTTTAAGGTAAAGGAACAAGTGTACAAGAATACCAAGATCGATGTGCTTTAAGTGATCTAAGCTTATCAGAGCCACAAGACCTCATTTAAAGGTATCTCGATCAAAGTTGCAGTCCAATTAGAACATTTCCATAATGTCCATCTAAAGTCATGTTAAAAGATATATAGACTGTGGTTATTTGAGGTCTTAATCTGCTAAAGCAAGAGGGGGGAAACTTTACCACTGAAAAAGATTTAAGTGAATGATTCTTAGTGTTATTTCATTTCTGTTGTAGCAGACCATGTATACGCCTCTCTTTCTTCAGTGTCAGTAATTTCTTTATCTACTGTTATGGTTCAAAATTCTGACTTGACTAAGATGAGCAGGAGACCATCAAAGTTTCAGGAGCAACAACGTTTGCTTCTGGAAAAACAAAACATACTAGAGGCTCTGCCTAAGGAAATTTAGGCTAGTTTAAAAATGAAAAGCCAGCAGACTAAAATGAATGGGTGAACAGTGACTAGCATGTAACTGCTACTAGTATTGTTTATGTTACAAGATCCATTTTTACTTGATCAATGAGTAATAGAAGGAAAGATAATACTAATTTTTAAATGTTATTGTTCTCATTGCAATTTGCAGTTTTAAAATTTTTATTAGTCATATAAAAATCATTCTTTTGTTGCCTTGATCCCTTTATTACTGATGCCCTATATTGTTGAAGAGAACAAGAATGTTCTTTCTTAGACATGTAATTTTTTCTATTCAAAAACGTCTACCTGCCAAGATCAGATTGTTGGATAGCTGTGATACTCAGGTATGCAATTTGAACTGTTCTGGGAGTGGCAGCTAAAACGAGTTTGAACAACAATGCCTGTTAAAGACAGTCCTCATGGCTATGAGCAAACCAGCTGAGAAATCCCAAATGCAAGTAAACTATTCACAAAATTCAATGAAGTGTGCTAATGAGATGGCTGAATTATCTTGCTTTCATTAATAGCTGCTCTTAATGGGCTCCTGAGCTACCCTAGATATGAACCACACATGTAGAAGAAATAGTCAGCAGAGCCTACTTCTCTAACGCAAACAAAGGCAATTCAATTCCAGCAGGATGTAAAATAGAGGAGAGAGACAGGATGGAAATGGTATCTGCTATTGATGGTAAGAAATCAAAGACTGGAATATTCAGTAAGAAGCCATTTTCCTATCTCATACAACAGCATTATAAAACTGAGACTTCCAAGCTAGTAGCTGAGTCTTGTGATGCTATATTGCATTAGAGGACCTAATATCTTCCATCACTCCCAGTAAGCCTGTGACAGATTCAATTAAATGAGCTAATAAGTCTGTTTCTTATATTCAAGGTTTTATAAGCAAATTATTTGACATGAACATGGCAGAGCGCAGACATATAAACAAATACAAAATATTGCTCAAGGATGTGCATCCTGTGGTAACAATATCATCTTTATTTCTCAAAACAACATAATGTCTTTACTGTAACCTCTAGTTCATGTTTATAAAATGAGGTGTATTTCCTTAAAAACTCACTTTGGCTGAGCTTTTGAGTTTGTTTCCTTGACTATATGAAATCAATTGATTACATATAAGAACTCCTGTAATTTCTACTCATTTCGGTATGCAGGATTTAAAAGTGTTGGATCCCTTGTTCTGTTGTGTGGGGTTGATTTTTTGGTTTGGGGGCTTTTTTTGGGGTTTTTGTGTGTGTGTTTTTTTGGATTATTTCCTCTTTTTTTTTTTTTTTTTTTAGTCTTTCAGTACTGGAAATAAATAATTGAAAGCTAAAAGCAACATTTCTTAACAGGTCAGTTAAAATAATGATTTTTCTCAGTTTTCAATTTCTTATGTCAATATTTAATTGTTTCTGTGGTCATTATAGAATTTTCTTACGTATAGCTATAATCTGTTAAAAAACGGAAGGACAGAAGAGCCCTCTCTTGAGTGTATGCAATTCCAAAAAAAAAAACCACCAAAATTAAAGAAGGAGAAGCCCCTTAATTTCTAGATACACTTATGATCCCACGCAAAAGATTACCTAATTCCACAATAAAAAATACTGCTGTCTGCCTTTGCAGAGTCTCAGGTGCAGAATAGCCATTTGCTTTCCTGCCATGAGCTATCAATCTGCTTTCAAACATGTTTCTATGAAAAGTATCTTAATGGTCATAATGAAATCTATATGAATTTTAAATCCAAAAATAAGGGCAATAAAGCAAGTTTTCTGAGGAAAAAGACATAACAGTAAAGTCTGTTTTTTCTTTTGAACGAAATCTTACAGTTTCTGCTAAAACACTGCAAATATACTAGATAACAATGCAACTCCTAAAGGATAATGTGCAGGAGGAAAAAAAGGTTCTTCAAGTAAACAGATCTTTTTGCTAAGTGTGTATTCCCCACGCCTGATATCTTTGTTGGGGTAGTCACTGTATTCAATTTCCTAAAGCAATACAATTTACAAAGACCCCCAAGAGGGAGAAGAATGACCAAGATTATATTGAGCTTTGTGTTTGATATATGGGAAGTTACTCATAGCTGCAAGGAAGAACAACATGTAGAAGTGGCTTTGTTGTTGTTGCATTTGTTACATTGCCAAAATTTGAGTTTATTGAGTCCTACAGTTCAGTTTGCAAACTAAAGTGATGTCTTATTTGATCTAAAATAGGATCATACTCTCATCAGTTCAAAAGAAAATACAAGCCATTTTTATACAACTGCGAAAATGCAGAGATTTTAGCTTTTCAAACAGGGCTGCTGAGAACAAGTTTTCAGCTGATATGGTTTTCTTGGTAGCAATTGCTTAGAAGCTTTTGAATCAGTAGAAATCAAGCCTGTAGAAATCAATCACTCCCTGGTTAAAAATGTTTTAAGTTCAAATGTATTTAAACTTCAATTGTAGTAAGTAAACTTCCAGTTTAATACACTTTAAAATATCCAAGTGACATGTTACAGAAAGCAGTCAGGGAAAAACAGAACTGTGAGAAACTTCACCAATGATGAAAGCGCTGATTAAAGCAAAGTATTTGACTGGGGAGGATCTGAACAACCACTCAGAAAATTCTAAAGTAAATCCTATAATCTTATGGATAGGTTGCACGAAGTTATGTTTTGTCAACTCAAAAAAAACCCTAAAAAACAACAATGAAACAACCCTGGCAAGTATGTAACAGTAATGAGGAAATTAGAATTATTTTTTAAAAAATAGGAAGGGGAAAAGAAAAAATTACAATCTTATTTAGAATATTTTATTCACTACTTTTAATTTCAGTTACCACATTTTTTTCAATTAAGAGTATCATTGAGATGGCTAAATTATGAAAATAAGACTCCTTAACCCTACTTTCAACATAGAGAGGCACCTCGAGAAAGTAATATTTTTTTTATTTTGGAATGTCCTGAGTTTCCCTATGGGCAGCTCATGCCTTTCCATTGAATACAGAATGCTGAAGTGAATATGGTCCTAAGTGAATATGGTCCTAAGTGAATATGGTCCTAACTTCAGTGAGGTATAGAATGTAAAGTTAAATTAACCCATATCCAAATCTAAAATATCAAAGTGGTAGTTCAGAAAGAGGCATCACTGAGGAAGCTGGGAAGCATGGGAAAAAATCTCCCATCTAACGAACAAGTGGGAAGAATTATATGGTTTAAGAGAAAAGAGAGTAAGAGGGTATATAGTAAATACACATGGGAAAATAACACAGGAAACAAGATGGAATCTTTTGTTCTTCCTATCAATAACAGGAACAAGGAAATATTCTGTGAAATTGTAGGATAATAAACTCAAAATCCATGAAGAGGAAAAAAATCACTCAGTCCATAATTACAATCCTAGAAATTAGAGATGGAAACAACAAAGACGATAGTCAATTCTCATGGGCACCAGCCACTTTATTTTGAGTAAATAATAAAATCACTGAACACTGTGTTCTGCAAACATAAATCCTATCTTTTTATTTTTTTTAACAACTTCCCAGGCTTAAATGCTTCCTAATTTTATGAAAATGTCTCTTATTTATATAGAGCTTAATCATCCAAAATATTGTCTAAACTCAACACCTGCTCCTGATTGTTTGTATTTTTTTAAAGTGTGTTGCTCATACACTGCTGCATTCTATTTCAGAAACTTTCTGACCCTTCAGAAGCCTCCCCTATAATAAGAAGCTGACACTATTCAGCTTCTTTTCCTTTGTTAGATTATTTTCTAGGTCATGAAGCTTCATGTTAAACGTTAGTGGAGAGCACCACTGCTAGAGCTAAATGTGATATGATTATAAGAAAGGTCACCCTGATTCAAACCAGTCACCTTGTTATCTTACAGTGGTAAATACCTGTTGCTTAGTAAGGAGTTCAAGAGCAGGATAAGTATGCCTCCGGTATCTTTTCCTGGAGAAAAACTGTGTGTTTATTCCTCGGGATTTGTTTGAGTGTTGGTTTCCAATTCCTATTACAACTTTGAGCAGCCTGCAGGCTTTGAAGGTGCTTTGTCAGCAGTTAACTGGGATTGTCTTCTTCTTTCTCCATAGTTTATAATCTAGAGAATATCAAACGAATTTAAATTACTTACTTCCACTTAAATACTTTTGGGCCTCTTCCTCTTTCCTGTCTCCCACAGCCTACAAACCATTATAAACATATTCACATTGATATAATTGAAAAGTAAATACGATTTTATGAGTAGTTCTCCATATTAATATCATCTCTTAAATTACGATAAACCTATTTAGACATAAAGAGAGCAAAATTTAATCTACCATAATCTATTATGTGAGAGAAAGAAAACACATTTGCTCAAGAGAAAAATAAGACCCAGAGATGCCTGCTATCATTTCTTGTAGATCTATCACCGTCAAGACTATTCAATCTTATCTAAAGATTATAAATACCAGTATAAAAAAGAGACGATATGACAAGCAAATTGGTTCATCCTTAGCTTTGGTGATCAGCCTACAGTAGTCAAGGATGCAGTACCCTTATGCACTGTGTAGATCCAAACTAATTAATTAATTAGATAATCTGATGTAGAACGGAGATATGTTTTTATGTCACACTATATATTTACTTTTTGATGTTTGTATTTTAATGCCACTAAGGTTATATATAATGACTCTACCAAAGTGCCACAACATACACATTGGGATATTATAATTTCTTTTAGCAATTTGAGAGCTCTGTGCAAGTAGGGCCAGAAAGCCAAATGCTGTCCTTTGAATCACAAATATGTCATCCTTGAGGGTCAAGAAGATCTCTGATTTAGCTGAAGAATGAGAACTATAATATGTA
Organism: Myiotriccus ornatus; assembly: GCA_036023395.1. Taxonomy (NCBI): domain Eukaryota; kingdom Metazoa; phylum Chordata; class Aves; order Passeriformes; family Tyrannidae; genus Myiotriccus; species Myiotriccus ornatus. Next base: position 56,548,603 of record JAYRBT010000082.1, on the reverse strand, counting down.
GCTTGTATTTACATCTGCTCAGGACACCAGTTTATAGTACATTGTATAGCTTGGGCTTGCTTACTTGATTGCTTTAGAAGGTACTTATTACCCCAACATGGCCATGGCTGTTTTCACCCTTGATCTGGCATGGAGGAGTGGGTTGAAGGCAGCTGTTGCAAGGTCACTAGCACAGAACATGATGACGCAAGGTGATACAAACTGATTTAGAACAAACCAAGACTCTGCTGCCTGACCCAACAGATGGACTGTCCGTTGTTGTACAATGGAATAAAGACGTAAAAACTTGTAGCTTGTGTGGTTTCTTTCAGATACACTGTTGAAATAGCATTCTCTCTGTGTCTCTGCCTCTCTCAAACAATTGGTTAAAAAAAAAAGTAAAAATGGACCTGTAAAAATACGTTAAGGAAAATTGCAATTTGTTTAAGAGGAGAAAGAAGTAAACCATGTGGAATGTTGAGATCATAGTTTAAAATGTTTTAAAATTATTTTGCTGAATCTCAATAAGGAACATATGAGTTGTACTTCTCAGTGATTCCTCTTTTCACAATAAAAGTGAAATGAAGTATAAATAAAGTATATTGATGTATAAATAAAGTATATAAATGAAGTATAAGTATAAATTTCATAAAAAATGAAAAGTTTAATTGTGCACTGTTTCCTACCCTGTATTGATACCGATATTAATATCAAGAACAGTAACTCTATAAATTTTTCTGGATCTCTACAATAATATTGATGCTTCCTTTGATAAACACCTAATTACTCTAGGAGTCACAGAAGGAAAAGTTAAAACGAGATATGAGGTAAGGGGCACAGGGAAAAGTAGAATTTTGTTGATGCCCAAGTGTGATGCTGGTTTCCTAAGTATGGCATAAAAAAAAATCCACTCTTGCAGGGAAGACTTTGGGGAATATTATTAGGGTATGTAAATGTTTACCACAGCTTCTTGCAGGAACACCACATTTTCAGTGTTCGGTTCACCAAGGTGCTAAGCTATTTCTTTTGCAGATTGCAAGAATCTGTGGAGACAAATACTATTGAAAAAGTAGGGAGAGAATCAGGCTGGAAGGAGGCCAAAAGAGAACTACCTTGAAGTTACACTTTGGGATCCATCTTGTTTAATATTTTCATCAGTGCTTTTAGCATCCACAACTGATTTGCTGATGATGCAAAGTTTGGAGTCACCATCCATTCAGATGAAGATTGTATTGAAAGGACATGTTGATGATGAGGACTCAAGTAACATTGACATAATGAAATTCCACACTATGAAATGAAAACTCAAGCAATAGCAACATAATGATCATTAAGCTACAAGTTCATTCACTGGAATCAGTGGAAAAGAGTAGCACTTGGGTATGTTACCTGATTTCAGGGTGAGTATTGTGATAGGTTCTGGGATGTAGCCATTGAAAGCAAATATTCTGGTGTGCTTCAGGCCTTATGTTTGTGATAAGGAAGTATTGCTGCCAGCATAAAAAGTTTAGTAAAACCTCACTTGTGTGTGTCCTGGTTGCTTCTTTTCAAGAAGAATTAATTGAAACTTATTTTCAAGTGTATGATTTCTTTCATAGGGTAAAAAACAATAATGGTAAAGGACAGTGATTACACAATACATAAGTTGTGAACTTTCTGATTAAATTTAGGCTAGAAATTATATGAATATGCCTAACCATCATTTAAGTAACATTTTCAAGACAACGTGTGGTAAATTTATGTGGGAAATACACAACATGAGATGCCTGTAACCCCAGGAGACTGGGATAGTCTCATGTTTCTGTATCTCTCTTCGGTATTATCTGCATTTCCATGCATTTTTCTTCCCTTTTTAAGACTAGGATACAAGTCCATAGAGCTTGATGATGTCCTGAACTAAAATTAAGCTAGTGAGGGCCTTTCAGAACAAGTACCTTTGATTTTAATATCACCTCACTTCAAGACTGCAGTGGCCTGAAAGCAGAGGTGGCTAGTCAAAAGGTCCAGCAAGGAAATAGAAGGAACACAGTAAGAATGTGCACCTGGGGACCAAGTGATAGAATTGAATCCTTAGTCCCTGGAACAGATTCTCCAGCAGCATCTAAAGCTGGATGCATCTGTGTCATCATATCAAACAAGGTGGCTATGACAGTTAAAATTTAGAAAGGTTTCCCAAATTACATCTTTACTATGTAGATTCTTATTTTCATGTAGCAGATAAAATTAATACTGCTTCTCTGCAACTGTGCAGCTTATTTTTCTGTATTTCTAACAGTGTGACTTCCTAGGAAGCAGCAGTTTAAAATAATTTATCTAACAAAACCTGAACCCACTTCATAATTTTGTTTGTACAGCGCCATGAGTTTAATATTCTCATAATTTCCATTCTTGTTTTCACTTTATAGTTATCATGATTTGATTTTAAATAGTACCTTGAAAATTCAATAACAATAATTCTGATTAAGGCTTCCAGATGCCAAAAATTTGTCATAGCAGATTGATATAGTTAATTATCATATATGTTAGTGTCAAATTATTTTCCTTATTTACACAACATCACTCTCGCTGTTTGTTTACTTACTCATTTACTCATCTTAGTCAGGTAGTTTATGGTTGCTCTTTTGGCAATGTGGAAGTACACACCTTGTATAGGCTGCACCCTGTGGCCTTTGGAACTTGGATGAGATAAGCAGCAATCCAGTTCAGATTCCCTCAATTCAAAGCAGAGCGCCTTTTGACTTCAAAGAATCTCTGTCACTTTTTACACCAGTAGCAATGGACCGTCTCTTCCTATTCCCCTCCACTACTGTCCCACTGACTATAAAACATGTACTGCTTCTTTTTATAATATATATAATAAATCTAATATATAATAAATGTTTTTAATAGCCCAAAGATTATGTCTTTGCACTGAATTAGGCAGATTATTGATATTGCAAGTCTGAATTTTTCTTTCCTCCATGGCTTTGGCCAGGAATGCCCTTCCGATCACGTGAAAACTTCCTAAAGAAATATTCATAAAAATACGTATGTTCTGCTTAAATGTTTTGATTTTTATAAACTGGAATTATCTAACAAAACTCCCCACTACATCTAATGCATCATTCTTAAATAGCAGCAGGTTTTATACTATGCATCAACAGCTAGGAAGTACTGCCTGCTATTTATGTATTTTTTGTTGATAAAATTGCCATAATCAATATCTTAAGCAATAAACTGTGTTGGCAGATTTTTGTTTGTATCATAATTAATTTAATTATTTGACTTTTTGATTTATGTAATTTAAGTTCAAAGTAACTGCTAATTATTACATGATTATTGCTGCAGCCAAGGTTCACTCTTTACCACAATTTAGATAGAGAAAAAAAGTGCAAAATTTTGCCCTCACAAAATCTCAACTGCCTTCGAGAAATATTTCAGAGGAAAATTCCTTTATGTGCAATGACAGGGAAAGGCTCACACTGGGCCCTTTGACACATGAGACGCATCCTGAAGGTAGGAACAGCTCAGAACTATCATCAAATCCAAGATGCTTTGAGAAGCTCTGTCCCCGCAGGTTACTGAGTGCCCTCAAACCCAGGCACACTACAGGGGCACTCCTGCTGGGATAAGCTTTGTATTGCAAAAGGTAGGTGAATTTACTCGTGTTACTGAGTTTTCACAAACTGGTTAAACCATCCACATCCACTCCATGGCCTACCAATAGAAAAGTCATTACAGGGCAGTGGCTGCTGCCAGCTGTGCGGAATTCAGCACGTAATTCATGGAGGGCAGGGAGAACAGGAGTCAGTTTGGAGAGGCTGGGAGTTATCTCCACTTGTCGGTATCACAGCTGATTTTGAACAATCAATATATGTGCCTGCCAAAATAGGAGCACTGGGGATGGTGTATTGCAGCTAGTTTAGGTGAAATCAACTGAACTTTTTCCAAAGAACATGCACATGTTGAACTAGGCAGGGAAGGCATGATCAATGGATTTCACAAAGGCATGGTCTACGGAGAATGTAGGAAAAAATTCCCACTCCATAGGTCAGCCAAAAATTAGGATCAAGAAGCATCTGAGCCTGGATACAAACCTAAGAAATAAGTGTAAAATTATCATGCTAGAAATTGATATTATTCTACTTAGCTGCCTTTGTTTTTTAGGGATCATTTGCTTTTTCCCTAAGAAATTCCTCTCTTTTGCTTTTCTTCTCAGTTTAAGCTACAGAAAGCTGAATACCTGTACACAGAAATAATTCCAAGATGCAACTTTACTTTCTTTTTTTTTTTTTAATCCAGCTCTGAAATCTGTGGTTGTGGTCTCTGTCACAATCTTCCTTCAGGTTTTTTAGCACAGAGCAAAATGACAATTGATTTTTAAAGATCAGCAAATACACTCTCCCTTATGACTAGGAAAACCAGGAGTCACTTGTGTCTTGAGTCCAGTATAAGCATTTGTGTTGGTCAGGCTAATGTGAGTACCTGGAAGAAGGATATATAGTGAAAAATGACAAAGCTGAATTTGAAGGGATAGGTAGAGAGTCATTGTGGGACCTTAAGTATTAGGATGAAACATCATATACAAATTACATTTTGAGTGTTCCTTAGGTCTCACTATTTGGGATTTTGGTGAGTATTGACAGAAGACATGCATGAAAAGAAAGGAGGGCAGAAACATAGAGAACAGAGAAATAGGATTGGGATACCAAGAACATGGGAATGAGAAGAGTACAAGAGGAAAGTGTGGAAGATGCCCAGAGGAGTCCTAATACACAATAGAAGAATTTTCATTGAAACTGGAAGAGTACTTTTAATACACCTGTCATTTTATAAAAGGTTTGGGGTTTTTTTCTGAACATAAATGATAATAAATATCAGGTGTCTAGTGCTATGTAACAACTTTCCTCCCTGTCCCATTCCCTTTTCACTGCTCATTGCACTGCCAGCTCACACAGATATAGTCCCTTATAGAGGGGGCTATCTTTAATGGAAATCATAAGTGGTGTCAGTGTCTGTGTTTTGTGTTTTGTACCACCCCACTCCTACTAGATTAGATTCTAATGTAATATAAATGTGGGGGTTCATTAAAAACAATAATAGCAGCAACAACAACAACAAACGGGAAAAGTATCACGAACTACCTGAAATGTCTGCCAATTTCAAAAAATTTGACGCTGAAAATGAGGGTTCTGGTAAAAATCCCCTCCTCTTACTGTCCTTAATTTCAGTCTTGTCTTGAAATGAGTCCTGAAAAATCCAGCTAATTTCCTCTGCCACCCTACTTCTTAGCCAAAACCACTTTCACGTATCTCTGATTAATTCATCCTTACCCTAGCCTTCATTTTGTTCACTTAAACTGGCAGTAATGTGGACGTCAGCAAGGAATGAATTAATACATTGCTTCTTAATGTGATTTCCAAGGCTCATACTCATAATAGTGTAATATAGTGCTCTGTAACATCTCTTAGTCCAACAAGTGATTTACGATGGTTTGTATTGCATCAGGAGATTTTTCAAAGTTCACTTACGAATTTTTTTCTGTTTAGATTTATTTATTTTCCTTTATGAAAGTTCTCAGTTTGACAGTGTTGTGCTTCTTAATTTTATTTCAGCTTAAACAGATTTGTTTCAAATGCTAATTTTGAAAAGTTAATTTAACTTCTACCTCTAAATTAGCACAACTGAAGTACTGTGTGTACTTTCTAGAGGAAACTGGTATGATTTTAAGGATTTCTTTTATTTTTTAGGAGTTGTTTTAACTGAAATTGTCTTTTACCTCAACTTTGAAAAAATCCCCAAGAAGTAATCATTACAGGACACAGATTACTTGAAAGGTATGTATAATGCTAATATAACACTTATAGTAAATAGAAATCTTCCTTGTGCAATCTTTCTGAAAGATGGGAAATATCAGCTGTTTTGTGATATGATATCTTTATTGCAAACATAATACTCAAGCTAGTGCTTTTTATTACTGATGCAGGATGAGGTCATGGGAGACTACATAAGGGCTTCCATAAAAAACACACAAGAAAATGGAATCTATTAATAAATACATAAATGCAAATGTCTTCTTGTACAACTATGTATTTTGTGCGAGTTTGTGTCTACTCAGCAAACTCTTGGTTTAGTGTGTTTTGATGTACTTACAGCAGATTCATGATTGTCAGTTCCTTCCTCTGTCCTCTCTGTGTCCTACTGAAATATTAATGAATTGCACAAGAATTCCCTGATATCTACAGTCATTTGATACCAAGCCGACTTAAAAAAATTCCGTAAGCAGTCACAGGTACACTTTGAACTATTAACTTGTTATTGTAAAACAAAAATACAGCGTTGGCATTTTAACAGTGTTATAAACCTTTTTTTGCAAGATTCTGTGACAAGCAAAATTATATACTTTTGTAGCAGTTTGGACCAAGGCCTTAAAAAACCCCTTTAGAAATGCTGAAATTCCCACAACATCTTTTTGAGGTAGATTGATGGTCGTTATACTTTCAACTGAGGGGCATATTAACAGCTTGTCTGTGCTAACACGGTACCTATCACCTTTTTTTTTTCTTCCTAGTAGTGGTCTATCTCCACCAGCAAACGCAGAATTGTCATGTAACTCTAGTTCCTATTGTCATGGGTAGAACACCGCCTAAGGGCAATCAGAGGCGTGATCTCAGTTGCAGCTCTTCCAAGAGAAGTGTAAGCCTTTGCTTATCTGTAGAAAAGATCCACTGGAGAAGGCTTTCTCAGTTTTATAGCTCTGCGGCAGGTATTCTTAATCTATGACATATTTGTCTGAACAACATGGTTAGCTTCAACATTTTCCATAGAAAGATTTATTTCCAACCCAGTTATTATGTTTTGGAACTAGACTTAAGGAAGAATCATGAATATAAGATAGGACACTGGCAGTTGTGGTGCCGTTTTATCATCTGCAGCTGAAATGTTTGATTGTTACGTGATGGTACTTGGAATAAGTTGTGACAATAAAAACAGTGCTGAGAGCTAGTCGCTACTAAAGTTCATGTTTCTCTTAATATCAGCAAACAGAATTGATGATAACAACTACTGCTATCCACAGGACTCAGCAAAAGATTACACAGATGATCGGCTGCTATTTACTTCCAGCTGTAGTTTTCTCTCTGATGGCAATGCACAAAAATGTTACTCTCACTTTGGCTAAAGCCATTTGTAGAACCTTTACGAAACTTAAGAGCAAATTGTAAAGGACACCTAAGTGCCCAAGTCATGCTCTGAAAAAGATAAAAAAAATATAGATAGGATTTAAGTTGTTAGACACTGAAGTATTTTTCAGGTCTTTGTCTACCACATTAACTGAAGGTAAAGAAGGTATTTTGCTGTCAGTCACGCTTCCTAAAAAGAATCACCAATTCCATCTTCACACTGGTTCCTACTTCAAAAAATTCCTGTATAACTTCCTTTCCTGTAAGTAATGAAGAACTGGAAATAAATAACCCAAGATGTTTCATTATTTAAAAAAAAAGCCAGTCCGATTCGAGGCCTGCACTTGCTTTGAGGTAATAATAACAACATTTCATGGAAACTTATAGTTTTAATTAATCAGTTAATTGATTTACAGAGTATCTGCACAGGTCATTGAGTCTATGAAAAACTATTTAGCTTTTCTCCCAAGTGATTGAAATAATCAAAATAATTTTTCAGTCTTCCAATCACTTTAAATGAAAGCTTTATCCTGTTCATTTTTCACCTCCTGATAGAACCAACTGCCATTTAAGTAAAAAAAAAGGTAGTATTTTTCCACAGAAAGTCACAGAAGCAATAGACTGCACGTGTGGCCAGCCGGGTAGTTTTGGAGCGCACAATAGAGGAGAGGAGCTGCTGCTGTGGTCTGTGGAAGGGTATCCTCAGATCTGCCCGCTGGGAACACTATGGTTTGCTGCCTTTTTACTGCAGGGTAAGGATTATTATGGGTCCATCTGCCTACAGCACATAACATGGATCATGCATGGTATCAAGCAAACGCTATCAGCAAGAAAACATGTTTTAGGGGGAAAGTGAGAACCTTCTAAAAGGTCTCACGGAGTAATCATCCGGGGGGGGGGGGGAGGGGGAAGAAACAATAAAAGAAGAGGAGAAGAAGCCAGATAGTGTTTTTAATATAGCACATCTCAACTAGCAGCTCCAAGCAGACCTAAGTGGAAAGCCAAACCTTGCCTGCTGGTGTCCTTTCCCCGAGCACCGTGGGAAGAGATGCTCTCTGGTGGACAGAAAGAAGAGCTGGTTTGAGAAATCTACTGCTGTGCCCTCGGTGACCTAGACTAAGCTCAGGAGAGGACTCGAGGCTGAGAAGCGGTAAAGAGTGCGTTTTATCTGTGACAACCTGCCGGGAGGGTGGGATTGAGGGAAGGAGTCTGACCCATTGCTCGCTCATCCGAACGGAGATTTGTGGATGTCCCGTGCACCTGGCTGCGGTCTGGGCGCGGACCCCGGGCTGCCCTAGGACATGCTGGCGGGAGCGCCCCAGCCTTGGCTCCAAGGGCCAGCAGCTCCGGGCCGCTCCTGTTCGCTCCCGCCCTGCCCAGCGCCGCGCCGGGACAGCGGGCACAGCCCCGAGCCCGCCACCACCCCCGCACAGACCCCGCCGGGGGCTCTGTCAGTCAGGGCATCGCCGTCCCCGCACGGCAGCCTCCGCGGGAGCGGCGGGAGGCTCCGCCTCCGGCCGTCCGGGAACAGCCTGATAAAGGCAGGTGCGGGCAAGCAGCGGGACCCCAGCTCGAAGCATCTGCCTGTGCGCAGAGCCCCTGAAGCGCCCTTGGCCACCCGGCGCAAGGCGGTACCCGAGCCCTCCGGGACAGCCGGTGCGGGACGGGACGGGACGGGAGGGGACGGGACGGGAGGGGACGGGACGGGAGGGGACGGGACGGGACGGGAGCCTCCCGCCGCCGGCCGCGCGCGCCGCTGTCCCGCCGCCTCGAGCCGTCGGGCGCGTCTCCGCGAAGGGACAAGGACCTCGCCCCCAAGGACCTCCGAAGAGGCGGGATTTCTCCGGGAAGGGGAAGCAGGATTTTGTTGTGTGGCTTGGAGATGAGGCAGGTATCTGGAGTGGGGCTCCTCCTGGGGCTGATGGCTCTCCCAGTGGCGCTGGGACAGAGAAGCTCGGAAAGCGCTAAAAATAGCAACGAAAGCTTTGCCATCGTCTCTTTCAAATGGGATCACGTCAAGGAGCCTTATATCATTGCACTCTGGATACTTGTGGCCAGCTTGGCCAAAATCGGTAAGTCCGGAGTTATATATTAATACATGTCCTCTTCCTTTCCCTTCCCCCTTCCCCTTCTCGCACCCAGCGTAAATGAGGAAAGCTTGTCATTAGTCCGCTGACCCGTTTTCAGGGGGTTTACTGTACTCTGTCCTGATTTCATAATACTGCCCTACACGGTACTTAGTAGAGTGATTTTCACCTGCCTCAAGGTGTTACCTCGTTCATTTTCACCGCCCACGACTGTGTCTTCTGCATCTGTCTTCTTGTAAACCCTTGCAATTCCTTGAGACCCTTCATTCCTGTTGTTCCCAGGAAAAATTTCTTGCAAAAGTGAAACAGAAATCAAGGCTTATTGCTTTCACAATGCCTATTCCACTTTACAGTGTGCTATTCTCCTGATTATGATTGTTAGCTATATCAGCCAGTAATATCAAAAATAAACACTGTAAACTACACGTATGAACGTAGCATTCTCATCTTTGAAGTGCATTGCTGAATTAGTGAAAGAGCATGGTTTATAGAGAAAGCTAGTATGTATTATCAGACTATGTGATGTAGCTGAAAAAATACAAGCGTCAGAGCACACAGAAACCGGAACCAATGAAGAGCAAGGACTTAGCCTAACTTCAGTGTAGTTTAAATGAATTTTTATAAATGCTCTAACTCCTGTGTCTGGAACTTTGTGACTTTTCTGAAAACAATTTTATATCAGTAATGCTGTTTGCTGAACTGGAAGAGTCACTGTTTAATTGGAATGTATTTTATCTGATATATGCTATTATTTTTAGACCTTTTACCTTGAAAGGTAAAAAGGTAAAAAGACTTCCAGTTTGGCTGACACTGTATATGTTATTTCTATTTTCAAGAAATCTTCTCTATAATCAGTCTCAACTGACTGAAAGTCCTCCTAATATTTTTCTGAACTTACACTCTTAATACTAATTTGATGTACCAGAATCACATTCAATGGATTTTACATGTCACAGAGAATGAAAGACGTAAAAAGGTATACTCAGGTGTATTCTGTCTAGCACATAAGCACAGTAAGACTTGGGTGGAAAATGCTGTTTGCAAATTCAAATAAAACATCTTCAAAATGAGTATTAAGTTATGTAGAAGTGATATTGTACAGCACTTTCAGCAATATTTGCATCATGGGTTTCGCTTGATTAACCATAGATATATAACTAAATACCTTTATCTGAACCTTTATCTAAACCATACAAATAGTTTGTGTTCAGATGGTTTCTGCAGCACCTAGATTACATAAGAACGAGTTTTATTTTAATTGACTTTTATTGATGGGTTATAGCAATTAGAAAGCAGGAGAAACCACGTACAGGAAAAAAATGACAACCTTGAGTCCCTATAAAATTGTGCAGACTAAACTAATAAACAGACTGCTCATTTGAACGTTCTTTTTGAGATACTCTTCTAAATAAGTATAGTTATTCAGGCTTTGTGTTACTTAGCCTTTGCTGCTCTGTACATGTGCCACAGTTGTACAGAGTAATATTAGTGCTGCGCAGCTATATCAGTGTGTCTCTGAAATCCAATGAAGCTAACAGAAGTTAGATTGTACTGTATTTATATTGCCATGGCCTGGACTGAGATTCATTGTGATTAAGATGAGCCATTTTACCATGAAGTCCTCAATATAAACTCTTAATAAAACACTGATTGTCAGGAGCTGAATGATGCTGATTCTGTTTTTAAGTTCTTTGTGCTTCTTTCACAGACTTACAGAGCATGTCACTTACAAGTATAGTACCTATCATCAACTCCACCACTTTTCTTCCCTAAAGGTCTCAAGCTTCGTTCTTTTCTCTCTTCACATTTGTATTTGCGATTCTATACTACTCTGGACATTGTCTCTGAAGAGGCAATGGACAACTGATGTATTCTCCTGAGAGCCTATGAATGCTCCTGCTTTCCCCACCAGTCACAAATAACGCATAGACAAGCAGGAATGTTCACTCACTTTCAACAGCTCATTAATGGAGAAAGCATGAAGGTGTTTGTAAAAGTCGATGAGAAAGGGAACAGAAAAAAACCCTAGTTTGTCACCCTTCTATCTGCCTTGGTGTGTCAAGGATTCTGGAAAGTAGGTCAGAAATCTATCAGAAGATTCTGAGCGGCAAGAATCCTCTACTGGTTCAAAGAAGATTTACATATTCAAAAAGGAGACAGAAAAGAACAGAGAAAGAAAATACAGAACAGCTGCCCTTGGGTCTCTTGCTTTACTACCTGAAGGAGGGCAAAGGTAGTGCTGTCAAAATGCTGGTTTTACTCTGGGTTTTTCAGCAGGGGAGGAGCTGATCTTATATACGGAAGCTCACTTTTCCACGGCTACAGAGATTGGCAGAGCTGTTTTGCTAGTGGATGATAGGCAACTGGATCAGCAGAGAGTGTTCTGGGAATTGCAGTTGTTAACTGGGGATAAATGTGTATGAGCATACTTTGCCTTCTCTTGCATTAGAATAGCCTTAGGGATTCTGTTTGTTTTGGTTGGTTGGGTTTTCTTCAGTTTTGTTTTGTTTCATTTGTGTGGAAGTTTTTTTTTTTAAGTTTCAGTTCATGATGTCATATGACTTGGGGAAACCTGTATTTATTAGGAGATTCTTGCAGATTTTCTGAAGTTTGATGTTTATGTTGTGTACATTCAGAATACAAATTGGTGCTGACAGGGTATTCTGCAACATGAAATATTGTGTGTGAAATCTCACAAGCATCCCAAAGCCTAGTGTTTTAGGCTCTGTGAGAAACAAGCTGCTATTATAATTTACTTTAGTTTAGTTTTTGGTCAAGTCTAAGTATTGCTACAAATGAAACTGTGGAAGAAGAGTCTTCATACAGGTGGCTTTCATGCATTATAGGAAATAATTTGTGCCTCATATGAAACTGCTGATGCACCTTGGTGTACTGTTTTACATATTATAATTTATTTGATTTGACCCTCTTCATTTGAAATGTGCCAGCTCATCATTCTTCCACTTCAAATGGAACTTTCATAAGGTTCACAATGTTCCACTTTGGCTAATGGTCTTTATTTCCTCTTTTGATAGGCTTTCTAATCACTACAGATGAGTATCCATATGGGATAGGGCCAATGAACTACTCACAGGTGTAAATCTAAGCCAGAAAAACATCTTATCTATGTGAAGAAGGTACATGAGGTACAACCAAAAACTCTCCTAGTGGACTTTATGTGCCCACTTCCTGATACTTCAGCTCTCCAGCTGAAATAAGACATACCACTGAAAAAACCCCAAACATACAAATAGATGCATACAGGTATGCATTTATAGCTATAGACTAGGGCATTTCCTACCAAAACTATGTAGGTAGACTGTACCATTTTTAACCAACATGCTTACAGGGTATAGTTCTGATTTAAGATGAAAGACATATGTACACTGACCACAGCTGCATATGCTTTCTAAATTCACTTTGTCATGTGCTTTCCTCTTTCTTTATATGTCTTTCATGGAACACATCTTGAAAATAATCTTTTAATAACAGAGTTGTAGAAGATATAAAGAGTATCTTGGCAGAAAGATCTGCTGCAGAAAAAGACAGACGTAGGCAGGAAATCAGAAAACAACTTCGGAAACAAGTCAAGAAGGAAAGGAATAATGAGTCTGGGAACTAAAATTAGGTAAGAGAAGAAATAGTTTAAACACTAAATATCGTAAACAATTTTTTTTCTGAGGATATCTCTCAATTGCAAAAAAAAAAAAAAAAAAAAGAAAAGTATGCTTTCTACTTGTGGGTTATCCTGTGCATGCTTCTATACTTGTTCAAAATTCTAGGTAACAGAGAAAGATTGTATTTATATTTTCACTGGAGGTTATGCTGGGGAACTTGTAAAATTCCTAAATTCCTTCTTGTAGTTTAAATCCTTTTGTGTACTATAACATTTTCATGACTTTTTTTCAGAAGGATAGGCAATTGTCCCAAAATAGTAATAAAAATAATAATAATAATAAATATATAAATAAATAATAAAATTTCAAAGCAGTCTGTCTGTCTAGCTCCCTGGATTTATTCAATATGTGAAGATAAACAACTAGAAGAAACAGCGGGAGAGTGACTGTGAACAGGAATGAGGAAGGGTACACAGCCTTTTCATTATTTGAGGCAAACCTCTTGTCATCTTGCCAGCTGTTTTTGTTGGTATAGTTTATGCTGAGTGTAAGAATGCCACAAAAGCTTTTTTTTATTATTTTTTTTTTTATTTCTGTGTGTTTGTGTACAAATTCTAAAGGCTTTTATATTAGAAATTTAAAAGTGAGGGTGAAATGTGAATCCAGGGCAGCCAGTAAATCTGTCTTCAGGAATGCCACAATGCTTTGGAGGAGGGGGAACAAGTGATTCAATAACAACGAACAAACATTTAGGAGAAGGCTGGTGAAGATACTGTGTCAGATGGACGGGTTGAGTCCACCAGCTCGAGACCCCAGGAGGACGTGATCTGCAAAGCACAATGTATCTCTAAGGTTAGAGATATGGATCCCTACAAACACACTAGTTTCTGCATGCCTAGGCTCCTTCACATTGTCTCAAAGTACCCTGAGAAAGGAGCTCTTTAGAGTATTTTGTTAACACAAACAATTGCTGTGGAGAATTTTAAGCATGTTAGGGATGGGCTAGGGAAGGAACTGTGAAATGCAGGTCTAACCACCCATCTAATTTCGACTCCTGGGGCAATATTTTCTTTGAAGAAATCAATAACCCTCCCTCCAAAGCAAACTGTCAAAACAAAAGCCCATTTGACTCCAAAGTTTCTCCTCCTGGCATTCTAGGCTACTGATAAGTGTCAGTTACAAAGAAAAAGTGATTTAGGGTATTGTTTTAATGAAACAAAATGTGAGAATTGTTCTTCTTCTTGCCAATTCTTCAATAAATAACATATTAGGAAGAAATGTTAAAGGATGCCTAGCAGAACTCTATTGGATGTATTTAACTGAAAATGGAGTCAGAAATTAAAACGGTGTGGATACTACCAGACCCTGCAAAGTTTAAACTACCAGCCTTGCCATGATTGTAGTGCTTGTTAAAAGCTGCTTTCATTAGCAAGTGATAATATGAAAAAAGGCTTTGCATTGTGATTTAGGATGTCTAGAATTGGCTACCTTCCCCCATATCCTGAACAAGACAATAAAGGAACATCTTTTATCTTCATTGTGAAGTCAGTAGAAGCTGGAACTTCCAGTGGAGGCATATGCGTTTCCTTCCTGGATATATAGAAACGTTATAAATTTGTGCTGGCAACTGTGTTATATGTCTGCCATGTCTTCATTTTTGGGAGATGCTGTATGTCCTTTTGCAAGGTGCTGTTTAGAATACCTGTGAGCTAGGAATGTTAAGTACTGTAAAATCTCTGCCTTCTAAGGAATTATCTTTTGTATCCAACATTTTAAACGTCTTTAGCAACTGAAAAGAACATTTCCAACACAGAATAATTGCTTTGCATTTCCAGTGCTAGGAACAACCTTGTAAGCCATATTTTTATTGAGTTTATGAACTGCAAGTGCATGCCCATTCCCACACTTTATTTCCATTTTGCTCTTGTACCTTACTCATCCTTTTCCTGTACTTCCTGTCTCTCTGAAACACACATCTCTCTTCTTTCCCCTCCCCCTCCAAGTCTTGCAAGTCTCAAGTCTTAATTATTTAGAGCAGGGAAGAAGATATCAGGATAGTATAATTTGACAAGATTCAGATTACATCCCCTGACTAATAGCAAATGTACAATGGCAACTTGTGTGAATTACATAAGAAAACAATGGCATTTTGAGAATGGCCCTGAATTGAATACAGTTCAGGCATGCATACCTAAGAAAGGATCTCTGCCATCAATTACTTTCAGGCACCTGTGTGCAAAGTGCTCGGTGTTCTCTGCAGAACAATGGAATCCTTTTAATACTGTAGTCTTGGGATTTTTTGAAACCATTGATTTACTGTCTTCAGACCTAAAGCCACTTATTACTAAAAGTGATCTACAAACCCCCGAAGTGATTGTAAATCTCCCATATAGTAATGCAGCAGACCACAGCCCTGCAAGAAATAAGGGCAAGCAGTATACCCCTTCAGGTGTACACAGGTTCTTCAAGTGAAAGGGTTTGGAGGTCTCTCTTTGGTTTTGTGGGTCTTTTTGAGTCAGAGATGCTTAACAGGAAACTGTTAATGTACATCCTGAATTATTACTTTAACTCATATAACCAGAAGCCAATAAAAAAATCAGTGAGTTTCACCACCAGTTTGCTTTGAGAAGTGTTTTGAATTCAAGTACAAGACTTCCTTCCACCCTGTTTACCAGAGTTTTAAGTGCTCTGAAGTAAAGGGGTAATGGATTGTTGAGTTCTTCTGTACCTTTCTTATGTGTTGCTCTATTCCAAGAGGGAGTGTTGAGTCCAAAGTCATAGAAGAATATTCCTTATCTGAATATTCTGTTTCCTTTCAGGAAAATGTCTCTGTTTTTTTCTCATCTCTCTGCAGCACTGCAGTTAAACTAATGTCCCAAAGAACTAAAGGCTCTAATTGTTCTTCAGTTTGCTAACAAGTGACAGCCATTTAAAACTAGAGACCATGAAAACAGTCCTGGAAAACCGCGGAGCATGGCAGGTTGGCTGTGTTGTAATATTTTGATTGCTTTTTGTAAAGAAGTTTGCAGAGTATTCACCCCTATGAAAGGAGTGACTTGATACCCCATTGGCTGCTATGTAAAGCACTGTAAAGTCATAAATACTGAAACTGCAGGCTGACAAGGAAGAGCTGACTGAGATGGAATGCAAGACATCAAGTGGAAACACTTTTAATTAAGGCACGAATATTTAATGTTCATTCATGGAAGAAGAAAATGGGAAGGTATTCTGAAAGGCCTGCTCAAAACCAGGGTTTTTAAGTAGATGGATCTGGAGAGTTTTTTCCTTTCAGTAGCGGAAAATAGAAACAGTAGTTGGATCCACTAATATGTACCTAGGAGAGAAGTTCTACATTTATCTACTAAAAGAAAAAAATGCCTTGGCTTCTTGTCGAAGATGAATGTTAGAATACCAGTAGTCATACATCAGGGAAGAAGATCTAAGTGTAGATTGTATACTGGTTTTCAAAAAATGTGGTAATGATTTTTATTTTCTTCAATTACAGTTTTTTACAAATGGAAAAAAAAGTGGAAAGTGGAAGCTTTATGGAGTCATTCACTTCCATAAGTTGGGCTTTGAGGAAATTTTAAATATTCAAAAATCTACAAAGGTCTTGAACAAGTAAGATTTCATAACGAAAATCTCCCAGGTGCGAACAGATTGTAAACTGATGGAGAGACTTGCTAAACACAAAACTCACAGTTAAAATATTCTAGCTCCTTTATTAAAATGAATATTGTCACACTGGTTTGGTGGTATAGTAGTATTCCAGGGACTAGGTGACACAGATTGGTATAATATGGCTTTATGTTAATATCATATTATGCTAATGTTAATACTGATATACTAACAATTGTACTGAAGGTATAGTTGTTATGTGACCACGCATAAAACTAAATATAGTTGTAGTATGGAGGTGTTACAATCTTCCTACTCCACTGGAATATCAGAACTGCTGAATATTTGGAGGTAGATTTTCAGGCCTTGGCAGCTTAGACATTCTGGGGATGGCTTTGGGACAGTAGTGAACTGGGGAAGAGTGATCTTTTAAATTGGGTCGGTCATTGACAAGAGACTGTGTTAAAGCTGAAGTCAGTGATGCACTGCTCATGTGATGTAACTTGTCTCTGAAGCTGATGGGTAGGGAAAAAGAACACAGGAGTACCTGCATTGTGTCCTTTAATACAGGCATCAGCTTGATATTTTGTTGGATACTGGATCTCCTGTAGATTTCACACAAATCACGGAATAACAGAATCACAGACTGGTTGAGGTTGGAAGGCACAACATCTGGTTCAGTGCCCCAACTCACCTAGGGTGACTTACAGCCATGCCCAGGATCATGTCCAGCCAGTGTTTGATTACCTCCAAGGATGGAAAATCCACAGTGCTTCTGGGCAACCTGTCCAGTGCTTGGTCACACTCATACCCTCTGCCAAGATGCTGTCCAGCTGGGTGGCCCCCTGCATATACTGGTGTATGGGGCTGTTGCTCATCAGGTGCAGGACTCTGCACTTCTCCTTGCCAAACTTTACAAGATTCCTGTCAGTGCATTTCCCCAGCCTGTTGAGTCCCTCTGGATGGCAGCCTGACCCTCTGGCCTATCAGCCACTCCTCCCAAATTTGTGTCATCAGAAAACTTGATGAGGGTATGCTCTTTCCCATTATTCAAATAATTAATGAAGATGTTAAAAAGGACTGGACCCAGTACAGACCCCTTGGGTACACCACTAGTTGACAGCCTCCAACTATACCTTGCACTACTGATCACCAAACTCAGGGCTCGGCTGTTCAGACAGTTTTCAGTCCACCTCACTGTCTGCCCATCCAGCCCCTACAGCACCACCTGTAAGGATTTTATAGAAGACTGTGCCAAAGGCCTTACCTTATTGATGGCTCAGTAGACACTAGTAAGTGCTCTCCCCTCATCTTCCAGGTGCATCAGTTCACTGTAGAGTGTTATCAGATGGCTTCATGAAGCCATGCTGACTACTCCTGAGCAATTTCTTGTCCTTCATCCGCGCACACTGTAACTCACCTAAAAAATCCAGTGCGCAGGCTGGAAGGTGTAAAGACCTTCCCCGGTTCTTCGTTCGCAAAGTCTGGCCATTATATGCCTGGAAATGGTTTCCAGACTTAGTTGCTCTGTCAGTTAGATCTGTAGATCCTGGTCTTTAAATTAACAGTGTTCACACGTGGATGGACCTTTATCCACATCCTACCTGGTTGAAGAAAACAGCATTTCTGCATGCAGTTTTGATGCAATGGGTATACTTTGGATAACTGGTGCAAAATTGCACGTTACCAGAGGAGAGAAGAATACATGATGGCCATAAAGTCACCACAATGGTTGTGCCATCATGAATTAAAGAAAGGAATGACAGGGTACAAGCATAAGGTTTATCTGTCCTCCAGCCTGGGTGTTTCTGGTGAAAATGGCTTCAATTTCCTGTTCCAAATGGCTTCCACTCATAGGTCATCCACTCTTCTGCCTTTTCTTATCTGATACAGTATGAGTTTCATCTCTTATTTTAGCCAAACCTTTTTCCAGGATGAACTGATATTCTAATGAATAGTATTACTTCATGGAAACATGCAGTGAGATCTATTAACTGGTAGTACCAAGCTCAAACAACAGCTAAATGAGTCAGCACAAAGACGTGTAAACCTGGAGTTGGTGGCTGTAGAACACAGTGTGTTCTACAAATCTCTCACCTGCACACAACTGTATGCCAGAAAACACACCTCTGTAGTTCTCTGTACTATGCAGGTATTACTTCTGGGTCTTCCACTTACTGCAGTGGCATTTTGGAATCCTATCTCAGTTTCTCCATTTCTAATGGGATTTTTCTCAGGAAGACTGCCCTTGTTCTTCTAAGAAAAGAATCCTAAAGCAAAAGAAAAAAACCAAAAACCAAAACCAAAAAAAAACAACAAAAAATGAACACCACACCAACCAACTAAAAAAAGCCTCCTCAGACAAAACTCTCCTACAGGCAGAACCATGGAATTTCCAAGTCCATGATAGTTAGTGGCCTTCTATTTCTTCCTTAAGTGATACTCATTTTACTAACTTCATTTCACTTCACAAAAGACTGTGAAAACTCTGACTCTGGATAGGAGGACATTTTGGCTATTGAACTGGTATTTTGCCAAGAAACGTTATTGAATTATAAATGGAGATATTTTTGAACTCAGTTACCTGTTTAGATTAGTTGCCATGGATGATCATTAGCAGAGGATAGTGTTTTCTTTTTTTCAGTAGAACTATTGCCTCAATACTCTGTTTATTCTCATGTTTCTCCATCGCTTCACTTAGTACCATAGAAGCTATGTAGAAAAGTGATCACAGATATTTTTATAGCCAAGCAACTAATTTAAGTTGCATGTACAATCTTTCTGATGTAACAAGCTGAGTAGGATAGTCTCCATTTAAAAAATAAACACTTTTTGTTGATCAGTACTCTGATCAATAACTGAAAAAAGGATAAGAGGTGTGAGAGAAAGGGCAGGATGGAAGCTACAGATGAGGGTGTTGTTATGTATGCTGCATAAAAATGTTGTATTTAGATCGTGAGGGAACAAGCAAAAGAGCAGAAATCATGTCCATATTTACATTTAGAGTCTTATTAAATAAAGAAATGTATTAATTTCTTAATATCTGTTGTTTTGTTATCACAAAGATAAATATTTGTCTATAATTAGATGTTTTCAGTTAGCTTATCTTCCAGTCATTGAAGGGATTTTGTCATACACTACTGCCTGAGAGATTCTATTAATATGTCCATTAGTCATGATCTCTTACCATAAATTAGCAATATAAGATTTTTAAGACTTTCCTCTATAGAGCTTCAAGAGGATAGCTTTTTCTCTTGGGCAGTCGTCCCCAGGGGAACTCATTTAGTGGCTCTACATGTTGTCCTGTGCAGTACAGTATATCTTAGAGGATGTTACCTTTTAGAGGTATAAAAAGAACACACATAGCAATGCATAGTTTGTTCCCCACTAAGGCAGCATTTCCTAGACAAGATGAATAGTCAGCATCAATTTATTCCCCTGAATGTTATTCTAAGTATTGCTTCAAATGAGAGAGCCACATTTCTATCTGTTTCCAAAAATTCCGTCAATCTCCGAGACTATTTAAAGGTGGATCTGCCAATTGCTGCATGGAGTGGTCTTATGATTCAAAGCAAGAATGAATGACAGGTTGTTGAACAAGGAATGTGGTAGCTCACTCAGGCCAGATATCTAAGTGGTTGTGTGGCATCCATAACAGACATCCATGAAACTTGTACTGATGAAAATTGACATTGCTTATGCAGTAGAAGTGTCTGGAAAAAGAAGGCTTGTTTTGTTACTTTCTCCTTGATAAAATTTAGAAAAAAAGTAATTGCATTTCCAAAATTTTTATTAGAAATAAAGAACATGGCAAGTTCAGAAACTACACTATTATTTCACAGTGAGATAGATATGGCACTGAAGTCAGTCAAAAATAAACCTTTTGTAATTCACCTTTGCCACTCCCTTGCTCAAGCTGATTCAGTCAGTTTTCAGACATCCTCTGATCTGAGAGTGAAGTTATTACACTTCACATAAGTCTGAAAAAAACGGGCTGTCACATTTTCCATGGAGTTAAGGGGAGCAGCAATTCATTACTACATAATATACTAATCTTATTCAAAACCTTTTGTTTCCTAGCCTTTAGCTAAACAGAAGTACATCTTGTTTTCATGTCTTGAATACTTGTACTGAAGAAAATGGTAATTAAGTGAAAAGCCAAAGCTTTTTTCTTTAAGAAAAATTATTACTTTCGAGCACTCAATAAAGCATCTTAATTCTTCAGCCTTTCTTAAGGAATAAAATGTGTTTGGCTTTACTAAAACCCATAATTTTTAAGACATGTTTGCTTGAATCATGCTGTTTGGTGTTTGAAAGTATGAGGATGTAAAAACAGCAGGAGGAAGTATGAAGTTTCCTTCTGTTTATTGTGATTTATGAGTAAAGATTAAAAGTAGTCCAAGATAAACCTACCACTGTAAGTGGAAATTCAGCTCATATGTGAGTACTGAAATGTCAGGAAAGACCTATGCAAATGTAAGGATGAAGGGTCTTATAACTATTTTCCTCTTCCTGCCTGATGTAACACATGTTGTCTGTCACATAATGGAGGATCCCAATGTGTTGAAAGTCAGTATATTTTGTCTATATGCCCTCATCTGACAAATTTTTTCTGATTATAGGCAAATGAAGAAGTACTGAAACCAAGAGTCAGGTTTGTTCTGTAGTGCCTAAAGCAGTGTCCTTGTTCTGGCCAGGACAGGGTTAATTTTTGCGGTAGCCAGGAGGGGCCACAGCTAGAACTGGGAGTTATCCTATACCACCTCACATCATTTTCCAGGACTGTGGAAGGGCTCCAATTCTGGGTCATAGGGTGGCAGAGGGAGCAGTTGGATGTTGTCAAGGGTTTTCTGCAGGGAGTGAGCAATAACATTGGAATCATTCATC
The DNA here is from genome assembly GCA_036023395.1 of Myiotriccus ornatus. Taxonomy (NCBI): domain Eukaryota; kingdom Metazoa; phylum Chordata; class Aves; order Passeriformes; family Tyrannidae; genus Myiotriccus; species Myiotriccus ornatus. The sequence goes on along the minus strand of JAYRBT010000082.1, from coordinate 56,527,255 downwards.
TTTTTTCTTGTATGCTCTTGTTGCTGTTACTGTTCATTGTCTCATTTTATTGCTATTTTCAGTAAATTGCTCTTATCTCAACCTATGATATTTACCTTTCGTGCCTCCAATTCTCCTCTCCAGCCCATCGCAGGGGGTGCAGAAGGGGGAGTGATCAAGTGGTGTGTGTTTTGGAGTGTTTCAGTGGGAACACTGAACTGGGGAATACCATTCCAAAAACACAGCACAGTATCTATACCTGGCATTAAAAGATGCTTTGTAAAGACCCTTGTGCTTTGGGAATTGCTTATCAGTTAAGGATGTTACAGAAATGTAGATAAATCATCAAGCAGGTTCAGCTGCTGAAAAGCAAATTACTCATAATAGAAATGAAAATTCTAAAATATATTCTGTATATCACATGCTTAAATGTTAGCAAACATGACAGAAAATGGAAAATCCATAAATTTAAGGAAAATTCAGCTAAAACTTGCCTTCTGTCTTGACATTTGTTCATCTTTTTTGCCTTCCTGTCAGGTGTAACAGCATATTCAGGTGCACAATTTCAAGACATCATTGAAAAAACCCACAGTATTAGTAGAAAATTGTGAAGTTTGGCTCTTCATAACACTTTATAGTTCAGAACAAAAGAAGGACTTAATCCACCAGCATATTTTATTTTACAGTTGTTATGAAGCAATATCACTTCATCTTGGTCTTTCTGTCAGGTTGACACTCTTCCATTCCAGCATTCCTTTTCAAGAACTTACCCTGGCATTTACGTGTACATGAAGATGGTACACTAATCCCTTCAGCATTAAATCTACATATATAATTTTTATTCAGTTATAGGGTTTCTCTCATTTATGATTTATCTGTGTGTAAATAATTGAACTCCTTTTATTGGACATGACTCATCAATGTGCACTCACAGCCCGGAAAGCCAGTCGCATTCTGGGGTGCATCAAAAAAAGCGTGGCCAGCAGGCTGAAGGTGGATGATCCTCTCCTTCTGCTCTGGTGAGACCCCACCTGGACTACTGCATCCAAGTCTGGTGTCCCCAGCACAGGAAAGACATCAGCCTGTTGGGTTGGGTCCAGAGGAGGGCCATGAAGATCATCAGAGATCTGGAGCACCCCTCCTATGAAGACAGGCTGAGGAGGCTCTGGGGAGACCTCATTGCAGCCTTTCACTACTCAAAAGGTGCCTGTAAGAAAGATGGGGACAGACTTTTTAGCAGGGCCTGCTCTGATAGGACAAGGCATAATGGTTCTAAACTAAGAGATTCAGACTACATATAAGGAAGAATTTTTTTATGGTTAGGGTGGTGAAACACTGGAACAGATTGCCCAGGGAGGTGGTTAGATGCCCAGTCCCTGGAAACATTCAAGGTCAGGTAGGATGGGGCTCTGAGCAACATGGTCTAGTCGAATGTCCCTGCTAATTGCAGGCGGATTGGACTAGATGACCTTTAAAGGTCTCTTCCAAGCCAAATCACTTTAAGATTCTGCTGAGGTCTTACTCTTGTATACGTGGTAGTAGAAGTCAAAAAGAGGCACTAGTGTGGATAGTTTAGTTACATTTGATTCACAATGAATTCTTAGTGCTCCCAACGTTTAATTTTTTCGGCATATATTTTCAGGAATCGATGCAAAATCTTTTTACCATGTTGGAAGGGATCTGACTATATAACACTCACTTGTACAAAGCAAAGAATTCTATGTTAATTTGACTTTTTACTATGTAGCATAGAATAGAATTGTGTTTCATCTATGCATGTGACACTGTGGGATGTTTTTTACTTAGGAAGGGATTTGTGTTTCTGGTTTCTACCCTCCTTTTTTTCTTGAAATAAGCAGTCAAGTAAGCAAGAGGTTCGAGTTGTGAGCTGCTTCAAATACAGCTTTAGCCTGTTGTTTTGTTCCCCTCCTTTTTTTTTTCTTCACTGTGGAAAATCTAAACTAATCTCCTCATGAACTTCCTTTTGCGTGGTAGCCTTTCTCATTTTGCCCAAGTATGCACTACAAAACGCAAATGCGTAAGTGAAAAAACAGGTGTCTTACCACCTTTCTTCTCCATTTCAAAAGGTTGAAGCTATTTTCAATGTACTAAATTTTGCAGTGTAAGGACACTAATTAAACTATGGTTCTTCCTGCTGTTACTATCATGTACCTCACCTCTCAAATGAGATAATGAAGGTATGAGAGTTAACATATTACTTAATCAGAGAAGCTGTAAGGACAAAAATCAAAAGCCATGTTAAAGCACATTGAATGATAGCAGTATCTCAGAGCCTTTTGCAGGATAAAATTAGAGTGATATAAACTAAGGTCCATCTTGCTCTTCTTAAAGCCGAGGGAAAATAAATCATGTACTTGGATTTCTGAGCATATTTACTTTCTTATGGGCAGGAATGAGTGCATTCAGTAATGAAGCATGTGATGTCTTCTGTTCTCTGTTGCCTAAGCCAGAAACTCACAGGCTTGATAGGTGAAAATGGTGCTTTCTTAATAGACAGAGTATAGTAATGTGAGAATCGTTGCCTCCTTCTTTCCCACATATCACCTTGCCCAGTTCCTTACTATATTGTTTCTGACTATCACTAGTGATGTTAAAAGAGCTATTCTGTCATTACCTGAAACTCCACAAAGGAAATTGTATAGGGAGAAAGAGGTGAGTGACAAGTGATGTCAAAAACATTCTTAAAGAAAAAAGTTTCTACTTGCTTCTCCATTTTATCACATTTTGGATATTTTCTGACTTTGGAATCATTCACTGAAGAACTTCCACAGGTCTATAAAAATTAGAGAATCATAAAATCACAGAATTGTTTGGTTAGAAGGGGCCTTAAAGACCATAAACTTCCAACACCCCTTCCACGGGCAGGCACATTTTCCACTAGACCCAGTTACCCATGGCCCCATCCAGCCTGAACACCTCTAGAGGTGGGGAGTCCACAAACTCCTGTTTCACTGGGAACCTGTTTCAGTGTCTTACCACACTTACAGCATAGAATTTCTTCCTAATAACTAACATAAACCTACTCTACTTCAGCTTAAGGCCATTCCCTCTTGTCCAATCACTACATGTCCATCTGAAAAGTCCCTTTCTAGCCTTTTTTGTAGTCCCCCTTTAGGTACTAGGAGACACTATAAGGTCTCCTCGAAGCCATCTCTTCTCTAGACTGAGCAGCCCCAACTGTCTCAGCCTGCTTCCATAGGAGGTGCTCCGGCCCTGTGATCAACTTGGTGGCCCTCCTCTGGACCCGCTCCAGCAGATCAATGGTTTTTTTTCTGATGGGGACTCCAGACCCAGATGCTGCATCCAGGTAGGGTCTCACTAGAACAGAGTAGAGGGCCAGAATCACCTCCCAGTGACCTTCCGGCCACTCTTCTTTTGATGCAGCACAGGATGTGATTGGCTTTCTGATCTGCAAGGACACGTGGTTGGGTCATGCTGAGACTGGGAAAAGACTCTTCTCTGTCATCGTTCTGGATGCCTTATGTCAAGAGTGAGTGTTTTGCTTAAAAGTGTTTAAAAACATCTCATCTGGAAAATCTGAGATGACCAAATTCCTAGCGAATGTAAACAACATACTTGAGTTTCTGAAATTACATACAAGAGTTGTAATCCATCATTAAACTCTTCTCTTATCAAGCTTCTGGAGACTCCTCCAACGTGAGACTCTCCTCCTACATAAGACTCTGGAAGAACTTTGAAGCTTTCCAGGGTGCACAATAGTATTTACTTTAAATAGAAACTAACCAGACATATTTTGTTAGTTCTCTAAAATTAAGGGTTTTTTCAGTTTTAAGCAAGAGGTACTTGATATTTGTGGGTTTGTTTTTCTTTGTTTTTGTTGTTTTTGTGTGTGTGGATTTCTGTTTGTTTTTTTTGTTTTGTTTTGTGGGTTTTTGTTTGGTTTTTGTTTGTTTTTGTTTTTTTTTTGTTTGTGTTTTTTTGTTGTTGTTTGTTTGGGTTTTTTGGGGGTTTCTTTTTGGTTTTTTTTTTTGGGTCTGTGGGCATCACTGCTAAATTTGAATACCCTAATGTTTACTTATTTTACTGCTGTATTCATGAATACTTCCACTGTAATTCCATGCTATTGCAGTTGTACTAAGTAAAATCTTGCCAGGGTGGAACGAAGGGGACAGGAATGTTGCCAGTGCTTGAAAAAAAAGTGCTTTCCTACGGCATGACTTGGAGCAGCCTTCATAGCTATTCCCTCTAGCCCCTAGGCTTTAATTATGTCCGTCTTGCCCTTCTTAACAGGAACAATTCAGTGCCTTGCTAGAAGCAGTACAGGGGAAGAAGAGGAAGTCCCTATGGTATAGGGACATATTCAGAATACCATATTGGTATTCACTAAATTTTTTCTTCATCATCTTCTTTTCCTTCTTTGTACAGTAAACATGAATTAGGGAGAAGAACTGGTTCTGTTTAGTGTTCAGACTTCGGTAATTCCTTACACAATTTATCATGACACCAGAACAACTGTTTCTATATTACTAGTACCCCATTTCTTTGCAGATTTTTATCTGTATGAGCAAATGCCAAAATATTCCCAAAGGGAGACCTTTATTTCAATTAATTTATCATATTAAAATGAAAGTTAAAAGAATAAAAGTCTAGAATTCATAGTGAGAAATCAGTTAACATTTCTTTATTTAACTCATGTTAGAGGAAAAAAGTTTGGTATTTTGAAATAAAAAGATTGCTTTCACTATGCATCAATAAATTTCAGTGAATTTTGAAGACAGTTTAAAATGTAATATCAGCTGGATTTTTAGACCTCAGACAATAATTTTTGTCATAACTACCTTAATGGTCAGAAAATAAGCACTAAGTCTGCTTACCGTTATTGCTGACTCTTTAACGTGCAATTGGAAGAGGTTATGACAGAAATATGCTGTTTTTATTCTTTTGTATATAGAGTAGTTCTGGTATGTAACATCTTGAACTGTGCTTCTTTGTATCTGTGTTCATTATGGAATATCATGCACTGATAGCATCCTAAACAAAGAAAATTCATAGTAACCCTTAGCTGAATTCACTCTGTGAGAAATATTAACTTGAGCAAGAAGAGTGTCTTTCAGACTTAATTTTAATACCTTTGGATAGGGAGCGAAGTAGTTTTAAGAATCTTTTACTGTCCTGTTTTATATCCTCTACTATACTTCAAGGTGTTTCTAATGTGTACTTTGCTCTCATTTTGAAATATTATTTTTGACTGTTCCCATTTTTCTTTCAGTGCCGTTCAGTTCCATAAGGGCCAAATGCTACCACACTTGCACTGCAGTGGGACTGCTCCTTCAAAAGAGAACTATTTGGCATAATTATGATAAACTGTACCTGACTGTTTAAACTTCATTATGTTCTAAGTGCTTATAGCGGTAATAGTTGCTTACTCACACACTTCTTTGAATTTGACTTGAGGCCATCTTATTATGTTACGACCTATCAGCTGAGAACATTGACTTGGATGTTGGTTGCATTTTTAATTGCTAACATATTTTGTTAATCGTTTGCCTCCAAAGAACAGCGACCTAAAGTCTCCTGCTTAATGAGCTCATTACAATGCTGTATGCTTTGTAAATGGTGGTCATTACATATGTGACAAATAAAGCAAGCTTTCTTGAGCTGGATTAAACCAAACTCAAACCAGTTCATCTAAACAAGTTAAACATGAAGGACTTTTGTACCTTACTTATGAAAAATATGTCCAAGACTAAATATAAATAGTATTAATAGTCATATTCATGTAGTGTATTTTAAGACAGTACGCAAGATCCAATACCAAAAATGGTTTTTATACCTTGTTGCACAATACATGTATATTATACTAGTGAGTTTCTTCAGATGTAAAATAACTCCAAGTTTTTTCAATAAATCTTTCATTTTTTGCTAGATTTGGTAAAAGTATAATTTTGGATTTACCTAAGTAATAACGATTGCAAGAAATTCGTAAAAACTCTTGTCTTAGGGTTTTTTTACCACTTGTATATAAACAATTCAATATGGCAACATCAATTCACAGTTCTTGCAGAATACTGTTGTTGCAAGGTCCACAGAACAGAATCTAAAGGACTATAAAATATGCTATTAGTCTCCTGACCAGGAAAAAAAAAAAAACCCTGAGCACACTTTGTTGATAAAGATTAGAAAGGCAAATATAGGTAATAATGATCAGCTTCAGTTATGACGAGTCTGCTCAAACACTTCCTGGACAGACTAGAAATGCAGTTTCCCTAATGCTTTGAATCCTTGCTTCAACTGAATCCCTCTTAGGACACAGTAGAAGATTTTTTTTTCATTGGTTTAGGCCTAGGTTCATCCACTAATAAAACAGAGGGCAAAATAGTTTCCGGGTGGGTAAGGAAAGGATGAGATAAAAGTAGGAAAGGATGAGATAAAAGTATGAAACCATAAGATTATTATTCAGTCATAGGAAGTCACTAGAATTTAGCTTTTGAACTGATCTTATGCAGGGTTTTGCCCTTTTTTTAATTTACCACTGCACAAAGAGGTGGGGCATCTTGCTGAAGGTTTTTGATGACACATTTTTGTAAGCATTACTAGTATTCATGCAGGTCTGGTTACTGTACAGGAAAAAACATATAAACTTGAGGATTAGGGAAGGGATGAAATTCAGTAATACCGTGGGCAGTTTCACTCAGGGGCCAATGACAGGAATTGGCTTGAGGTTGTGAATGAGAAGAGAGGTGCACATCTGTACAAAGTGAATACACAGTGACTATGAGTCACCAATGTGATAATGAATCCAGGATGTAGCTGAACTATAGATTGTGATAGGAAATTATTAATGCTGTTGGACCTGCTTCTACTATGACTCATGCAGAATGCAGTCTATATTTCTGAAGGCTCTGAGTCCACAAAAGTTAACTCAGATTGAAATAGAGAGCTGAAGACTGCAAGTAAGTGGTTTAGTGTAAGACAAGCAAATAAAGACAGTATGTTTTTCTCTGTGTTTATATTATAGGAAATGAACAAATTAACAGTAGGGGAAAACAGCTGTTTAAAAAACTTGATATCACTCTCACAAAGGAAAATGGATATAAAATAGCTGTGAACAAGCTCAGGCTAGAATTTAGAATGAAGCGCCTAACTCTGCGATGAGGGCTGGTGGTGTGCCTTCACAAAGATGTACCTGGAGCAAAAATCCTCTGAAATGAGGATCATTAAATAATGGTGGTGGGATAATGAAAGCCTGGCTACACAACCAAATAGCTCTTCTAGTACTTATGGTCCTAATTAAAATTCCTGGATACTCTGTGCAGGCTACATAAGCAACTGTTATTAGTTGAAACGTATGCCTAGGGCTATGCAGGCAAGAAAGGTGGTGTTTGGTAATGTACAAAACTTAGGAAGTCAAGTCATGAAAGAGATCTTTAAAAAGAGAGCCAGTACAACTGAGGTCAATGCACAAAGATGAAAAACTGGTGTCTCATGTGAAAATAATAAAAGTTATAAGGATAAAGCAGAAAATGAAAGACATAAGAGTATAAAGAAATCAAGGATAGCAAGTCCAGGAAGTTCATTAGAGGACTAGTAGGTGGGCATGACGGTTGAGAAGGGAGCCATAACAAAAGATAAGAGAAATAAAAATAGGTCAAACTTCATTAAACAGGAAATTGTATCAAAAACTTTCCCTTAGTAAAGACTGGAGTAAGTAGAGATTATACTTATCAGCAAAACTTCTGGAGAAATTTGATCTTAAAGTGATATCATTGAGCTGTGGAGAAAGAGAGTGTCCAGGCATGCATGCCGTTAGGGATGGTGGAAGCAAAATGATTCCCTTCTTGAAAATGCGTGCTCTGTGTTGTATTTTAGAGGATGTGCCCATTCTTTAATGAGGTAAACCCATACAATAGGAATTGACAGGGACTTTCCAGAGTCTTTTAAACTGCTTTAATGTCCAGCTACAGCTGATTACAGCTGGTACAACTTAGGTTACAAACTGACCTATTCATATACTTTTAGCTATTATACAAGCAAGAGGAAGCAGATTTTTTGCAAAGTATGCTCTCGGACTTTTTTTTTTTTTTTCTTAATAATAACATATATCTGCAGAAGACACCACTGAAAAAGTTGCAGAAGGGGTAGAGCTAAACAGTTTTTGAATGGAATTCCTTCGTTATAATGCTAAGGAGAACATGAACAGGCAGATAAGATAAGAAACAAAAACTTCATGCTTGCCAGTCAGAGTCCAACTGCTGGAAGTTGTTTAGAAGAAAAAGTTCCCTTTGGGCAGAATATTCTTCTGTGGAACTTATCATGTCTTCTATTAAGAGGTTTCTATGTTGTGCTGTTACAAAAATCTGTTTATATACTGCCTTGGCGATACTATTAATTGCATATCTGAAAAGTAAAGAATCACAAAGGAGTTTGCAGCATTTTGCTTTCACTTTGGTCAGTGGAAGGGTTTTCACCAGTTACGGAGAATCAAGTCTTGGATCTCAAATTTAAAGCACTCATGGCTGAATTTAGTACAATAACTTCAACTTTATAAAAAAATTATAAAATGAAAAGTCAAACCTGGAAAATAGAATAATTGCATACTGTCAGTGGATATTTGACCCACTTAAAAAAATACATATGGTAGACTACACACCTCCTACTAGCAGTGATAAGAGGAGCTTAGAAATGTTTGCAAATTCATATCTATGCTTTCATGGAAACTATGGAAATTATAAGGCTGAGAGTCTTCTAATTTTCTCAACTATTTCATGAGTCCTTGGATTTTATCCAAAGGTTCATGGGAAAGAAACCTCAGCAGAGAATTACCGTCATTACTGTTAGTCAGTTCCTGGTTTTTGTGAATGACATGTTGTGTACTGTGCATGTGCAGTAGGTTTTGTGATGAACTGGAACAGTGATATTAGCTGAAAAAAAAAAAATTGTGTTTTCAGGGCCTTGATTTTACATTGTCAGTGTTAATGGACATTAATGTTTTGTTCTTTAACTCAAAAGAAACTGGTTCCAGCCACCAAATCATAGATCACTGATTTGTTAGGTCTTTCTCATCAGATGGGTTGAATGCCATAGTCCCTTCTTGTAGATTTCAAAACAAACACCTGAAATAAAACACAGAATGTTTATACCATGCAATTGTTTCTTAATTTTGTAGAAAGCTTCTAATTAAGCAGTGCTCATTCTGATCTTAAATACAGTTTACCCACTAGCCAGTCCAACCCACTTTCAAACCAGGTTCAGCATGTACTGGATGGAAGGCATGTTTAACTTTTCACTAATACTGTGTCTAGACTTATGTAAGTGAATTCTAAATGGTAAATGTTAAAATGGTAAATGTTAAAATTTATAGATTATAAAATTGTCCTATGCACTGTTCTCTTACACCATGGACTGGCTACAATATTTGTTTCTTTACCCTTTCCCTCTCCTCATTAAAACATATTAATGTACTTTTCCTTATTAACAGCAGTGAAAATAGACTTAATTTTATCTCTTGGTTCCTTACAGAGTAATTTATCTGAGCAGCACTGTATGCTATCCTTCCTGATATTTGTAATTTCTTTCATAACAGAATCAAACAAAACTCCTTGTCCATTAGGAGTTTTCAAACTGTGTTGGATTGTATTTTACCCTTCAGTCAGGTTAAATACCTAGTCATGCTACATATTTAGATGTAATTAAGGTTTCCAATTCTACTTTGTCGTGGGGACATACTTCATTTGGTGGAACTATTTTTGATGTCTTCTAGGCAAGTAAAGGCAAACTTTGCAAAATGAAAGTACTATCATTAGGTGAGTTTGCAACACCTCTTCAGGATAATAAATTGTAAAAAAACCATTAAGGAGTGAATTTGAAATTAACTCTATCTATTTTCATACATGTAATAACTACTCATAATGCACAATCTTGATTAAGTATATTTCATGCACATAGCCAAAACGCCCCATCAATTATTGTAAGTGCAAGTATGAACTCAAACATCAATATAAGTTTCAGGTGCATCTTAGTCTAAAGCTATTTTATTTAATTTCATCTAGTGTGGTATTTTCCTTTTATATATTTCTATGTTTATAGACAAGTTTCTACTAATCATATTGCATGCTATCTGCCTGAAGAGTTAGCTAGGCAGTTAACTTAAACCAAAGAGAGTCTAGTTTTCAGATTTTGCTTGGGTCAGATGCAATAATGAAAAGAAGCTTCTCTAGAGGCTCAATGATGCAGTAACTTTCCTGTCCATGGCCTGTGTCCCTAAACTAACAGAGTGGAAGAATTTATTACTGATAGTATTAAAATCTGGTACAGATAATCAGTCAATTTGAGCTAAAGAGAACACAGACAGATATAATAGAGCTGATTCCCTGGGAACATGCGATTTGTAAGTGAAGACAATGTTATAACCAAAATCAGGTTGGCTTCCCAGCACTCAAAACTGGTTTTGGTTGTAAAGGGGAGAATTCTACAGAATATAAATTTTCAGCTGGACGTGATTTCCTCCCCCCTTCCCCCCCAAATGCCTACTTCTAAAAGGTCTTTACAAGTTTATTTTGAATTTTTAACTTTAACATCTTGTAGTCATGGCTTATCTGCTAACATGAGAGTAGGAAAAACAGACTTTGGCTAGTAAGACTAGCTTAGCAACATTCATTTTCAGGGATAAGGAGATAATCCTTACTCTGTGAGGTGATAAATTAGTTGATAATTCACTGACTGAAAACTCAAGGAATCAAGAATGGCTAGTAGGAAAGATTTTTGAGAAGTTAAATGCTGCAATTTATGCACATGCAATAGTAGCCAGTTTATTTTTCTTTATTTCATTTCTTCTCTCTTTTTTTTTTCCTTAATGCAAGGATTTTATGACAAAGGGAAGAAATGAACTGAGAAAACCCACAGTGTTTGTTTCTGTGAAATGTTACTCATCTCTTGATTACATGACACAGATGACATAGAAAACTGTCATGGTTTAGTCAGCTTCACTGAATGCGGTTTGTTTTCATGACTGATTGCTATTGTATTAATCCCACTTTTTAGCTGTGTTCTAACGTGGCTTCATTTTCAAGTCTTGTCTACAAACACTAAGGAGCATCTACATTCATGCTCACTGTTGGTGTAGGCAGGCTGTTATAATTTTTCCTTTCATGTTTTCTATTCTGATGAGAACAGGGAGGTTATACAGCTTACAATAACCACGTTATTGTGGGGCTGTTATAATGATGAATGATGCATCTAACATTGACTGTATAGATGCAGCCAAGACAAAAGCAGACAGTTAAGGAATGGGGCCCTTAAAATCTAAAGGTAACTAGTAAATGTTTGACTCGGACAAATACTTGGGTGGGAAGAAAAACAATGGTCCTTCAGTAAGGTAACTTGGTCTAAGATCTCTGCATGATCATGGGAAAGATTCTTCCACTATGGCTAAGAATCTGGAAATATTAATGTTGGGTTCTTGTCCAAACTAGTTTTGAGCTAAATTGCATTAGCATTGTAACAGCTTCAACAAAGCTGATGTCCAAACTAGGAGAAAGTTCACTAAAGTGAAACTCACATTTTCAACACAAAGCTATGTAAATGAAGTCGCATTTAGTGGGTCAGTATCACAAAGTGGGTTCAGGGTTCAGATCACCTGGGACACATCATTACTTAAGATAAACTGAAGAACAACCTCACAGAAATCCCAAGGGAGTCAATTAAACCATCTGTGTTTCCTAATTATCAAACACTTCTGCCACTTCCTCCTATTTCATATTCCATCTGTTTTTGTAGAGTTGACTTCTCTCTGTTCTTTCTGCTTTCTTTTTTCTTTTATCTGACACCTAACAAGTGCACTTTAAATATACGTTGCTACATGTATTTCCAGTCTTGGTTGTGTTTCCGTCACCTTGAACAGTCTGTTTTTACTGTCTGGTTGTGCTGTCTTTCTGTCTCTTTAGATTCACTTATGACACTCAGTAATATTCCCTCCCTCTGATTATTTGCTATATTAATAGTTTTACCACACCATACCATGTTTTTCTGTGACAGATACCATAGACTGATACCATACTCTTTATTAACAAATTTGACATGTTACTGTAACACACAGATTTTATGACACTTTATACAAAAGAAAGTAGCCTGTTGCAGAACCATTTTGCATGGATATATCTATATTTGAAGGCACCACTAAAGCCTCCATTCCCTCAGAAAGCTTCTGAATTAACTGAAATCTGCATTACGGAGGTTTTGAGGAAAAGACTCAAAAGGACCTCCCATGATATGAGCTTCATTCTGCTCCTGCTGCAGGCTACATTATCCGAATAGTCTTTATAAATCTAAAAGGACTTGTCTTGTAACTTACTCTTCTTTCAGCATTCTTCTCCCATCTTTCAGTATGCCTGTTAGTACACTGATCATTTTTAAAGACAATTATTAGGTCAGATGTGTATTTTTAGATACAAAAATAAATCATATTCTAGCACTTCCACCATTTCTTTTCAGCCTTGCACTTACTGCTTTGCATAGAACACTATCTTTCCCAAAAGAGATCTTGTATGGAGAAGATAACCCGACAAAGGATAATAAATGTTAATGAATATTGTTTTCATATAAGTTAAAATATGGGGGATAAAATCTGAAAATCAACCTTTATTTTATTCTATAAGTGGCTTTTTACACCGTCTGTATCTCATGCATTCCATGCATGCTTTTGGGTCTAAGAACAATGAAAGCAAGAAGTTTGTGTGAAGTCAAAACTGCTGGCTAAAAACAGATGTTGCTCAGATTGCTTCTCCTTCTAATTTCAGGCTCATTCTTTTTCTTTTTCTTTGCAGTTTTCCACTTGTCCCACAAAGTCACTCGTGTGGTTCCAGAAAGTGCTCTGCTGATTGTCCTCGGTGTCGTCCTTGGTGGCATTGTATTGGCAGCAGATCACATTGCCTCCTTCACCCTGACACCAACTGTATTTTTCTTCTATTTGCTGCCCCCCATTGTTTTGGATGCTGGATATTTTATGCCAAATAGATTGTTCTTTGGAAATCTTGGCACAATCCTTTTGTATGCTGTCATTGGGACAATTTGGAATGCTGCCACAACTGGTTTATCTCTCTATGGTGTCTATCTGACAGGAATAATGGGTAAGTTTGATCTGTGAAGGCACTACTGTATACCAACTGTTAGATGGGTGATGATTTACCACTTTACAGCTCTTTCCAACAGAAAAGTTCAGTTGTGACAGGAGCAATTTGTAATATCTTTACCAAATTTAAGAATGACCTGAGAAATCTTCCCTGGAGACAGCATAAAAGCAACTTGAATCCATGTCTCTCATACTGTCCTACTCTAAATGTGTGCGTACACTCTCAGTATAAAGCTCAGGATTCTTTCTGCTAATGGACATCTGGACAAAAATATACACTGAAGGTCTTGTTTCTTTCCATTTCAAAAGTTACTGTGAAATGGAAGTGCTTTCCTTCAGTCAGCTTTAATATTTAGTAAGGAATGGTTACTGAGTGGGTATACGTGTGTGACACATTTCCGTATCTCTTTTTCTTTCTTCTGAGCCTGGAAATTGTAACTGAAGATTTAGAAATTTTAGATTTACAGAAAGAGGTAGCAGATGTCTTACTAAAAAGAAAAAAAAAAAAAAGGCTATTTTAGTGAGAGCAGTCCAAAGGGTTTTGAAAGGGTGCACAATTTCCTAAACCATAAATCCAAAAAGTGAAAATTCCTTATTGCTTGTGCTTTACCCAAAGAAGCTGTGGATTCTTGAATACTAGAAGTGTTCAAATCCAGGTTGGATAGGCCTCTGAGCAACCTGGTCTAGTGGAAGGTGTCCCTGCCCATCATGGCAGGGGGGATGGACTGAAGGGTATAAGAGGTCCCTTCCAACACAAACCATTCCATGATTCTAAGATGCACTCTGTCTCAATTATTCTATAATGAAAAGGCACAGAGCTGACAGAACAGGCACAGAACAGCAGTGCTTAATCTGTACAGACTGGTTCTTTTGAGACGTTATGTAACTGATATTTGGAATATAGACAGCTATGATAAATTTTGCTTACATTTTCTATATTTACCTTACTGTAACTCGCATTTTGGAAGCAGCAGTTTTTTCTTTAGAAGTTACAAAGGTGAGAGCTCAGATACAAACACTGTTGACTCTTTATACTGCTTCTACCATATCATATTTATAAATAAAATCAGGTTTTCAGGAATAAAATATATGACAGAAGTATGTTGCTATTGCAACGTATTGGAAAAGGATTTCTTTCTTTACATATCCAAGATGCTTCAATTAATTTAAAAAATACCACCAAATTTATTTTCTTAACATCATATTCTGAGGAAATATAATGAACAATAATTAATATAAATCATTAAAGGAAAAAGGTTGATCTATTTATAACATGTGAAATGGAAAAGTCAAGTGTTTTCCAAAAAAATTTTGTTTTAATTGAAAAATTCACCTATCTTTTCCTCTCCTCCCAATCAGGAAACATCTTTCAACTAACTGCAAAAGCTGGATTTGGTGTCTACATGTTCTGCTTCACCATTATGCAAATCTTTTAGTGATAGTGTTTACTGGAACTCTGAGCTTACAGTTAAACAGCAGAATCAGCCCTTACCACGGGTCACAGCGAAAGCTCTACAAGCTAAATATAGGGATGTTAACAAAGGCAAACAATAAACTGACGTGCCTGGTGAATTCAAATGCTTAGAAAGAGCATTAATTGGTATACTGTGGGCACCTGTCTTTGCCACAAAGACATAGTATAACCTACTAGAGCTCTAATTTCAGCTATGAAAAAGGCCAGAGGAGGCTGTCCCTGATTTCAAACTGTGTCATTCTCCAGCAAAGCTGAGCAGGACTTTAAAATACCTACATGACACATACTTACTAATCCACTAAATACATTGTGTTGACCTCCAAGATGTCAGGAAGATCTAAGCACCATACTTTGTGAAAAACCTTGCTGTTTGTTACTTACTCGCTGAAGCTAGGAGAATGCTGAGTTACTCATTTTCTAGAAAGGTCCACAGTAGCTTCTGGTTAAAGTTCTATGGCTTATTTTTGTTTCTATTCTACTTTTTCTACAATTGAAGTGAATGCTAAAAATAGTATAATTAAAACGTAGAAATATAAATCCACTACAGACTAAGATAAACTAAAAAAAAAGTTACTTTCTATTTTGCCATTCAAGGGGCTTGTAGTACTGTCCATCAATATAAGGGTGCATAACCGAAGTTAGATTGCCTAGATTTCCTACACAGACATAAAAGCAGCTCTTTGTTTGCATTCAATACCCTTGTAGGAAAATAGAGAAGGTGATAATGAAAAAGAAATCCTTCTTTAGAAGTGAAATGAAAAGATTAGCACCTTAACTGTTAACTAATAGTCATATCAGTCTGCTTTCCCATAATAGGAAGAATTATCTAATCCTAAATCTTTCTGGCTGATTGCTTTGAACTGTTCCCAGTTTTCTGGAGAACTAACATGTGCAGTGTTATGGAATAATTGTGGCTGTGACTAATGCTTAGAACAGTTTTTCCTGTACCATCTAGATCATAGCTGCAATATGCTGAGTGTGTCTAGAAGTCTTAAACTGAGCCCAGCAAATTTACCTTGTTCAGGTGTCACTGCTGTCAGCTAGTCACTCCAGCCTCTGCTGACCTGGTCATGTGTATGGTCATGCATCACTTGGAAATAGCTTGAGTTATTCGTCTAAGTCTGATTCAGAAACGCCGTGCCTCCTGACAGTGCTTTGTAGGAATTACATATGTGTCCTAATCTTCCCATAAATATTTGCTCACTAGCTTTGCAAGTCTTCAAAGAATGTACCAATGATTATAATTGGTAACACATAAAAAGATAAGCAATCTCGGTGAGCCAATTTATTTTAAAACCTTACATTCTATTATACCCTGATCTCTGATAGTTATTGTCATTGGACTTGTTCCTTCCTTGAGCATGCCAGAGAAGGACAACATTTGGTAGAACCATTACTTAGATTCAGGTTCAAGGCTATTCTCAGAATTTTTGGCACAGACTTAAGATCATTGCTTCAACCTCACTCTCACACTAAAATGGATAGACTCAGTCCTTGTTCACAGCCCAGTATGTCCAAGAGTGAACAAGACTATTTATATTTTTGAAAATATGAGGTAGCTATATGTCTGTGCAAGCTATGAACTGCTGTTTTCAGGGCCTTACCAAGGTTCCCATACACTGCACGGAAAACACTGGAAATGCTCTGATTTGCAGATAGCAGCTAAGAGAATATACATGTCTGCAGCTCCACCAGATTATTGGCCATTGTCGCATATAACAGGGTGTTGTCTACTCATGTTTCTGGCTGCCCATAGAAGTATCCTTTCCTTGAGTAAATATTCCCATACCATTTTGTATAAAAAAGATTTGGAATCTAGTTTCTTTTTCAATTATGATCTAAGCACAAAACATTTTGAAGTTGAAAAATTACCTCATAAGAGTTCTTTCTAGAGGAGTGGCCATGTTGTTCTGGAAGTACCTTACAGGCAGTATTGATCCTGTGGCTATGGTTACTGACTTCCATTGCCTGACTCATGCTTCCAAACCATTTTATTACATGAATTTCTTCTTCGCCTGTAGAAATCATGCTTAATACGACTATAGATTAATTTTGTGCATGGGCCTCTGCACTGTGTTCTAATGAATGAATTCTCTACATGTTCCTTCTTTGCTCTTCCTCATATAATTTGGCACCATCACCTCTTAATGAACCTTGTTTCCCCCTCCATCCATTAATGAACACACAGGGAATTTTACTGTTCTTTAATATTTCAGAAATCTTTTCCCCAGAAAAAATTTGGGGATACTACTCTTGATTTCATGAAGAGGGTAAATTTTGCAAGACATTTAGGATGCGGAGCAAAGAGATCTTTGTGATTCTCCCTTTTCTGCTCCTTTTAAAATGACAGTGATGTTTGTCTTGGTGTGTTTGAATAACTGAACAAAATAACCTTAATACCTAAAAGAAGGTTAAAAAAAAATACCTGGCTACACTGTTGGCAGAGTTTCGTAGTTCCAAAACATTGCCAAAATTCCTAAGGGGCTACAACACAGACACATTGAGGTACGTTTTGGTCCTTCATCTGTTTTTATGGTCCACTTGTAGAAAATTTAACAGTGGCCTTATGAATCCTAATTTGGGAACAAGTGGCTTAACTGCACCTATCAATAAATGCCTTCCTGAAAATGGAGGCCATAACTGGTGTTCAACTGCACTGAGTGTAGTAAAGCCTCACTGTAGATGTTTTTAGCGACCAAGAGTCAAATTTGACCTGTGACATGAACTATTTTGTAATTTTCACTTCAGAAGTACTGGTACAGTCCTCTTGACATCTTGTGAGTTCTCAGTTACCCTGCAATAATTTACTCAAGTCAGACAAACCATACCACACACAGATACAAACTCAGTTTAAATATGGGAGTGCCTTGCTGTAAGAATAGGCCTGTACTGATCCTGCACCCAGAAACAACTTTGATCCACGTGAGCCAATGCTGGATCCAACAAACCTTGTAGGAAACAAGATGGCGCAGTGCAGAACTTTTTAAATAATGTCTGTACCATGCTTTCCAGCTGATACCTTAGGATCCCTATTTTCAAGGATTTGACATTATCTGTAATATCACAGTCTGTCATTACTACAGATAATACAGAGCTGACTCTGCTTATAATTTGTTTACTTTCTTTTTGAAGGCGAGCTGAAGTCTGGGCTGCTGGACTTCCTCCTCTTTGGCAGCTTAATTGCTGCTGTGGATCCTGTAGCTGTTCTGGCAGTGTTTGAAGAAGTCCATGTCAATGAAGTTCTGTTTATCATTGTTTTTGGAGAATCGCTTCTGAATGATGCTGTAACCGTGGTAAGTAAATTATACATCCCAAAGTCACCCAAATTCTAGGGGGTTTCTTCTGAAGTTTTTCCCCTTAAAGGAAATACTGTAGTATCTGTGTGTATCTAATCATGGGCTAGTGTAGTGTAGCTCGTGGTGTTTTCTGTCTTACTTACAAACACTATATTGTGAAGATGAGATGTTTGAGCATGAAAACTATTTGGAGCTGATAAGTGACAAAAAAATATACAGTCCTGGGTTGGACACTTCTAATTAAGTTTCAGGGATGTATGTTTTATTTGCCTTTGCTGTTCAAGTAGGGTTTTCATGACCTAATGAAATAAGTTCCAGGGATTTTAAGCCTTTCTTTGCTGTTGTTTTTTAATGCACATATTCTTTTTTACATATTTGTGTTGTGCCTATAATTTATATGCATACCTCAACCAGTGAGAAATAATACTCGGCAAAGTGTTTATACCTGCTCCCTCTGTTTTACTACGATCAGATATTTATCAAACAGATATATAACAAAGATCTGCTTTGGAAAAACTTGTGTGACATTTCAGAAAGTTCCTGTTTTGTTTTGTTTTGTTTTTTTCAAACATATTAATTTTTTATTTTTTTATTTAGAAAGACTTTAATAGACTTAAAGCAACTCAAATTTCTACTGATATTTCTATTTTGATTGAAACACCTTTTCACACAAATTTTTTTCTCACAATAAAATAGCTGATAGTTTTGTAGTGCAGCGTTAGTGGTCAGGGACCAGGAAGTCCCAAAGCAGAAAGGTGCTGTACAACCAAGTTGCTATGCAGCTTCAATTCACTTTTGGTTCATTTCCTATTCCTGCACCTGCCTATCTCCAAAGGAGGGTAAGACGTTCACTAAGTTGTGACTTAACTTTTTGCAACCAAGGAAGCAAGGCACTGCAAGGTTACTGGCAGCAGCCTAACTGTTCACATGAATTTGAAAATGGCTTCCAGAGAAACTTAATTGCCCTTGGTTATCAGTATCATTAGTAGTTTTGGGGTATTGCCAGGAACAAATATTAAAAGAAACCTTTGATGAATTCAAGTATCAACAGCACTGGCTTTCAGAAGGAAAGGAGTTTCTGTTACTGTGAAATGAACATGAACACTCACTCTACAAATAAAAGAAAATTTGATTCACTGAAGAAAATCTAGAAGAGAAGAGCAAACATGATCAAGAGTCAGAAAGCATAGCCTATGAGGAAATTTGAAACAAGGAGAGTTCTTACCTTGAAAATGGAAAGACTGGAGAACAGAAGAAAGTAGATGATATGGCATTCTTTAAACATGAAAATATAAAAGACTATGGTTACGAAGCAAAGTAACCTGTATACTGTGACTGGGTAAATACGATAAGAATTGTCAAGGTTAGTTGCAACAAGGAAAGCTGAGAAAGCCATAGTAAAATTCTTCTCTGTCACTGGAGGAATTAAAAACAGATTAAACAGGCATATGTCAAAAATGATGCTCATCCAAACCTCATTAGACAGGGGTATGAATAAGGTTATTCATTATTTTAAAAGCTTATTATTTTAAAAGCTTTTGTACAATTATTGCAGTTTATTCTCTTTTATGTTCAACTTATGTATGTTCAATATATTTCAATTTAGTCTCTTATTATTAGCATCTTATTATCTTATTTATCTTATAGAGGTGATTAAATAAATATGTCAAATACCTGAATTTTACAGTGAGAAGTGCCTTAGAAAACACATCTCCATGTAACAATCCTTCTTATCAATAGGAAACATTGAAATGAGAAATAAAAAATTGTGGTTTTTTCTTTTAAAAAAAAAATTTCTTCTTGCTCCACCGCATTTTCTCCATTTTGAAAAAATATCAAATCTGCAAAGTCTTCTCCCTCCACACAGAATTTCCCTCAGTCGCACACAGTTTCAGAATTCATAATGTTGAGGCCCATAATTAGATTATTTTAATAGGCTCATTTCAGGAGCAATTATTAAGTTAGTCTACTTTTCTTTTCAGGTCCTGTACAACGTGTTTGAATCTTTTGTTACAATAGGTGCAGTGAATGTGACGGGGATTGAATGTCTCAAAGGCATAGGTGCGTAGAATTCAATTCTGTATTTCATATGTGATATATGTACATGTGTAGTATTTTAAACAAAATGTTATTATTATGCTAATGGTAACTACTATTTTTCAACCCTTTCCATTATTACTCATATTCCTACACTAGTATGGCATAGACAAATGTCTTAAGAAAATAAGTAGGTAAATATTCCTGAATATTTGGAAAACTTAATCAGATAGATCTGTTTTCTCTTGAAGAGACTCAACAGATGTGGATTCATTTGTTAAGATCACCAAACTTGAAATTTTCTTTGTATTTAATAAGGTGTCCTTAGTTTTGGCCTATGCTCTCCCTTCTTGCATTCCACGAAATTTGAGATTGCATACAGGCATTCTGACTCCTTATCATTGATTGCCATCAACTAACGTTTGCCAGTGACTATCAAGAAATTTTATTTACCTAGAGTCCCTATTTCCCATTACAAGCCTGCCATGGTACTTATTATATTATCTTATGAATAAATGTTTTAACAATGACTTTGAGGTATTCTAGAATATGCTTTTATAAATACATTTGTTTATAGAGCATGGGAAAAATTTGTACAAATTAAATGCAATGTCTTTTGAATGCAGTTAAAATGGTGAGGCTTAGCAGAAAGTAACCTTGTTTTTGTACAGAATAGTATATTCACATACCAAGTGCTCAAAAGTAGTTCCCGTTGTTTCACTTTAGAAATAAACTTAGACATGTCCTCCAAAAGTTTCTCTTATTTACTAGACATTTGCTGTTAGTCCTGTGCAAGAGAATGAGTTCAAACCATTATATTTCTACTGTTTAAGCTGTGTTAGGTTTTGCTTTTCAGTGTCATTCTTTGTGGTGAGCCTCGGAGGGACACTGGTTGGCATTTTCTTTGCATTCCTGCTCTCACTGGTCAGTCGTTTCACCAAGCACGTGAGAATCATTGAACCTGGATTTGTGTTTATCATTTCCTACCTGTCCTACCTCACAGCAGAGATGCTGTCTCTTTCAGCTATCCTGGCGTAAGTCTCTTTTTATTACTCTCTGTGAAGGGGCTGGGAAGGGAACATGGTTTTTAAAAACATTGCAAGGAAGACCTAAATTATACAGGACAGCTATAAATATGAAACTCATGAAGCTTGTGCTGGATAACACTATATTCACATTGCAGTAGCTTACAGTTTGGAAATACTGTCATTCAACCTTGAAAAGGAATGTAAGTTTTCCAGTATCTGCTGTGCAACATGAGAACTCTTTTGCAAAATACAGACACGACTCTTTCCTCTTAGTTATTAATAATGCTTCAATCTTAACAGTTGTCCATTTGTATTGACATCTTTCCCTATAATTTGTAACCAGAACAATATTTTTCTATGGCATTATGTGAAGGTCATTATTTGCTGCTCTCTCTGAGTTGGCTGGTCTGCTAAGGTTTGCACAAATTTTGCCTGTTTTGGCTTGACCACCCCTGTGGTCTCTCTTATTTTAGTGCCCATTGACTCCTGGCATACCTTTCTTCTCACTTTTGCTTGTCATGACACAGTAGGTATATTCAAGATCTAAAAATCTTTCTGCAAAGAGATCATTAGTTTATGTCTACTGTAAATAAGATTTAAAATTTTGCATGTAAGCAGTATGGTAATACGAAGAGAATTGAGGTCTGTTGTGATCTAATGTAATGCTGCCTTCAGGCCTCTTGAGACCTCAGCATGAATGTTTGAGATATGCTTTTTACCTAGACTGGACTCCACAATGGCTCCTGAGTGTATTTTTTCTTAGGAATTAATGGTGGGTTTCTATCACTATGTGACAGACAGATGGAAATAATATTAAATGTGGCAGCAGATATTTTCTGAACAATTGTTTCTTTTTCTAGGATAACCTTCTGTGGTATTTGCTGTCAGAAATATGTCAAAGCTAACATATCTGAACAGTCTTCTACAACTGTAAGATATACCATGAAAATGATGGCCAGCGGAGCAGAAACTATTATCTTCATGTTCCTGGGAATTTCAGCTGTAGATCCAGATATCTGGATGTGGAATACAGCTTTTATTCTGTTGACTCTGGTCTTCATCTCAGTATATAGAGTTATTGGTAAGGGCATAATTTTCCTGTTCTTGCATTGTATTGCAATCACATATTCTTTAGCCTGCTCCCTACAAAATTTGGAGTTCTAGGCTGGTTTCTTTTAAAACATTACATTTATTTTTAGTTGAATTTATGGTTTGGTTTGGGTTAGGAGAGTAGATCTCTACAGTAAGCTTTGTCATATGCTGAAAATATAGCAGGATTTCATTTTTGATGATATGTGGGGATATGACTAGCCCAGCAGTTAACATGAATCATTCAATGGCTTTATTGACCCAGTACATGGTACTGGCAAAATCTCCCAGTGAAATGGACTTTGTTCTTTAACAAAAAATGTGAATCCTGTCAGCCGTATCGTTCCTTCAGCTCGTTCAAATTTGGTAATGAAGAGATTGTCTTAAGCTAATTTTGTGGTTGACCTCAGGTTTTAGACACACAGTGATATCAGACCATACATAATTACACTACAGGTTCTCTGGCTTAAGAAATAATTCTCAGGAACTGATGAAAAACTGAGCGAATAAGACTGTGGCGGGTAGCGATTACCTGCTGTCAATTTGCTGGGGTTATATAAATTTGCAAACATTTCAAAACACCAATGATGACTTGCCCAGCTATATATGTAGTTCTGCTGTAGTTTTGCTAAAGTCACAAAAAAAGGCATAGAATGAAGTTCTTGTAGAGAGTAACACACGTAGTGATTTGGTGTATGTACTTACACACCTGGGAATAAATTAAACTGGTTTATTTGCCTGTTTGTCTTGACCTAAATTCATATAACAAGTTACATGTCTATCTAGCTGGAAGTTTTCCTAGACTCTGTGTTCTTACTCGGTCCCAGAGGTTCCTGAGCTCAATGAAGTGTCTAGCCCCTTGTCCTCCTTTCTAAATAGTCTGAAAGCTTTGTTCATTTAGCTGCTTCTCAGTAACTGCTAATGTGCCTGAGGTGTTTAAAAGAGTTTCCAATATCTTGTCTTTGACACTTCTTGTATTCCTGAAGTAAGTGTTTAACAATCCTGTAATAAATGTGCTCAACAATTAAATAGTAAATATTCAGCAATAACAATAAGCATCCACTAAAGTAATTGATCTTAGACATTGACAAATTACTAAATACCTGATGATACTGGGCCTTATGCAATTGCAGCTCTCATACCCTGAAGGAATCAGATTGGTGGCATGAATAAATTTTTAAGAGACCCTTCTTACAGTGACCAGACACTCTTCCCTTGGCACAAGTTCAAAGGTCTCTAAAAAGAGAAATACCTGTTTTGTATTGGTTAACAGCACTGGCATGCTGCAGTGGGACATGCATGCCATGCCATTCGGAGGAGCAGTGAAGCTGTTTTCCCTCTGTATGATGGGAGCTCTGGAACGTATTGGGATAGCTAGAACTTTAGGCCTCCTGCAGCAAGCAGCATCTCACCTGTATGTCTGAAGACAGTGTTAGCATAACGAGACAACCCTTCCTAAGATGCTGACATAAATGTCCTCTTTAGTGATTTGTGAAGGGTACCACACGGTCCCTAAATCAATGGTGTTTTAACCTGTGTCTATTAAATGATCATGTGAAGATCAGTGGTTATGGTGCTAAAAATTCTATTCTTTCTCAATGAATTTCAAAGGTCAGGACACAACAGAACTTGCCCTGTAGTGCCTGTGCTGGAGGGCAGTGCTCTCAGAAGAAGAGCTGCTGGTTCATGAAGCAACGCCATCTAATTCCTTTGACCAGATGTACAGGATAAGACACCAAATGGGCAGCATAGTGTTACAGAGGGGGAAGTGGATGGAGTAGATTGTTACGAAAGCGGTCTGGTGGTACCATTTCTGTTACACACGGTTGGGATATTGACATTGCATAAGGGTATTTCTAGACATGCTGACATTTGTTTTTTACAGGTGTAGTTTTACAGACATGGATTATCAACCGCTACAGAACGGTCCAGTTGGAGTTAATAGACCAGGTGGTGATGTCCTATGGTGGACTTCGTGGAGCAGTTGCTTTTGCTCTTGTTGCACTTTTGGATAAGGACAAAGTGAAAGAAAAAAGACTGTTTGTCAGCACAACTATCATTGTTGTGTTTTTTACAGTTATTTTCCAGGTAATTTGACTACTTAAGCACACTTCTTGCAAGGAGAAGGAGTCCCCCAAAAGTACTGAATGCTTAAAGCAGTTCTCAGCTGAAGGTTGCATATAGTTTCACTGAACTGAAAGAATAATTGAATTTGTAATTTTAGTAACAAAGATCCCATTTAATGTTTTCATATGGGACCACATGGGACAAAACACAATTTCCTCTGTGCTAAAAATTGTTCAGTCTTAGCCGCTTAGTATTAATAGTGCCAAGTTAATATCTGATTAAACATCCTTCACCTCATGTGAATAACTATAGGGAACAGTCCTTTTAATGGGCAGATACAGTCATTAAACTGATCTACCTGAGCCTCAGTCCTTGTTTTAAAATATAACAGCAGTGGGACAAGAAAGTATTTAACATCCAAACGAAATAGCACTTTCTGGATGAAAAAGCATTAATTTAAGTGGAGATATGTCAATATATAGCAGCTTCCAATTTTATCTGAAGTGTATTACAGAAAGTTTAATTGTCACAAACTCCTGATATGTGGAGAAGACACCAGACTGAGTGGTGAAGGACATAGTTCTACCCTTCCAGTACCATATTTTTCATATAGAAGTTGTTGGTTGTTTTCTTTTTAAACCTTTGTAATAGGAGCTGAGGGTACAGCATTTTATCTTCTAGAGAGGACAGAGATCAACTGAGAAAGTATGAGAACCACCAAGCAACACACAAATGTGCTGTATTTCTCTTTGACAACACCAGCTGGAGGAAAGTCTAGGAAAACTCCTAAGTATTTATTATCATATTTCAATCCTTAGGGACTGACTATCAAGCCTTTGGTACAGTGGCTGAAAGTGAAGAAAACTGAACACAGAGATCCGAAACTGAACGAGAAACTTCATGGCAGAGTAAGATATTTTAAAATAAAACTATGGTTTCTTTTGTATGTTTACAGAGCATTGTAAGAGAAAACACAAATATTAGAGAAAATTTCTTTTTTTGCAAGAGAAGAGACTGTCAAATTTCAAGAGCAAAATCCTTCAAACATTTCAAAAGTTATTTTTAGGTTACTATTTGTCTCTTGTGAGGGGATACTCAACTGAAAGTTCTGGTCTTTCACTTGAGAATTCAGTAGGGTTGAGGGTGCTCAGGTAACAGCACAAATAGAATATGCTCCTTTCTCTTCATTTAAAAGAGGAGAATGTTTGATTGACAACTGCTAGGGCAAAACATGTGCAAGTAAGTTTATTTTTTCATCTTACAAACTGTTAATGTCTGGAAAAGGTGTTAAAAGCAGCCTTTGTAGCTTGCATATTACATAGAAAGATAGTCTGCTACCTAGTACAGATTAATTACATACTGGAATTCCAGATCAATGGCAATAGTTTTAATGCAGTGTGAGTGCTATGTGTCCCTGTGTTTCTTTACCCTTTTAAAAGATTTTGAAACACAATCTCTTCCAGTTCACTTTCACACAACAGTATAAAGTTCTTATTCAGTAAAAGAAAACATAAATTTTCAATGCAAATAAATATTATAGGATGGAAGACACAGACATCACAGAATCATCGAGGCTGAAAGAGACCTTCAGGAACATCTAGTTCAACCATGAACCCAGCACCACCATAATTAACCCTAAACCATATTCCCAAGGGTCTCATCCAGTTGCCTCTTGAAACTTCCAGAGATAGTGACTCCACCACTTCCCTGGGCAGCTTATTCCAATGTCTAACCATTCTTTCAATGAAAATTTTTTTCGATATCTAATGTGAACATCCCCTGGCATAACTTAAGACCATTTTAACCTCCTTTCAGGTAGCTGGAGAGAGTGATAAGGTCCCCCCTGAGCCTTCTCCAGCCTAAACAAGTCCTGTTCCCTGAACCACTCCTCATAACACATATTTTCTAGACCCTTCACCAACTCCAGCACCTCAGTGTTCTTTTTGAAGTGAGGGGCCCAAAACTGAACACAGTACCTGAGGTACAGCTTCACCTGTGCCAAATATATCACCCATGTTGTTCCAAACCTAGCATCTGTATATTCTGCAGTAGTCACTCCAGTGTTCAGAGTGAAATGTTCACAACCACGTGCAGAAAAAGACCAAATTGTACCTGCAGCTGCCTTAGTTTGAAGCAACAGTTATAAACCTCGGGATTTCTATCAGCCATCTAATATAATCAGGACGAAATTTTGCTCTAGATATTAAAAGAATTGTGCCTACTTCTACTCTGAGGGGAGTATGGGTTCCTGAAACATCTACAAAGATACACTAGGGAAATTGTTCAACTGATTTAATCACCAAAACTAATAGTGGCTGATGTACTTCATTGGCCAGAAATGGAGATGTTAAAATGAGTCAATAAAAAGATTTAAAAATGAAAGTTAAAATGGGGAACTGAGTACGTTCTTGCTGAGAACCTTGTAATTCAAGAATAGTTAGTGAATTTATAAAGAACTGGTTAGAAAGCTCGGGACCTTTAAAGAAAAGCTTATAGTAGTTAGTATTTCTGTAAATGTGAAAAAATTTGCTTAACAGCAATAAAATTATTCTGCATAGTCACCTGGTCTAACTTAAAAAAAAATTGAGCTGTTTTCTAATTATGCTTTTTTATTTCTGTGAAGATCTTAACTCCACTGTCACTTTCCTAGGCCTTTGATCACATTCTTTCTGCTATAGAAGACATTTCTGGACAAATAGGCCATCATTATCTGAGAGACAAGTAAGTAGTAACTAACTCGGAATGTTGAAATACTGCTAGGAAATCTTATCTGTACATTATGACTTCTTAAGCCTGTCAGTTTAGGGAAAGCAAGGATGTAGAATGGAGTTTAAGAGGTTATATACTGAAAATACTGGAAATCTAGCAAATGTGAAAATAGTGTATTTATGTCCCCTTAAACTGGAATCTGTTCTTTCTCATCTACAGTTCAGATTATGCCTTTGTAGGTGCCGCAGTTCACATCCAGGAGTCAGATTCCCTTGAGGTTGGAGAACTGGTTATTTGCACAAGTTTTAAGCTAAAATGTTAATGTTGGTACTTTTTTGTAACACCAATTTCATGAAAAATATTTATGCGTGGAGGCACTAAAAAACCTCAGCTACAAATGGGCTAGCTGTTTATCCTATTTCTATGAAGGATGTGTTCAACATCTCTGAAAGTGATGGCAGAGGGTGATTTGTAATGACTTTGATATTTTCA
Organism: Myiotriccus ornatus; assembly: GCA_036023395.1. Classification (NCBI taxonomy): domain Eukaryota; kingdom Metazoa; phylum Chordata; class Aves; order Passeriformes; family Tyrannidae; genus Myiotriccus; species Myiotriccus ornatus. The sequence goes on along the minus strand of JAYRBT010000082.1, from coordinate 56,499,976 downwards.
GCCTATTAGTTTGAAACCAGTAATGAACCATTCCCCTCTGTTTACAGCTGATTCGTCTTCAAAGAGGCAAAATATCTGAGCTGAAAGATACACCATTTTCTTTAAAGTACATGTGAACAGTTACCACTCTGATGAGCACACTTCCACATCTAGATGAATAAGTGTGGAAGAAAGGAATTAAATCTGGACATCTTTAAGAGTGTTACTTCAGGTTAGGCTGTTCTCTTCGTGGAGTTAGGCCATTTCATAGGTGCAGGGAGTCACAGTTTTGACCTGCTAACCCCTTGATGACTCAACATGCCAATTCCAATCCAAAAGGCTGTGCTAGCTTTCTGCAGAGCACTCCCCTAACCCTTCCTGAGAAGCTGAGTCTGTTAGCTTAGGCTTAGCATTATGCTTATGCAACTATACAGCTCCTAGACTGGAGCTAGATTGTAGTGGAACTCAAGCAGAATTACTCACCTGTCTGCATCCAGTTATAGGGACAGTCTTTTTCCTTTCCTTTTGCTCTTCATTCATTTATGCAGTAAAGAATTTTCCTGAGGTATTCCAGACAGAACATCTTCTTTCTTTTGGTCTAAATTTGTAGTTTACCTTTGGGCAATGAATTTCAGTGGGCTATATATAATATGGGAGAATACATTCCCAATTTTGAAATACTGCCTTGAAGATGGAGCTATATTTTTTAAGTGGCAGATTAGAGTTTGACTTCAATCCATAAAAAAGGCTGCAAGGCTGACCCTGGTAACTACAGGCCTGTCATCCTGACCTCGGTGCCTGGCAGAGTTATGGAGCAGATCATCCTGAGTGCAATCAAACAGCAGCTACAGGATGGACAAGGGATCAGAGCCAGCCAGCACGGGTTTAGGAGGGGCAGGTCCTGTCTGACCAACC